>OX438763.1:2413582-2842039 GCA_949316455.1 Acleris holmiana | reverse complement strand
GTCACTGCCTTGGTCCACCGACCGTCTTCCCTCCTAGCCAGGTGTCCCGCCCATTGCCACTTCAGTCTCATGATCCGCTTACCGACATCTTCGACCTTGGTTCTCCGGCGAATTTCGATATTAGGTATGCGGTCCATTAGAGAGATTCCTAGCATGGCGCGCTCCATAGCTCTTTGTGCTACTTGAATTTTGTGCAGATTTTGCTTTGTGAGCGACCCTGCCTCGGATGCGTATGTTAAAATAGGCAGGACACACTGGTTATAGGCCTTGGTCTTGAGGCATTGCGGGAGTTTACTACTTTTATATTCGCGTATAATTTTGGAGTGAGCATTAAGATCCTCAGACCACACGGGAACTAAGCTGTTCGTCGAAGTTATTTAAAATATTTCGCTACAGTTTTACCCGTTTTGGCTAGAGATAACTTATATTAAATGCAGAATGTAATTGCTATTCCTAGGTTAGGTAACTATGAGCAGTATCAAAGAATGAAGTCTACACTCAAAAAAGTACGTTCAGACTTATGAAAATTATGTATTTTGATTGATTCGTCATATGACCTCAGTACTTTTGTAGTGTAAAGCATTTGGCTTTACCGGAAATGTAAAAGAATGAAGAACTTCAATTTGTAATAAATTAACTTTGAATCAAAAAGTGCTGAAGTGAATTTAGTACCCAATTTAGTTATTTATAAAATACACCATGATCAGCTTATGCCTACACATTGCATTATTAAATGGTTACTCTCCCGTACAGAGTCCAGACGGAGACTGTATTCCGGACGGCGTAAGTCATTCTTTGACCAAATTCTGTATGTTCTTGTCCAAAAGTCCGCATATCCTATTCATATATTATTTTTGCACGATGCAAAAATTATGATTACACTTTGAAGCACGATTTTTACCATAATGTCACGAAATGTGTGTGTTAACTCGTTTTAATTTTCCCAGTGTTTGTCTGTTATTATTATTACGTTTCAATCCAACTTTTGTTCACAGTATTAGTTTTCATTGCGCATACACGTATCAAATCGTTTCTTGAATGTTAGATGTATTTCTGATTCCAACGATGCATTACCACGTTTATGTAATCTGTGACACTTTATTAAGTAAAGTTGAAGTGTGTTATTTTACATACTGTCGCCAGTAGAATTATATTTCAGCATTGTAAAGTTATCATTATGAGTAATTCTTTAGTAATATTTGATATATTCAAAACGCAGATACCGTGTACGAGTCTAACCACTTTTTCATTTCCACGCTAAAAAGAACCTAAGACTTGCGATGTTTGTAATTCACGGTGAAAGTTATTTGGGTACTTTTTAAAATATTTACAAGAGTATCTTTTTAGGTAAAAGACCTGGTATTCAACCTGCACATGATCCTGTCGGATACCGTGAAGATGAAAGAGTTCCAGGAAGACCCTGAGATGTTGCTGGACCTAATGCACCGTATAGCTCGCGGCTACCAGCACAGTCCAGACCTGCGGCTCACGTGGCTCAATAATATGGCACAGAAGCACATGGAGGTAGGAGTTGGCAGCAGTTTCATCAAAACCTTATCATGTTTGTAGCTAGATCGGATGCACCGTAAACGAGTCGCTCGCAGTTACCAGCATAGTTCTAACTCTCAGGCACAGCTGGCTTAACAATATCGCTCAGAAGCAGATAAGGAGTTAGCTCTTTGCAGAACGCAAACAGCTTTACACGTTTATACCTATGTTGCTTCTTTGTTGATATCATAAAGGTGACGTTATGTTAGCTCTAACTTTCAAGAATAATAATGACGACGAAAATGTTTAGGAATACGATGTAGAGATAATGTGAGCTGGTTTTTGCGCCCCCGAGAGTGTGTCATGAGTAGACCCCGGATTCTTGTCGCAATGACGTCACAATAGGGTAGTTTGGGGAGTAAATGGAACGGTGTTAATTAATAAAAAATAAGTAAGGTTTTTAATCTAACACCTTTAAATAACTAGGCATTGACGATCAAAATTATCTAGTCAATTGATCAAAATTATCTTTTGGTATATAATTTCAAACCATACATTTGTACGTTAAACTGGCTTTTGACAGACAAAAAGTGGGCGACCGAAAAAAAAGCCAGTTTAATGTACGTACAAATGTATAGATTGCAGTAATCAAAGGATAACGTTGAACAATTTAATAGGTAATTTTTATCGTGAATACCTACTTATTTATTACAATTAATTTGGTTAAATCCGGCAGTTTTTCGTATTAAATAACCGTTCCTTCCAGTAAGTGGAACAGTGGAGTTTTGACCTAAGATATAAAATATTGTGAATGCCTGATTATAAATATTTAGTTCTGTAGAACACCAATAGACTAGGTTACCTTATTAATTAACACCGTTCCATTTACTCCCCAAACTACCCTATTGTGACGTCATTGCGACAAAAATGTGGGGTCTAGTCTTGAGGCATTTTTTTTAATAAGAAACTAGTTTTTAAGAAAATAGATTTTGGTTTAGATACGTAGTGTTGTAAATTTAGTTAGATGTATTAATGGCAGTTGAAGTAAGTAGTGACTGTATTAGAGTATGTGGTGTGTGGCCGGCAGCGCTCGAACCACGCGGAGGCGGGCATGTGCCTGGCGCACGGCGCGGCGCTGGTGGCGGAGCAGACGGGCGCGCGCGGGCGCGGCGCGGCGCTGCTGGCGCGCGTCACGCACAACGCGCTCGACGAGTCCAGCGCCGACGCGCTGCACCACCACCTCACCGTCCACGAGCTGCAGGTCGCACTTACTACCTCATCTTTAAAAACAAACTACCTTCACAAATCGTGTCTTTTTCGATTTCTCCACTAGTTGTCAACCTTTTTTTTTTCTTAATTGCGTAATATCATCTTAGCTTCGCTTTGCTCGGGTGGATATATCTCGTGTCATAATGGCTTCCTTTAGCCTTTACTTTACAAATACTATTTTTTTTATGATAATAGAGAAGGCACACGAGCACTCGGACCACCTGATGGTAAATGGAATCTGAGACCCATAGACGTTTAAATTCTCAAGACTTCTTCTCAAGATTCTTAGCCTGTTTGTGCAAAATGTGGTTACAGCATTATCAGGAAGTCTTTTTAAAGTTGTAGATGTTTCTGTAGCTCTGCTCTGACTGGCGTGACGTTAAGTATGTATGTACGACTATGTATTTACACATATAACGGCACTACATAATCACCGTGTGGTTGCCAGGTTAGAATAGTGCCACTGCATGCCTTCCCGTGGATGTCGTAAGAGGCGTCTAAGGGAATTAAGGCTTATAGTACTGTTAGGCGATGGGCTTGCAACCTGTCACTAATACACTAGTAAACTTCGTAGCCTAATTGTGCAAAATGTAGTTACAAAATTATAAACAAGTCTTTTTAGAGTTGTTGGTATTTCTGTAGCTCTGCCTACCCCACTCTGGGAATGAAGGCGTGATTTTATGTGTGTATGTATGTACATAATCACTTTTTCTATTTCGATAACTGTAACAAAATTGAAGCCATTTCGTCAGTACGAGTAATTAACTGAGCACATTCTGAACAGGCGTTGTTGGAGCACGCGGCCAGCGAGCTGATGACGGCGGGCATGTACGAGGCGGTCAACGAGGTGTACAAGGTGCTCATTCCCATCGCCGAGGAGCACCGCGACTACAAGAAGCTCGCCAACATACACGGGTAACTACTGACGCACCGCCCGCTGGGAGCGCTGACATCGTTCAAACCAGGGACCGGCCCGCTATCCCATTCAAGGGGTTTCGGATGGGTTTTTTAAAAGCCGTTCGATTTGCTTTTAAAACCTGCTATCCCAATCAAGGGGTTTCGATTCAATGGGTTTTATTAAGGTTTTACTTAGGAAAGCCGTTCGAAATGCTTTTTAAAGCGCTATTTATAAGGGTTATCTGTGCTTTAGCTGTTTAGATTTCCCTTATGTGAATAATTAGTTTAATATATAACTCATATATTTCATTCCAAGAGGTTATTCTTTTAGTGGGGTATTCTATTGAGAGATTAGTCTTTCAAAGGCTTTTTCGGTGAATGGGTGGGCGGGTTCCTGGTTCAAACATTAACTCCTTTCAGCTTATGTATGGCATTTTCTGAACTTATAAACAATGTGTGTAAACACTTTTGCATCTCTCCTATTCGGAAGGTAGGATTGCCATATGTTGACAATAATTTATTTGCTTTTCCGTGGTATTACAAAAAAGTCTTAAAAATAAAAGTACATACATGATGGGCCCTACTAGGGCAACGTAAATTGTTTAAAAATAAGTACAATTATAATAGGTTGTTTTGAGAATTACTAAGCACCCATTCCTATGGTGGAAAGAATTAGTCAAACACCCAGCCATTTTTGACTCTTTTCTATACCATGGAAGAATCTCATAAGGCCCTACAATTGATTACTTTCATCCCTTGGTTAACAATCAGCTATTCCGTAATCATCACCATATCAGCCGAAGGAAGTCTACCGCTATATATCCACGACGTTCAGTTTTGTGATACCTTGTGGGAGGGGCCTGCCAACACTTCGCTTTACGTTACGCCGTCTTCACTCAAGAATCTTCCACCTGTTGAAGCGTTCGCTGAGCTATGTCGGTAACTTTGGTTCTTCTGTGGGTCTCCTCACTCTTTCCACTGCCATGAGCCTTCATTGTACATTAATATGTTTAATAATATTTCAACACACTCACAATACACACACCCACACTTGACAATAAAATTAGTGACTTATTTGACTACTTTGTCTCGATTTTGTGACGCGTGGAATATTTAATTTAATTTTGTAATTATTGCAGCAAACTAAACGAGGCATTTACCCGCATCGAGCAAATGCACGGCAAGCGCGTGTTCGGCACGTACTTCCGCGTTTCGTTCTACGGCAGTCTGTTTGGCGACCTGGACGGCGAAGAGTTCATCTATAAAGAGCACGCGCTCACAAAGCTTCCCGAGATATTCAGCAGGCTTGAGGTAATTAATTAAATAGTCTGTTTCAGGGAGAAAGTAGTGTAGACAATGAACAAGAGTGGACCAAGAATACTTCCCTGTGGAACTCCGTTTACCCGTAACCAAATGCACGCTAAGCGCGTGTTCGGTATGTACTTCCGCGTGTTGTTCTATGGAAGTCTCATCAACGACCTGGATGGAGGGGAGATTATCTACAAGGAGCTGCTATGCCCATCTTAGCAATCTGCCTGAGATAATCAGCAGGCTTTAGGTAACAATGCTTAGCATACTATCAGTCAACATAATAGCGTTTGTGTTGTGACAATAGGGAGAACATTTATGTAGGCAAGCACGTGTTCGGTACTACGTCCTGGATTGAAAATTCATCTATAAAGAGCATGCGTTCATTAAACTTTCCGAAATGTTCAGCAAGATTGAGGTAATTAATTATCGAACTGGATTTTTCCAAAATAAGTGTTATGTGGCTTGTCGACATGCAACATCACGCCTTCATTCCCAGAGGGGTAGGCGGAGCTACAAAAATGCCACCAACTCTAAAAGACAACCAATAAAAGAAATAGAGACAATCTACAATACAAAGGCCAACTTACCTGTTTATGTGATTTGTTTTAGTCAATGTAGAATTGTAATTCCGTCCAGAACTTCTACGGGCAGCGGTTCGGCGCGGAGAACGTGGTGATAATCAAGGACAGCAACAGCGTGGAGGCGGGCGCGCTGGCGGCGGACAAGGCGCACATCCAGATCACGTACGTGGAGCCGCACTTCGAGCCGCACGAGCTGCGCGCGCGCGCCACGCCCGCCGAGCGGAACTACAACATCAGTGAGCACGCCCGCACACTACACTACACTCACTACGCATAACCAGACCCTATAGCCAACATGCGTTCGCTAACTAGCCTTTCTATTCGTTTGGTTTTTAAACCGATCGCGTCACTGGTAGATCACGTGACTTTTCGTAACACGCTTATCGTAAACTAAGCTAATTTGGTGATCGTTTACTATTTTTGGGTCTTGAAAATTTTGTTACCATTTAAAAACAAAACGATCGAAACGCTAGTTAGCGAACGCGGCTTGGCTATAGGCTCAGGATCAGGTATTCTCCTATTAATTTCGGGTTTATATTTTCTACGGGTTTTACTAGTTATATTTAGTCATAATTTTTTTAGAAGCTGTTGCTTATTCAGGAATATTATAAATAAAACCTAACCTAACCTCACCTATAGTCTGTACTTTTAGGTATTTAAAAAAATATAAACAAAAAAACCACGTGACATTGACAGATGACAGTTAGTCAGCCAATAGGAGCAGAACACTGATACGTCAAAGCTCGACCAAACAGCTTGGATTGGTTGATGAGCAGAGCCACGTGGTTTGGTTTGTTTACACTTTTTTTAAATACCTAAAAGTACAGACTATAGGTTTATCTACACGTAAGGTTTTAAAAAAAATATTTCCTTTAAAACCTTTAAAGCCTGCAATATACAAACTATTATATATCACAAGTTTTTTTTTTGTTTTGGAAGGTAGGTATCTTGTTTTTATTTAGAAAAACAATGGCTCTCAAGTTATTATCCAAAAGAGAGCATCGGTGGCATAGAGGCTTAGGGGGTCGATTACCATGTACCAATGAGTTTTTCTAACTTAAGTATTAGTACATGACCCGATGCTCTTACGGTGAAGGAAAAATACCTGTGAAATGTAAGGAGAACTAGGTTGAAATAACAACTCAAGAGTCGTGGAAAATACTATGCTTTATTGGAAAAACGCTCTGCCTATATTACTAAAGTTTCTATTCATTATCTAGCCTTGATTAATGGTGTGTAATTTACCATAATGAGTTGTAATATGAATTTATTGTAAAATTCAAAGAGCAGCATCAGCTGTGTGTAATACATTGATGACTATACCCCGGCCGGCGAGAGCAAAAATGCTTCTGCTCCTAGTGCTTAATTAAATATCGACTATTCTATCGACATATGGATTTCGATAGAATAGTCGACATTTAATTAAGCACAATTATTATTTTTAAACTTATATACTATTCCAATCAACTGATTACAATTATAATCAATTTATCAATCAATTTAATTTGTCTCAATCTAATTTCTACGATTGACACCGATTGATTTGAGTCAATGTCAAATAGCAGTTGTTTATTATCGCGATATACACATATGATATGAAAGAGGTCTATTAGTTACGAGTATGTGAAAAGTATCTATTTACAACTGTCACTCACTCTTATCTATTACGAACATTCCCGTGAGTATGATAAATTGATTATAATTGTAATCAGTTGATTGAAATAGTATATAAGCTTAACATCCATATGTCGATAGAATAGTCGATATTTAATTAAGCACTAGGAGCAAAAGCATTTTTGCTCTCGCCGGCCGGGGTATGTTGATGACCTCACTACACCGCACATTCGAATAGCTGAGTGTGTAAGAGAGTAATCACAAAAGATCCTAAAACGGGTCGATGTGTATCCGAAACGGCATATCTGTAAGATAAGATATAATCCAGAAAGAAAAGAAGACGTATACGTTTGTGTGCACTAGTCGGGCTCGTATCCCGGTAAGAGGGTGGTGGTTGTCCGCAGAGCGGTTCATGTACGCGACGCCGTTCACGCTGGGCGGGCGCGCGCACGGCGACATCGCGGAGCAGTGCAAGCGCAAGACCATCCTCACCACCGCGCACCACTTCCCCTACGTCAAGACGCGCATACAGGTACCAACAACCCCACCAGACCAAAATATACTCTTCAAACTCTTCTTAGTAAAGCTCTATCTATGTTTAATAAAACAAGTGCCATGCCATGGCATACAACTATGTTATAATTTCCACTTTTCAAATCTACAAGGATTTTGGTACAATCATCGGGTGTCTTATCATTTCATCGAACGCTATTTTCTGCTGAAACCATAATGTTTTCGGGGTATTTTAAACATCTAACCTAACCTAACCTAGGTAATTAATATTTATGATACCCTGAAAACATTATGGTTTCAGCAAAAAATAGCGATCGATGAAATGATTCATTCGATGAAATGAAGTTCGATGAAGTGGTGAGTTACCACAATCATCACATACAAGCCTACACCAAAGGCCACTACCATGGTGTTACTTAATTTGTCTCTTTCAAAAGTGGCTAGAAGCTTTTATTACCGTAAAGACTTTTTTAACATTTTTGTTCCCGTTACATAATATTCAGTTTGTTCCTTTTTCCCTCAGGCGTCTATAGACTAGGGTAATCGCTTCCCATCAGGCGAGCTGTACGCTTGTTTGCCACTTGCCACCGTCGTGGTATAAAAAAATATTCTACATCTTAAATTCATTGGGATACCCTATTTTAAGGTTTTCACACAATGAAGGAAGGTTTACGCGAATAACCTAGATGTTACTTGCGACTCCTACGCGTAGAAATAAAATAGCTTATGTTTCTGTGATAATGTAGCAATCTAGAAAAGACTGTTTGAAATCGGTCTAGTAGTTTTTGAGGTTATTACATTTACAAACATGCAAAAAAAAAAAAAAAAAACTTCATTATAATATTGTTATTATTGCAGATAAATGATTATTTGTTTAGGAACAAACAAACGGTAATATTTTTCTGTATTTGAAGCACTTCTTAATTAAAAAACCACTCAACGCACTTCAAATTTACTTGGTTTAACCATAGACACAATTTTAATAGATTAGGAACTGGATAGCAACTCAATATCAACCACACAAATCATTAAAGACAATATAATATAATCAATCATCCTTGCTTTTATTGAGACAATATAATCAATTATCATTTTTTCAGGTTGTAGCTCGGACTCAAATAATCCTTACGCCGATTGAAGTAGCTATCGAAGATATCCAAAAAAAGGTAGGGTGACTAAATCTTAATACTTTAATAATTGCCTTTTTAAACAAGTTTTTAGCCTCTATTCCACATTTCGCATGTTTAATCAAACAAAGAATTAACTCAAAACCAAATTCAGTTTTAAATAAAACTCTACTAACAGAAGTCAGGTTTGAAATTCGAATGTATTTCTATTTCACGATATTTATTTTTTTGATTAAGCGTGCGATTTGGGTAGCCCAAAGCTACGGAAAAGGTCTTTGGATGTAAAACAGCATCAATATAATGTGATGATTTAAGATCAACGAGCTAGCGGCAGCAACCAGCCAGGAGCCGGCCGACCCCAAGATACTGCAGATGGTAGTGCAAGGCTGCATAGGGACCACGGTCAACCAGGGGCCGCTCGAGCTCGCGCAGGTATACACGTACTCATGAACAGGGGTGCGCATTTTCTTATGTACCAAGTAACTAATTTACAGTATAATATGCCCTACCCTACAAGCAGCACTTTATGCAAGACTTGAATTTTTCGGCATATTAACTATATCAGATGGGTAGTTCTACCAGCGTTTCAACCGCTTTGACTTCGGTGTCGCATTTTTAACCATTTCCCTGTACGAGTAGGATAACCATTTTCGGTTATTTTGAAGAATGCCTGGACTCCTAGAAAATAACCGAAAATGGTTATCCTACTCGTACAGGGAAATGGTTAAAAATGCGACACCGAAGTCAAAGCGGTTGAAACGCTGGTAGAACTACCCAGATGGTATCTTGCTGTAGAAACATTACTCTCGTAAAACCCGGTGTGCCATAGGTACGAAGTACATAATCAAGCCAATTTAGTTTAAACTATATTTGAATGTCAATAAAGATCATTTTTATTTGTATCAAATTTGAAAATACCATTTAAGAGCAAAGGTAACTGAACTTTATCTTCTTGCTGATAGATTCAAATTTTCACTCACAAATATCTCCCTGCTTGTAGAATACGAGGTTTTTTATGTTAAGGAGAAGCCACACGAGCACAAGGCAACAATAAACAACAACTATAGCTTTAATTTCATGTTCATTGAAACTTCATTCAAGCTCACGGTCGTCCTGGAAGGGTCATTATCGCCAAGTTTATCGAGTAATGTACCACGTCTCGTATGGTCATCTTGAAGTGTATCTCCTGCGCAGGTGTTCCTGGCGCCGGTGGCGGAGGGCACGCAGCCGCCCACGCGGCTCTCCAACAAGCTGCGGCTGGCGTTCAAGGACTTCTCCAAAAAGTACGTCGCGAGGGTTCAGTGGTGGTGGAAGATCTACCTACCGCCAAGCAGCAGTGTTTGCATTGTCGTGTTCCGGTGTAGGGATAAGACAACCGGTGAAATTACTAGCATTCTCATTCATTGTCTGGGTCTCAGATCGCACTTATCTACCATCAGCCTATTTCACCACTTTGACAATGACACGTGATAGGTGACAATTCGGTATACGCTGCAAAGTTAAGAGACTTATACATCACGGGGTTTCATATAAGTTGCGCCATGTACACTGAAATATCACCTGTCACCTGTCATTGTCAAGATGCGGAAATAGGGGGCAGGTGGTTATGCCATCAGAAAACTTCCAGCTTGATGAATCCCAGCTGTTGCTTTTAACATAACTTTTATGTTTTTAACTTTACGAGGTTGTTTGTGACGAGTAGTATGTTCAGTTTGAATCTTCCAAATCAATAAATCAGTTCCCTTATTGGAATGAAATTTGAAGTGCAATATTTAGATCTGATGAAAATGCAATATTATAGTGTTAACAACTGGTTCGTTGCAGTTGGCAGGTTGCCGCGGGAACTCCGATGTACACACAGCTACTACAAGCATCATAGAGTTTAAATTAGTTAACTGCAAAAAAATGACCTTATCCTTAAAAATCTAAACAAATGGGTCAATCAACTATTATTTGTACACAGATTTAATCAAGTTTGTAAGGCTTTTAAGTATAAAGAAAAACTAAATGGGTATTCTCTAAAACATTGCGTGTATTTGTACATAGATAAACATATATTTGGACGCTGTTTCGCAATAATATGTCAACCCACAAGTATTTAGCAAAAAAACGTCAACCTACAATGATCGCACCGAGGGTTGACACTTTATTGCTAAATACTTGTAGCTTGACACATTATTGCAAAACAGCATCCATTTATAAAACATTTAAAATGTCTCCTTTTACTGGTAACTTAGCTTAGTGGATGTTGTCCCCAGTTTTATATGAAAATACTAGTTTGCTCCCTAACTTACCAGTAGGTTTTGGATAGCTTAGTTTCACATGTACTGACAATTAATTTACTAATTTAAAAATGTAGTTTTTACCGGGCTTTGGTTAAATAGTATTGTTTAATTGAGACATACTTAAATATACAAAGAATAGTTGATTGACCCAAATATCAGGCGACCATCTCACACAAATGTATCTAGTCCCAATCTAAGCTAGGCTAGTATCATGGGTACTAGAAACCGATATAAATGCTTATATAGACAAATAAACACTTAAATACATAGAACACATTCAAGACTCAGACAAATACTCTTGTTTATCGTACAAAATATTTTCCCGCGAGACCGCTAAGATATAAATAAATAAATAAATATCAGGGGACAATGTCACACAAATTGACCTAGTCCCAAACTAAGCTCTAGGCTTGTACTATGGGTACTAGACAACGATAAACATACTTATACTTCGTTCGGATAGGCATTTAAAAAAGTGTAAACAAAAAAACCACGTGACATTGACAGACGACAGTTTGTCAGCCAATAGGAGCACAACACTGATACGTCAAAGCTCGACCAAACAGCTTGGATTGGTTGATGAGCAGAGCCACGTGGTTTGGTTTGTGTACATTTTTTTTAATACCTATCCGAACGAAGTATAATTAGAAAAATACATACTTAAATACATAGAAAACATCCAAGACTCAGGAACAAATATTCGCGCTCATCACACAAATATCTGCCCTTACGGGGATTTGAACCCAGGACCGCTGGCTTCCAAGGCGAGGTCACTCCCATTTAGGCAAACGTGTCGTCGTTAAGATTTGTGTTGTGTATTCTTTATTAATCACCCACGGGACTTCCCTAGATGCCACGACGCGCTGAAGAAAAACAAGAACCTGATCGGCAGCGACCAGCGCGAGTACCAGCGCGAGCTCGAGCGGAACTACGCGCGCTTCGCCGAGCGCCTCGCGCCGCTCGTGCTGCGCGCGCACTCGCACGCCGCGCAGCTCAGGTACGCCGCTACCACCCCAAACAGGACCATCGCACACAGTGGCCTAGTGCCGAACTAAGCTCTAGGCTTGTACTATGGGTACTAGACAACGATAAACATACTCATATAGAGAAATACATACTTAAATACATAGAAAACACCCAAGACCGAGGAACAAATATTCGCGCTCATCACACAAATACCTTACCGGGATTTGAACCCAGGACCGGGCAGAGCTACAGAAATAACAACTCGAAACTTGTTTGTAATTCTGTAACAACATTTTGCACAATCAGGCTAAGCTATTTACTAGTGCATTAGTGACAGGTTGCAAGCCCATCGCCTAACAGTACTACAAGCCTTTATTCCCTTAGTCGCCTCTTACGACATCCACGGGAAGACATGGAGTGGCACTATTCTAACCCGGCAACCACACGGGTCACGGGTTATTTTTAATCCCGAAAAATTTGATGTTTTCTGGAGGAATAGTGATAACGCGGACGGAGTCGCAAAAGCTAGTTATTTATTTAGACAGATTGAAATTGAACCGACAAGATGTTTAAATAAACCTAAACGTTTGTTACCGCTGGCATACTTGAGACACCAATTTCACTCACGCGAACGGTTTGACTTTTTAGTCATTTTGTTGGATTGTTTCAAATAAATCATCATTCATTCATTTTAACGTCCACTGACGGGGTTATACAAAAACAGATCGACATCTAACTACCTAATTGTTATTTTTCAGCAATGGCGTTAGCAAACCAGACTACAAACTCCAAGCGTAAGACTTGAAGCACAAAACCTAGTGTGGACTACAAAGTATCCCAGTATTGATGCATTCAAAAACACTTCAAAATGTACTCATATTTTATTATAGATCAGATAACCCTAGTATATAATGTAAAAATGCAATCGGACATGTTTTTATTTTCAATTGTGATTTCTTTGTAAAATATTGGTACAGCAGAAATGCTTTATAGAAAGGAAATGTGATACCGCCTTTGGGTAAGGACCAAAAAGTTGTAAGGAACGAAGGCGAAACAGGTTCCGTTGTACCACGAAAATTATCCTTGCAATTGCATGGCTAATTCTCGTTGAACAACGGAAAAGTTTCAATGAAAATTTTATTGCGTGAGTTAGCATTGCCAATTTTTTCCCTCGTCTTACATTAAATGACTTAGCAGCCGAAATTTCCATAAGTGTAAAGCGGTACAATGAGAAATTATATTTTTGTTTCTTAAAGTGAGGCCATGTTATAAATTGAACTTGTATGATTTTGTATACAAAAGTTCCTATTCCTATGAATTATTTAAGTTTACTTTCACCCATTTTCCCGCCGCGAATTAGCCTGTCATTTACAGATCATATAGAGAGAGTGACTTAAACCTTTGTACGTTCGTAGACAACTGTCACACAAATCGAAAGAATAACAATATTAGTCTATAAGATCTATTTTAGTAGTTGCACTATAAGGCAAATACACTATCCATCGAAGAATTAAGTTCGCGTTGCTTTTCAGAACTTGTGTAACCGTCGTCGAGAGCGTTCCTTATATACTGAATTTAAAGGCGCCATAAAATTAGGACCTTAATTATATTCAATAACACTTATAAGAAAAAGGACCATTATTTTTTGGAGATACCACTCCCTTGACATGAAGCTCGTGTTCTACATACATACATACATACAGAGTTGGGTAGGTAGAGCTACAGAAATACCAACAACTCTAAAGGAATTGTTGATAATTATGTAACCACTAAGCTTGTTTTCTTACCGTATTTTAGATTAAATGGCGTCTCTTAACCCTTTTCAAGGCGGAGGCTCTATATTGACCACATTGGTTTAGTTGCAATTTCAACCTTATTGTCATTCATTTAGGGTTCAAATCTAATTGAATTTACGTGAAATGTTACTAGCTCTGAATTTAATTCCCAATACGGGTGATCGCACCAGTGTTGGACACTTTAAGCTGACAGGCACCAATAATTGACACTCTTAATTTAAAGATCATAAGGTTATAAATTACCGCAGATTGCTGCAAAACAAATGAATAACCTTTATTGTCTGTAAAATAAGTCAATGGACCTTGTCCATTACTGGTTCGATCACCCTAAATAGCTTGGATCTGTATTGCATTCTATGTTAAACCATCTAGATTGGTGCGGCCTGGAAAAGGGTTAAAGCTCAGTTTCATTGGGATTAATCCCGCATGCTTGTAGAGATGCATTGCGTCGTTGCTTTAGCTCTCGACTCAATAACGTGAATACCAACACGTCAATGTATTGCCACTGCTAACGACCAATGAAACTCCTTTATTCTTTGGCATATTGGATCCAGTATACAATAAAGATGTTGGTAAGCGGATCACGAGACTGAAGTGGGAATGGGCGGGACACCAGGCTAGGAGAGAAGACGGTCGGTGGACCAAGGTGGTGACCGAGTGGTGGCCAAGACAGGGACGCCGATCAGTGGGCAGACAAGCCCGCTGGTCGGACGACGTCGTCAGTTCAGCGGGCAGACAGTGGATCCATGCAGCACAGGATAGTGGTGAGTGGCGCGACAAAAGGGAAGCCTATATGGGTATAGGCCTCCCGGCAGTGGGTAGATACGGGCTGATGTGATTGATTGATACAGTACTTCCAGGGTACGCTAGCTTTACACTCGCGAGACGCGGAACAGTCAATGTCCTTACTTCTGTATATTGTCATTACTTTGTCATAACTGATCTTGTCACAATGTTTGACGTTCACTCCCTTAAATACACTCAGGATAAAACATCTGTCACTTTCTGATCTAGCAAGTGCGAAAGTGCCGCCTGCTTTATCCACCGCGTTAAAGGCGACCGTAATACTGCCGTAATACCAAAGGCGGATAGCGTAGCGGGATCAGCGATCGACACTTAGGTAACAGGCACCAATGGTCGACAATAGCTTTTACTTCAAGGATCATAGGGTTATAAATTGATTGTTGCAAAACAAATTAATCTCATCTTTGAATAAGAGTCAAGGTCCAACATTGGTCCTTTGTAGAGTACTGGTGCCGTTGCGTAGTAATAGTAAAAGCATTTTATATTTTGAGGTTACCAATAGTGCTTCGACTGCTACATTAGTTAGCCGCCTTCTTCGGTATGACGGCAGAATACGGGCCCAGAACCCTAACCATGAGTTACAGTCACGATGTTGGGTGGGGACGCCCGGCCGGAACAGGCGGGCGGTCGATCAGTCTCCCGGTCATTCCGCCCTAAAGTAGTAGTTTACAGTTACGATACTCGCTAGAGATTCTAATGCTGTCCTTCTCACTCTACTACAATGCTGTGTGGGACAGAGCATTCGACTCGCTAGCGAGTACGGTAATAGCAATTCATGGTAAGGGTACAGGGCCTCTATTCAGCTGCGTTAAAACGATATCGTGTTTGACACGTTTAAGAATCGTTTATGTCACAGTCGCCATTATTATAAATGACATAAGAGTTATCAAAACGTTGACAATACTGAAACAGGTCAAAAACGATATCGTTATAACGCAGTTGAATAGAGGCCCTGAACGCATTACATGTCCCAATTCACAATCGCGTGTTTTGCAACCAATGTCCATAATACTGGATACAAAGGACTTCATAATTATAACATTTACACCAAAACTAGTACTTACTCTCGTCTATCGCCCCGTCACTCTCAGGAACAAATACACAGGGCCTCTATTCAACTTTGTAAAAAGATGTTTTATCGTATTGTTTTTAACTCGGCCGCCATTACTGACAGGTAAATAAGAGCTATCAAAACGTTGACAATAAGGAAACACGTTAAAAACTATGTTTTTACCCAGTAGAATACAGGCTCTGTAAGGTGTCAATAATAATCTGGTTTACTGTTCATACATTTAATTTAAGTATTCAATTATACACTGACGAAGTCGTAACCTGCATCAATGTGTTTGAAAGTTGTTCGTAAGTTGATAGTTTGTCTAATATTTAGAAACGAGCACTTAGGGCTGGAACAGACAGTCTGCGTTTGAACTGCAAGCCAAGTGGAAAATTTTAGTTTGGATAGAATTTAGTGCGGCTCTGCGTCGAAACTGCATTACAACCGTGCAACTGAAAGGACCTACTACAGCCGCTGTGCAGTCGATTTGCAGTTCCGATGCATACTGTTAATCGCATGAGAACTGCATTTTTTCAGTTGGCTGACAGTTTAAATGCGGACCGTCTGTTCTGGCTGTTATGTATGGATGATTCTCAAGAACTGCCTGTATTTATTCCATGACAATTGTATGTGATTTTAAATAAAACGAATCGATTATTTGCAAAGTTTTTATTTTACACCGACTCGAGTGTCGTTCAAGGCGTATTCGCCGACAACCTTTATACCTATACCCCAGGCTACTTACGATTTTTTTTGGAAATATTTAGATATCAGGCTAAATGTTTTTCATTTTGAATCCACCAAAACTACCGAAAGTTTTAGAAAAAAGTGAGAATTTTCACTTGTTTTCCTTACTTAGGTGGAAATGTATTGATTGAAACCAGATACAAGGACATAAACAAAAATCCAAATTAAGCAATAGGAAACTAAAAATGGAAGTCCGTAGGAACAAATCATAACTTTCCTGGGGTCCTACATCTAGCAAGACAGCCACGGAGCAAGTCTAGTCAATTACACAAGTCTTCAGGATAAAATTACTAGAAATACGTTAAGGTTTGTACAGAGCCAACTTATCATTTAAACAAACTTCATTTTTTATACCAGTATCACATGGAAGTAATGAATTATTCGCAGTTCCTTTTTGCAGGACCTTTTGAAGGAAATATTAGTACATTACTGCACAGGCCGGGAAATAGGCCCTTGCGGGTCGAGTATAAGCTATGTAAGAGTTGATAATTCTGTAACTACATTTTGTAAAACCAGGCTAAGATGTTTGCCATTGTATTTAGTGACGAGTTGCAAGTCCATCGCCTAAATTACAGTACTACAAGCCTTTGTTCCCTAGTCGTCTCTTACGAAATCCACGGGATGACATGCACTTTGGTAAGGTCATGGTACTGTACTAACCCGGCAACCACACGGACAACGCCCGGGCATGTACCCGAAATAGTACATCACTGCACAGGCTGGGATATTAAGGGTCCAGCAACCAACCTTCCCGGCCGAAACTTGTATAGTGCTTTCTCCAACAATGCGAGTATGCCAACATCAGCATCGATATCCCTCATAATGCCATTTAAATTCGAAATAAGTACGTCACACCTTGTATAAAACTGGAATATACAATTAAATGAAATCCCAAAATTAAAATTTAAATAAGTAAAAACTATAACACTATATTTTATAACATTAACTTATTCAAACTTGTTTTATTAAGCGTTGTAGTTTATTCGGCAATTAATTTTGTTTATGAACGCAATATACAAAATATTCACTTCTTCAAATTTAATATACGCTGTAACGCCGTTTGCAAAGGTTAACCTTTTTAGGCTGACATTTTAAAAGTAAAATAACATGGAAGGACTTTGGTTGTACGAGTTTTTGGCTGTTTGGAGTTAGTTATCTCATTCCAAACATGGTTTTAATAATAAATAAACATGACGGTAATGATAATTTCATACATATTTCGCGGCCGCAGGCATTGGTAAATACTAAACAATAACTTTGTTTTTAATTTGGCCGCAGAACTTCGCGGGCAATTTTTACAACAGTAAGGTTAACATTTTCGGGCATGTAAGCGAAAAACGACTATTTTCATGCTAATGTAACCAAAAAAAAAGTGTAAATATAAATATCATCATCATCATCATCTTCATCATCTAAGAAAAAGGTTTTATTATTTATTTATACATTACTAAAAGGTACTGCTAAAGGGACAACTGCGAATAAGCCATATAGTGGGTACAACTAGGAATAGCAGGGCATATCTTAATCGTTATCGCAGCTCTTAAACATTTGACAATAAAGAAAAAACACGGTAATAATAACACAGTAGCAATTGTATTGAAAATAAGATGGGGTTAAAACAACTATCTCTATTCCCGGACATTTCCGCTCAAACATTTCAATTTTCACGGAAGAGTTGGATCTGAACAAACAAATTAACCCAAAAATAGTTGAATGTCACATTTAAAATCTTTAAGTATAAGGTCACGAATATCTAGTCATAGTGTCAATTATACAGACCTCATTGTAAGTGGCATAGAATATAGGCATCAATAATCGTAATTTTTAAACATTCACCATGACCTTACCATAGTTACACTGAGGGCAAGTTTTACGGAGCTCAATCACAGACTTCAGTCATTGCCATTGAGTGCACTTGGTAGACATTCGTTACCGCTGCCGCTCAGTTGTGATCGTTGATTTCCACTAGCGCACGAAAGGTGTAATATTTACCTCTAAACGGATAAATTCATATTCACCACAAACCAGGGTGACCAGCCCTAGAAGGTAATATTGCACTACAGTTAACTACATGTTAATAGCACAATGTTTGAATTGTTTCAGATTACTTTATAACCTCTAAGGCTCAAGGTCCTACCCGCAGTGCTTATTAACTTATATAAGTATTCAGACCCAGCTCCTTCGACAGTTGTGAAGTCACAGCATACCACGGTCCTACCAGTAGGACTTAATAGAAATCCTACTAGTAGGACCGTGGTGTGCTACGCTAAGACCACGAAAGTACAGTAACATGAAAAAAAGTTTTGTAAGTACTTGGGTCTGGATGAATATAAAAAAATAGTACTACTTGTAGGACTACGGCCTTAGGAGGATATAAAATTAATACTAATAAAAACAAAATAGTTCTAATGGCGAACAAAGTTTTATAGTACACAACTTGCCTCAGTCACTTGTTACATCGGTCTAACATACTTATCGCTACCTGTGTATTAATAGGCTCGATTGAGAAATAGCAAAAGTGGAAAACTAAGCAAACAAAAGAACAGAACTCAGAACCACAGTTCCCTTTTAGAGATATTTCGAGAAAAGTTTATAAGAAATAACATCTTACTATGCAAGTTACACTTTCTTATGATCCTTTAGAATATTAATTAAAGGAGTTTGTTGTAATTTAAGGTTACATTCATTTTGTTTATAAGAACCGGATTAACACATTGTAATAATGTGCTTTAGCTAACCTAAACACCTAACTAACATCATATACACTACATTAGACGACAATATTTATCATTAGCTGATAATCAGCATTTTTATCCCAGCCTGATGGTCGCGACAGGGACGACTCGTGATTAAAGTTAAAAGATAAATGTCCTATTATTGTAATTTTCTTTGTCAGGAATGATCAAAGAATAAAAAATAATTTTTTTTTAGCTTATATGTTCGGACAAACGAAACAGTTGGTATCTGGAATTTGACCTTGTGGAAGGTATATTCTACGGTGTCAAACGCCCTGTCACGCCACCTTCTCAACGTCGCTCCACTTCACACCGCTACCGAAAGCTCTCGTGCGCATTTACTGCGAAAATTTATCTCCCTCCATTCAAAACCCCACTTAATACACATTCAGAACTATCATATAACCATTATATATTTTATAAAGTTGCCACAACAGGGCTATTTTACATATTTACTTTATCGTTCCCCTTGATAAGCGATGAATTGAGAAATATAAGTGAATCTTAGCTATCGCTTAGCACGCATAAGAACCAGAAAACGGGGACACCGTGCGCTTGTAATTAGCTAAGAAAACTTTATGATCAAATTGATCAATCTTCATAGTTATTTAGTTCAAATAAATAGGTGGCAACAAAAAGGTGGTAGCTGCCTGAAAATGACAGCTAACATCCCATTTGAGTAGGAAATAAAAGTATGTCAACTATAAAAAAACTACAAAGTTAAAATCTAAACGATATGATAATCTGACTGTGGCTTGTAGAGTTATCGACCGTGGTTGTCCATTATTTATTATTCAATGGGAATCATGCACTTGGAGATAGGAAGTGCAGAAGTAAATGCAAGTTCACTGCGGACCTGAATTAGTAGCGGCGTCCCATGTAGTGGTATCGGTTGATGCGGTCCCCATCCCTAAACCTATTTACACGTAGCACTTGTCATTCGGACTCCACAGGAGTATGCCACGTAAGTCGCTCCTCATAAAATGCGATCACCTGTAACAGATATAACAACTAATTATATACAGTTGAATGCTTTCAAATATCCGCTTTCCACACGAAACTTGTATAATTTGGCAATTACTGGTTAAATTGTGTCGCCTTAGTCGAATTTTTAAACCATTATCAGTGCTCCCAGTTTCATTATAGAGTTCGGCTGGCTTTTACTATCAGTCTATCACAGTAACTCATCACTTCATGGAATGTATCATTTCATCGAATTTACCTACAACCATAATATTTCAGGGTAACTTAAAACATTAATTACATGGGTTAGGTTAGGTTTGATATTTAAGATACCAGAAAACATTATGATTTCAGCAAAAAATAGCGTACGATGAAATGATACATTCGATGAAATGATACATTCGATGGAAGGTGTTTCGATGGAATGATAGACATCCGTCTATCACACTTGCACTGGCATCTGATAATAGGTACATTTGCAACTCTTTTATTCAAACACAGAACGCCGACAAGAAACTGGTTTTTATTTAAACTGAGCTAAGCACATAATTTCATAAAATTTCATACCCGCTCATGATTCCTCTAAATGCAACCAAATCTCATTAATGTCATGACAATGACTGGTAGATTGTTACTAGTACAATTACAGACAATGCGACTCATACATACAACAATGACTGAACAAGTTTTGACTAGGAGTAACTAACAATGTAGGATAATTATACTTGCCACCTCCCTATTACTGCCACTTTGGTAGGTTAGGTTAGGTTTGTAGCATCACAAAGTAGGAAAATTAAAAGATTTCAGAAATAAATAATTTTCTAACTTATGAAAAGACAAACGAAACAATAGGCAAACATTTTTATGATGTGGGACAGTAGTACCGATTAATTGTTTTTCGTATTAAACTGGAGGACAAACAGGGCTGGGATTCTACACGGTAATAACGATATCGTACTTGACGTGCTTTCGTATTGTCAAGGTTTTGATAACTCTTATGTCATTTACAATAATGGCGACAGTGACATAAACGATTCTAAAACACGTCAAACGCGATATAGTTATAACGCAGTAGAATAGGGGCCCTGGTCAAGCTCACCTGCTGCGGACACTTCACGTTGGCCACCTTGGCGGGCACCAGCTCGGCCTCGTCGGTCTCCGCCCACTTGATGAGGAACATGAGGTCGCCTGTGGCGTCCGACGCGCCTACGACGAAAGGTGTTTTATTATTCTGCCCTCATAAGCAAATAAGCAATATCTCAAATTCAATAGCAAAAGCAGATTGGATCCTATTCCGATAGTAATACGGTTGAAAACGCTATGGGAGTTGACGCTGAACAGAGCAGTAATATGGAAGGCAAAACACCGCCTAGTTGTAAGTTTGCTATAGATCTGAAGATCCATGAACAGATTGCATTGGAATCTCAAGATAGTGAATGCATCACCGACCTGGGGGACTAAGCTAGAAGTCTCTGCTAATCAATTCAACAGCAGTCTTGAAACCACTATGAAAAGACAACAGGATGTCGAAATCAGAAGTACATACATTTACATTTACATATACATTACACTACACATTTTAATACACATACATTTTAATAGTTTATGTTTTTTAATAACAACACTGACTGGACTGTAGATCCATAGGTCACTGGTTCAAATCCGGTTCGAAGGACCAAATGTAAGGTCGAAGCTTTGAGGAAGTTTGTAGGTAATGAGTTGAGTTGAACGTAAATCACACTTATAGAAAATATTCAAGTTTATTTCAAAATTACAAGTTAAAGTAAATATGCTCAAATGTGGCCGATTGGTAACAGTGCGAATTGTCAACTAACTGCAAATAAAGTCTACGTAACAAAGTAGGTCGCAAGTCAGCTAAATACTGTACGATGTAAATCGTACAAGTTTGTTAAATAAATTAAAAATAAAATAAAATATCTAGAGACAATTTCAGACAAATTGACTTAGTTCAAACTAGGCTTGTAAACAACGATAAACATACTTATATAAATAAATATATAGAAAATATCAAAACACAACTCAGGAACAAATACTCGCGCTCATCACTCAACTATCTGCCTTTACCGGGACTTAAAACCAGGACCGCTAGCTTCGTAGGCAGGGTTACTACCAACTAGGCCAACATGTCGTGTGTGTGTTACAGTAACATATTGAAATGCGAGTTGTTTGAATCCAATAATCGCTGCGACGTGATTCTAAAATGCACAGCTACTTGTGAGATAAACTGTAAGCTGCACCCTCATTTCTAAATGATCATCAAAATATAATTCCTTAAGAGGGCGCGGGCGTCGAGAGGCGCCCTCATAATAAAGTATTTTCTTAAAATCATAGAGCGCTTTTCTGTTGTACAAATCCCGCCTCTTACGACATCCACGGGAAGACATGGAGTGGCACTATTCTAGCCCGGCAACCACGCCACCAAAATTATTATGTAACTATTGTCTGACGACACGCTAGCCTAGTTGGAAGTGACCCTGCCTCCGAAGCCAGCGGTCCTGGGTTCAAATCCCGGTAAGGGCAGATATTTGTGTGATGAGCGCGAATATTTTGTTCCTGAGTCTTGGTTGTTTTCTATGTATTTAAGTATTTATTTCTCTATATAAGTATGTTTATCGTTGTCTAGTTCCCATAGTACAAGCCTAGAGCTTAGTTTGGGACTAGGTCAATTTATTTATTTATTTATTTGTAAATCCATGGTAACAAGTTAACATGTCGTGTGCGTATTGATGTGTCTGCAACGGACTAGATACGGCAGCCGACTGCAGTAGTCGTTTATCGCTATTTCCTCAGGAACCATCCAATACCAAACATATTTATTTCAGTGGTTTATCCGTGAAAGTGTAGAACACAGACACTAGTGACTTTCACATTTATAATCTAATATATAAAATGCTCGTGTCACAGTGTTAGTTACCATACTCCTCCGAAAAGGCTAGACTGATTTTTATGAAAGGAGACCATTCACGTTTCATACAAGTTTGGGCCCAAGATCAAAAGCGCCGGCCAACGGATAAAAGTATTTTTAATTTGATCTTAACATTGCTCTGAGCATTTTATTATATGACATCAAAACTCTAGGACTATCACTTGTTGGTGTTATAGATGTTCGAAAATCCTGACTTTTCATACAAAATCAAAAGTGCCGATTGAAGAAAAAAAGTGTCATAATCTGATCAGAACATCGCTCTGAGCACTTTATTATATAACATCAAACTCTAGAACCATCACTTGTTTGTGTTATAGAAGATCATAACTTTTCATAAAAAATAACAAATGTGTGTTCTTTAACCCTTTATTTGGCTATGTATTTTACACTATCTTAAGTTGATGTCTTTTGACTGATCGATGATGAGACCTGCTACTATGATATTTATCTTGGGTCAAGGTGTTTTCTATGCTCACAGTGAAGCCCCAAGCAGTAAAAAATAATCATGTTTGTTAGTTGACAATTTTGATTTTGTATGAAAAGTCAGGATTTTCGAACTTCTGTAACAGCAACAAATGATGGTTCTAGAGTTTACATGTCATATAATGAAACGCTCAGAGCAATGTTCCGATCAGGTTTAAAACATTTTTATTCGTTGGCCGGCACTTTTAATTTTAGGCCTAAAATGAATGGTCTCCTTTTATATGCATATTCAGTAGGTCTGAGAATCGGCTACTATCTATTTTTCATACCCCAAAATGAAATGTAAGAAACAAAACAAAAAATTGCAACTGGCGAAGCCGCTGGCGGGTCGCTAGTATTAGTAATAAGAAGAATAAATAATTTATAGAGACATACCGATGATCTTCTCGGCCTTGAGTCCACGCTCGAAGCCCGACTTGGACTTCTCGTCCTTGCGCTCGCGCTTAGCCTCGCGGTCGTCGGCGGAGGACACGGAGGCGCCGCGGCTCTTGCGCGTGTCCTCGCTCGACTCGCGCACGCGCTTCTTCGCGCGCTCCTCGGGCTTCTTCGCGCTGGAAGCTTTCTGGGATACAAAAAGTAACAATTGAAACAAATTTGAATTAATTAACATTAACACCAGTATAAAAAATAAATATTTTCAATCAAAAAAATCGGAAATCTGGGCAAGGTGCAAAAAAACAAAAGTTGTAGATCATTTTATGACTTACAACTTTACTTTTTACATAGGACTTGCAGTTTTGCCGGAAATCGTTTTTTACCCTTAAATACCCCCCTTTTTCACTTTCCGACCTCAGATCGCCCGTAAATTATTTTTCCTTTCATTTTTGTTATATTCTCTTCAATAGGTTTCATCCTACTATTATTTTAATTCACTTTTTACCCTTTTTTCCACCCTGGTCTCTAAGATGCTTGAACATTTACAAGTAAAAAATGGTTTGAGGCATATACATTAATAATTAATTAATAATGATACCTCTGCTGCCATCCTGGTCATGAGGCATACATCAATTTAGGAGTATAGTTTAGTTAATCATCAAGGGACCCTCAAATTAATTGTTTAGGTGTTATTTATTTGTAATGCACAAGCAGCTTGAAGCTGATGCATGCATATAATTATTAAGATATGTAATTGTATATTTTTAAATGTTTGTCTAGTCTTCATTAAGTACCATAAGCCATAAGACACGTGCACATAACATTTTGCCCCACAATGCCCTGTGTGCACACTTCATACAACACATTAGTGCTCATTATTTGAAATAACATTGTAATTTTTCAGCAGGACGCCTAAGCTGGGCGGTTACGTTCACTATGGGTACACTCATTATGGGTTTATGTAAACTGTTTCACCCTGACTACACAATTAAACTAGACAAGCAAAGGCTATTACTCAAAAGCGGGCGTAGGAGTTCTATTGCTTGTTCCAGATAAATATGCCACATAGAGCAGCTACAATGTAAAATCTATTAAGAATTTTGTAGGTCTTGACCAAATCACTGCACTGTCTCTGCTTTAATGTTGTCAATCTTAATTCTTCTTTTTCTTCGTATTTTTTGTGGGATACTATTTTCTAGCTCTTTTCAGCACTTCTTCTGATACATTTATTTTTGGAAGTATCGGGTCCAAATTCTAACAGAATATCCAACAGAGCTTATATAGGTATTATGCAGTTTAATCAAGATGCTTTTTCCATGTTAGATAAATTTTTCTAACTATGCTTAAAACGAAGTTGGCTTTTTTGATACCTATTAGGTGTTCTTTCCATTTAAAATTTTCAGTTATCCCAGCCAGATCTTTTTGAGAGGAAACACGTGTAGAGCTTCATAACCAATATTACAGGCATACTAAGAGTTATTTCTTTCTATGTTAGCGTGACTTATAGCCAACCCTACTAACCTCCTTTTCCTTACGAGCCTCCTCAAAGGTCCTGATGAGCTCCTCGCAGTCCAGATTTTCTTGTGGCTCCCAGGTGCTCTCTTCCTCCTTGTAGCCCTTCCACTTCAGCAGGTATTGGACCTGTCCACAACATCTCAATTAATGATACAAATCAAAGCTGAATGATGAATTACATTCAACATATCAGCCAGAACATGTCTCATTCCAAAGATCTCCACCGTTATCTGTCCTGTGCATGATGCAGTATTTCCAGCTAGTAATGTGTTGATTAAAATCTTGAATCTGATATAAAGCAGATTGATTCAATGGCAGCTGTTAATAAACAAAAGCATGCCGGTCTGGCAAAACTAAATAAGAAGGCCTAAATAAGATGCATTCTGCGAACATTGCAATAAAAAATGTATAGGATTAACAAGGGTAAGTAAAACCACATGGGCCTGCGAGTCAAAGTTCTAAACCGACAATGGAGCATGTTAAAGTCTGTAGTCTCAAAATGGATCACTACCAGTCTATCAGTCAGCAAAATTGGCTTTGCTCGCCGGTTCTACTCGCAATTAGACTACCCCCTTTATGTTACAATCACATAGAATGCTGTATCAATTACATGACCAAAATCGCTATTATGCATTTTGCATCTTGTCTATGCTACCTGGCCAGTTAGTGGAAAATAGTCTAACATAGTAATTAGCGTAGTTAATGATCAGCTTACATAGTTATCAGGCCTGGGTTTCATCCCCAGTAATTTCATATAATATGTGACAAGAAAAACATTACATCTAGATTCATGAATATTCTTTAATTTTATTTATCTAACTGTATGTACATAATTATTATTAATTATATTTAATTTATGTAAGAATGTCCCCTGATATTTGTTTATATTATATATATTCCTTGTCTAAATAAGAACACGTTTGCACATAACCATGTAAACAATTACACACAATAAACGAGGACTGCTCGGCATGTTTAGCGTTGCTTCAACATCTGCTCATCACATCAGTTGGACGTGTCGCCTTTTAAAGACTGAAGTAATAATTGAAAATAACACTATCCGCAGCGATGATAAAGAGGAACGACAGGATTATAATAACAAAATGGTAAGTAATGTTCAAACGCTGAGAAGACAATATCAGAAAATGTTAATTAAAAATACCAACCTTGCCTTTAACCAGACGTCTATCCAAAACTTTCTCAACTACATACTCTTCTTCGCTCGACTGGTCACTGCTTTCGCCCTTTTTCTTGCCCATCTTTATCAAATTATCACAATAAACAATCAAACTACAGTATCTTCAGAATTCTTCCAAACCCGGCGCGGCGTCTTTTTCGAACAAAATGGCGCTATCCATGTAACGCCAGAAAAAAATGTGGCAGTCGGCATTACTATGTTGCCATGCTAGAAAATGTAAAATCATTTGATTATTAAATTCAACTATTTTAACATGGTAAAATATAGGCAAGTTAAATTGACAAATTGCAAATTATTTTTTAAATCACCTAAGTTGACGAAACAAAATAAAGAGACTACAATTAGTATTTTTTATGCGGCAACATAATAAATCTATCACTGCTAATGTCACTCTGAAACTATAGCTCTGTCCTGTTTTGTTAGAAATAATGAAGAATATGAAGACTGTAACATTATGTTTCACTCACTGAAATTATGAATTAAAAACAATTATTTTTTTGAAATGCGAATTATGAATTTTGTAGCTAGGATATACTTCGTATTTAACCATTTAATCAAGGTCAATCTAATGAAAGAGAAGGAAAGAATGATTTTGATTCGTACTAACTTCGCACTTGTTTCATTCATATTTTCGTATCAAAACATCGCACTATCTCAACGCGCAGTTTTCATTCTATCTGTCATAGACTGTGTTGTCGAAATCGCGCTAAACGAATCGTAAAACAAAATATTATATTTGTGTTATTACGATTGTAAATTAACAACTGAAAAGTTTATGGTGTCATGTACAAAGATTTACTAATGATAAGTTTACCTGTGAATAACTGACTAAACCTGCATAGGTATAGTATTGTGTTGATTTGAGTGTTTCTATAACTTACGTCACACGAGGCGACCAATCGGTCGGCGCGGCGCCTTGGACTGTGCAGTGCAACAGGCTGTTGAGAAAAGTGTTTTTGATTTGGAACAATTTGAAAAGTTAACTTATGTTGATGGATACCTGTTGAAAATATGCTTTTGAAATGTACTGCAGACGGGAGACGAATCAAAGTGAACGGAGCATCTGTCAGCCAGAGCAATGTCGCGAGAGGTAGGCAATAAGGCAATAGCTGACACATTCTTGTTTTTATATGCATGGTAATTTACAAAGGTAGTACCTATGTACTTGGTGACTGTATTATTATTTTTGATGTAATTACTGTAGCCAATTGAACAAATGTTTTTGGTCCTGCTTTTTAATATTATATTTAAATTTATACTCATAATAATTTTATAGGTGTGATTGATTTACCTATGTCAAACAGCTGATTATCGGTAGATTTAGTAATTATAACTAATTTTATTAACTATGCTTTCTATTATAGTTGCCTACGTTTTATTAATTAGACGACCTATTTTTATATCAAAAGGGCTGAATCGACGTCTTAGTAAATTAAATTTGAAAAAAATCGTAAACTAGATTAGGTATAATTTGATGAGGCTAGGTCCTTTTGTAAATGCAATTAGTGACCACCAAGATAGTTTACTTAGTTGGTAAATAAATTAGCCGCTTCATGGAAAAGCGGCTTTACCACTGCTTACTAAACCTGGCTAAAGTTCTTCTATAGGTACCTACACTACTTACCTAAGCTGCTTTTTATTTCCCGCTAGAAGTTGACACTTTCTGAAGGCAATGCGTTGCTAGAGCCACAGATTAAATAGTAGTTGCTAGACGCTGGTAAGCAATTTACCTCGGTAACGATTTCATCGTTACGATTAACGTAAATAAGTTAGGTAGTTAGTTAGGTACACGCCTCGTCGTATTTCGTATGTTATACTTACAGTAAGGTACTTATATATCTTTAAATTCGTTTTTGCTATTGGTTATCACATAGTTACCTACCTGTACCTACCTACCCAGGTGCGAACTCGCGGCCTCGCATCCCAATTATTAATAATTCCAATTTCCAACGCGTCATCAGTTCACCGCGATCCCATAACGTTCAAATAAACATGGGCGCTGATAAATATACGATGGTCAATATTATTGGTAAGTAGATCAAAAGATCGCCCCAGATAACAGTTCCGGCTCAGTTTAACAAACAAACATATTATTCACAGTAAATATTGGCTTTAATATAGCCACTTACTTAATGACATACCTATATTTTAAGAGGTTGGTAATGGCTAATGGGATTGGATATTATCAAGACGAGTGCTAACTGCATTTGGGTTTTTGAACACGAAAAAAGGTGCAATAAAATAAGAGAGGCAACAACGAGAGACGTTCCTTCAGGTGTTTTTTTAATAGATCTGGAATAAAGTTATGATACCCATGTTAGCGACCGGGTAAGTAACCCAGCCAGTGTTTTAGTATGAATTTAAATGTGAAGCGCCGACCAACACAAGCGACCGCGACCGGCGACGGCGATCGGGTCGCACGGCCCACTGTTTAGTATGAATTTATATGGAGTGCCGACCAACCCAAGCGACCGCGACCGCGACCGGCGACGGCGATCGGGTCGCACGGCCCACTGTTTAGTATGAATTTATATGGAGTGCCGACCAACCCTTGCGACCGCGACGACGACCGGGACGCACGGCCCACTGTTTAGTATGAATTTATATGGATCGCCGACCACCTCAAGCAACGGCGATCGGGTCGCACGACCCACTGTTTAGTATGAATTTACATATATGGAGCGCCGACCAACCTAAACGACGGCCACCGCGACCGGCGACGGTGACCGGGACGCACGGCCCACTGTTTAGTTTGAATTTATATGGAGCACCGACCAACCTAAGCGCTCTAAGACAAATGGCGGATCTCAGACAAAACTCCTTAAATATGCTTTGGCTATTGAATTTGAAATACCACTTTTTGGCTCACGAGGGCAGTACTTAAATCCATGATATACATACCTACTAGAGTTGCTGATTTCTCGGGTCTTGAAAGTTCTCGAACACAATTTCTCAGGACTTCCCGGGAAATCGAGATTTAAAAAAAATAAAAAAATCGAGATATATTTTTAAATGAAAGAACCTTTTTAGGTTTCCGGAGCCGAATGGCAAATACGGAACCCTTATCATTTCGTCATGTCCGTCTGTCCGTCTGTCCGTCTGTCCGTCCGTCCGTCCGTCTGTCCGTCTGTCCGTCTGTATGTCACAGCCATTTTACTTGGAGCCTATTGGCACTATATAAATGAAATTTGGAGGATAGATGTATTCTATGAACCACTATACAATAATGTAGTAAAATTGAAAAATAAAAATATATTTTGGGGTGGCACTCCATACATGTAACTAGGGGACGAAATTTTTTTTTTTGAGTTACATCAGCGTGTGGGGTATTTTTAGATAGGGCTTCCAAAATGATACAGAGGTTTTTAAGTGACATTTTTACGTAAGTGAACAGTTGGCGAGATATACGCTTCTAAAGTCGTAAAAATTCTGTCCGGGTGGGTAGCTTTTGAACTGTTAAATAGTACATTCTAATAAAAATTACAGTAGTAGGACATACGAAATACTTTCAACCAAAATTGTTTTGAACACGATACGCTGTGTAGTTTTTGAGATTATAATAAAAAAAATAAAAATGAATTTCCACCCAGCTACGGAACCCTTCACTGTGCGTAGTCCGACATGCACTTGGCCTGTTTTTTTAATAACATGACCATAAAAATCTTGATCCTTACAAAAATAATCAAAATGTTTTGTAAAATTAAAAAAAAAAAAAATACTTTTTCTCTCAACTCAATTTTTCGACATAAAGTTCGGCAATAATTTCGCATAGAGATAGGTTGAACCTCAAAATGTAATATCTTCTGCTGCATACTAGTACGAATATATTCAGCAGAACTACTTCTACTTTCTTTCGATGTAGCTTGTGTCTTTTTCTGAAGAATTATCGGATATTAAATTAAATTCGACGACAAGTAAAGTACCTCACTAATCCGCTTGTGTTTGAACCTTTACAAGCTATGGTGCAAGCATTTTGAACATTGTTCATTCCTACCTATAACAAACAAGACTTTACAAGCATCAGGTGATTCTATTGATGTTGCAAGCGCTCGTGTTGTGATACTCGCTTACCATAAGTTGAGTCGCATTCTGGTTTCGGTTGCCACCCTGTTTAAAAACAACCATAATTATCAGACAGGACGATTATAGTTTAAGTACACACTTCCTTTGTTTGCTATTCTCTTTTCTGCAATAGAATCTCGTATCGGATGGAGTCTCTTTTACCATCGATAAACATCAAGTATGTGTTTAGATGCATCTAATTTAAATACATTCAACCTGAAGATATTTGAAAGGTAAACAATAAGCTATAATGTACATGTTACATGGAATAAAAAGGATGATTAGATCGTTTCAGCATGCGTAATATCCATTTATTTTATTGTCAATTTACCGCAACGGAATATGATTATGACCCACGACCAGTGATTGCCCTCTTTATTTTTTTAGAGACTGCAATCCTAAAAAAAAAAGCTTCATAAGTGTAACAAGCAGTAACACAGCTATGTTTCTATGTAAGCAAATGTTTTTTTCTGTGATTCAGTCAGTCTCTAAAAAATGTAGTGGGCAATCACAGATCGCGGGCAATAACTGTATGGTTTACCCTACCTACTTGTCTGTCAGGTCACGGGTGAAATCTATTCGAAAACAAGGTGAACTGAACATAATTTATCCCATTAACTGGTTGTATTACAAATAATAACGAGATCATAAAGCAAAAGCTATTTCCAGGAACAAGTAAACGGATAGTTAACAAAAAAACCGTTTACAATAATTACAGGCCATTATAAATTAAGCGTTTTTGTCTGTAAATTGATTTTACAGCGTAGTTAAACGACTGTTCGCTGAACAATAAAATGATACGACCTTGCTAGCGAAAGCACGATAAGTACCTAATAAACTTAAACGTTGTTCGTATAAATGTCTCTCAGACCTTGCAAGTATAATATGCAGGCTCCGAAACCTTATATCAACCTTATTACTAAAAGAGGAGAATTGAAACTGCTTTAGTTACTGAATTTAAGATACTGCTTATTGGCTTAGGGAGTAGGTGGGCATTGCAGTACCACAAAAGGTACCAATACACGACTCTGCTACTTGTAGGTTACGTAGGAACTTTACATAATTTCAAGTATCATTACCAAGTTATTAGGGTGTTTTTCGTTTGATAAGTATTATTGAGTAGTAACGATAAACACAAACTATACATACCTACCTGTGAATATGTTATACCTAAAAGATTTAATCCTTACATACATACAGACATAACATCACGCCTTTATTCCCAGAGTGGGGTAGGCAGAGCAACAGAATACCAACAACTCTAAACTTGTTGATAATTCTGTAACCACATTTTCCATTGTCAGGCTAAGATGTTTGCCAGTGTTTTAGTGACAGGTTGCAAGCCCATCGCCTAACAGTACTCCAAGCCTTTATTCCTTTAGTCGCCTCTCACGACATCCACGGGAAGACATGGAGTGATTTAATCCTTAATTTAATCTAATGCCGTGAGTTAGAATGCTTCATGTAAACTTTTGTTGAAGAGCGAGCAGACAAGGTCCCGCTTTGCGCGTCCTCTTTTTCTGCATAAGTAACAAAAAAGAAAGAAAGAAAAAAAATATTCGCAACAACAAAACACAGGCAGTAAAAGATTAAAAAAGGAAAACTAATGACATGTACTTAGCGCTAAATGTTGCGAAAGCGGTCCCAACTCAGCATGTGCTGGGCTGTGAAGCCACGCTGGTCTTCCGTTGGGTCATTACGGTACAACTACATTTAAAACAAATAATTAAATTAAAATAACAATAACACATACAAATGAGTGTCGGAACAAACACCGCCTAGGTGGCAATCAGATGAATTAAATACCGGTGTGGGGATAAGACAACCGGTGAAATTACTAGCATAGAGGCATTCCATCTTAGTCCTCAGGGTTGGCAACGCATTTGAGGTCTTAGGATTATAAAGTCTTGACAATTCAAATGTCTATGGGTCTCAGATTCCACTTACCATCAGGTAGCCCGAGTGCTCGCGTGCCTTCTCCTTAACATAAAAAAAGTGTCCTTTCGTCAAAATATGCAATTAGGGACTACTCTATGTTATGTTTGTATTCTTTGGCAATTTTGTTTTGTTCGGATTCTGTTATTATTTTGTATTATACTCGATATTCGATATCTTAGAGTGAAGTCAATGGAAATGAACCTACGTAAAGTATTAAAAGATATTCGAGCTCAGAATACTTAAGATAAAAAAATTAAGATGCGAATATCGAAGGGACAGGAGCGAGCGAACAACCAGTAGAAAATTCTTAATGGAGTCAACACATGTTTTGCAAATGTTTGCCAATGCTTTGTAAATGGCTTCCGTGCAAGTTGGCTTTGGCTTGTAATTTAGCAAAGTAATTAGGCTTATCTCGGTTATACACGATAACGAGAAGCGAGACTGAGACGAGACACGAGGTGTTGTTGGAATACAAAATCGATTAAAACCAGTAAAAGACAAAAGAAAGTTGAAGAATTCAACAAAGAGCATATCAATTGCGAAAATAAAGACCAATTGACATCATTTAATAAACCTTTGAGTTTTGGCAACTGAAACTGCACAAAATTTTGGCTACATCGTGCCAAAAATAAAGTTTCAATCTATATCATACCAAATCGTTTACGTAATGGACAGACTATCGCCAGAAACCTTACAGTTTAACAAGTCACTAATTAATTAGCCAGCTGTTCAATGAAGACTAACAAATTGAAAAACAAAGACGTAGCCCTCTAAGCTATGTTATTTAGATTATTTAATTTTACCGGGTGTCGGTGGAGCGACCCGTATGCTATCTAGGCGTTATCTTTGCGCCGTCGCTATCGAGGGTCAGAAGCGGCGCACTTCGCTCTGTTTACTGAGCCCGTGGCTCACGCGACAGGCAAATGACACGCCGCAGCCGGATCGCACCAGTTTGCTCACCTGATACACGATTTTGATTACATCTGGCTTAAATCGAATAACTGTAACGCATAAATAATGTTACGTCTGTCAGTTGTATGATAGTGGTTGGCTAAACGGCGCTCGTCTTTTGACTGCAAACTTTATCGAGACAAACAGAGATATTAATATTATGCGTCGATTAAAGAGGCACATCACATTTGGTAATTATAAAACACGAATAAAGATAAAGTACTGTTGTTGGAAGCAATTTGTTATCATGTGTTTGAGAATATTTCGCAACGGTGTTGAGAAATTGTGGTTTCCTTCGTTTCTATCACTGATGCAAGCGATTTTAGGCTGTCTTACTTTTATTGTGTGTTTAAAAACGTGACAGTTGCTTATAGATCGCCGTAACACACACGAAAGTTTCTCGTTTGACTTGACTATAACTGAAAGCATTCAGAGCCGTTGACACCAATTAATGAAAAATCTTAAAGAATGATAAATAAGTAACAGTCTTAGCAACGAAAGAGTCAGCAGAATCCCCAACAGAATGTTAGTAATCAAGTCGGAGGCGATATCGCTGTAGTACCTATACAAAAGGGAAGCCAATGATAAGATAGCCAATGAATGTTTGAATAAGAAATGTCGACGACCGGCTAAATCGGTCAGCCAGCTCGATACGAATGATAATCTATTCGGTACGCAAATACTTGTGTATGCATGTGAACGGCGGCGTATATGTAATACGAGTACTATAGTGTCGAATCAACTATGTATTAGGCAACATAACCAATTCAATGCTGCTTTAATACAAAAGCGCCACAAATCCAAAACAAATACAATTAGATTTAAAACCTTAAGTAAATAGCGTTCTGAATTTAAATGCAACAAAGGTTAATTTTGATTTGTGGCGCTTTCGTATTAAAGCAACGTCATGTTCTCTTGCATTATACGAATGTATCATAGAAAAAAGGTGACGTTGAAAAAAGATTAGAAGGATCATTTCTACCTAGTACCCAAACTAAGAATTAGGTTCTTACTGTCCTGTACTATTAACCGAGCGTATTTGTATATAATTGTAATCACGTTCTCGAAAACAGATCTAAAGGTTTTGTTTATTGCGAAATAGGGGTACGTCATCTTCGGGGAAATTCTGGTTCCGCCGCGGGTTCTGAGGTATTGACATATGTAGACGACACTATCAAATTGTGATTTAGTAGTGTCGTCTACACTACATACACCCGAGTAGAGCTCGGTCAGTGCTCGGTCGCCGAGGTAATGTGTTTTAAATAATTAATAACAAATACTTGTTTATACACATGCATATTTAAATACATACATAAAAATCACGTCTTCTTTCCCAGAGTGGGGTAGGCAGAGCTACAGAAATACCAACAACTCTAAAAAGACTTGTTGATAATTCATACTTAATGCATAGAAAACCTCATAGACTGAACAAATACTCAACTTGAAAATAACTGTCCTGAATTAAATGCTAATCAAATAATAGTTAAATTTAGTACAGTCTAGAAAATAAATGGTTACCCAACCTAAGGTCATGACAAAACACTACGGCCAATAAAATGCGTGTGTTGATTTTAATGATCTTTTTATAAATTACTAGCTGTACCCGGCACGTGTTACAATGCTACGTAAAGTAAAAAAGAAAATATAGATATATGGGCTAAAAACCCTCGCGATCGTCCTTAGAACACCCTACCAATATTTCATCACAATCTGATCAATGGTTTATACGCATAGAGGACAAACATACAAACATTTTTTTATATATTTTTTATAATATTAATGCTTTTTTGTAATCAAAATCCAAGTATTCGGTGACTCCACCACATAACATATCTACTTATATTTATATAAATAAGACCATTTTGCCCGAATTTGTCAACATTCAACAACAATTGTAGATTCCTTTTAAGCAGCTCAAAAATGCCAAGCCCTGGGATAGTAAACATGTTGCTATGCTAAAATAACAAACAAATAATTCCATAATTAAACACTTCGAATTTAAAATTATAATCAGCAAACAATTCTGGACTATGCCGTAGGCCTAATTGTAATGTTTCACATTATTCTATGTGCAGCATATCTGGATTGAATTAGTCGTAACAGATTGCTGATAAAATGCGGGTCAAGGCTTTCTCTGAGACAGAAAGTACTTGGACAGGTCTGGATTCCTTCTAGAAAGAAATCTCGTTCGTAGAAAAAACCTGTCGTCCTTTAAAAGTGGTCTGTTAGTGCCTCAGCGCCTTCTTAGTTAAAGTGTATCGGGAACATCATTTCTTACTTCTATGTCTGTAATTTCTCCATTTCTGGAAACATTTAAGGAAGGAAGACAGTCCAAACTTTGTCAGGAGCGAAAATTAACCTTTTGTAGGAATCGCTGGGATTGGTCTACTCAATACTATGTTCCTCCTGATTCTCGAAATCACGATCCTTTTTCCAGTCGGCGTCTTCGTGTTTAAAATCCAAGCCGTTGTATGCGATCGATTCAGGGCAGGAATGTTTACAGTTACCGTTGTGATCGTTGTCGTTACGACTGACCTGACATTGCATACACATGAGACGTAAACAATGATGGATTTTCCCTGAGGTGGTATGTGGACCCATCACCTTGACGTAACAAATGTCGCTTACATCATATCCTTACACAGCTGCGTTATCGAAATTTCTCGAAAAATATTAATACAAAAACTAAATATGTAACATAGGTTCTATGTTTTTTGTTAGGTGTTAATTTTTCAGCAACAATAAAATTTGTAGCAAATCACCGCTGCATGTAAATAATGTCATCGGCAAATTTTAATTGAATTTTTAACATAATAACTAATATTCAAATCAAGTATTACAAGCATAAACACTCGTGTACCGTAGCAACAAGCCGTTTTGCCACAATATACTATATGTTAACGTCGGTCCAATCCAATCGCTAACGCCAATATCGCAGCTACAGCTGTGTCCGTAGCGATAATTCTTTCTATTAACATATCTGCGATAATGACCATGTACTCGCCAGATCTCAGACGGTACAGATAATTTAACTAACTCCTATTACGATTTATTTAATTTTTTAACAACCTCGTGAGAAGGGCTGACGACGTGACGACCTTGTATAACTTGTACGTGATTTTATAAACTGGCTCGAGGCTTGATATGGATTTAAATATCTAGTTGCCACGGTGTTCAAGATTTTTTGTAAAAAAGCTTAAAAGGTTAAGTGTGCGCTTCGTGTTAGTTACGTGCGGAATACATTTTTTTTGGTTACAATAACAAACTGCTTTAAAAACTCATTTGCTCCATCACACAGGATTATTCGTTTGACATTACAGTCGAAAAACGTGTACTGTCTAGGTAGGTACGTACCTACCGCATGGTTTACTTTCGCAGTAGATAAGTAATGCTTTTTTGAGTGTAGACCAAATAGCAATACCGCTCTCGAATTTCATTTGGAACAAAAAAATCGAATGCATTTTAATTGGCCGCGGTGACGTCTGTGATATTAAAAAACGTCAATTATTGGTAGCGCTGTCCACTTAATCGTTCCGCGTAAAAAACGTAACTGAATCACTAGGTCACCTGTCACTTCCTGATGCGAGGTACGAGGAAATCAAGACCGAGGAAAAAACTATGTTGAAGTTGATGATTCCATGATAAGGTTTGCATAGTTAATTTAGATACTTCAATTTTACGCTCGACGAACACAACAGACTATGAGTGAGACTGACAGCTATAAAAGGCATAGGAGTTGCATGTGAAACGTATAGCTTTGCGTTAAAAAAAAACGTTTTCGTTATCATAATAGCTGAAACAACGGCCCTCCTAGATAAAGTGGCCTTGATAGTAAATAGCAACGCCTCTATTATTGTCAAAACTTGCTATCATTGAAATATCTTAGAGATTGTGGGTTTTATCTATGAATAGGGCACGTGTAAGAACTATCATGAGATATAAATTAGTTATATCTCGACATTGCGATTAAATTAATCGGACGTTTCTAAAGATATCTTAGTAGGCTTTTCTTGTAGTGTTTGCCAATTGCTCTGACAACAACTCAAACGCCCCACTACTGACTGAAACTGTCATCGAAACAATCAATATTTCGTTGATGATTTGTCTTGTTTGGTCTGCACATTAAGTGGATTTACTTCACGCACCAACTTAGAAAGTGGAAAACAAGACATACATTGCAAAGTAGAGAAAACGTATTTTAATGAAATGAACACTGTCGAATTATTTTTAAGACCAATTTGAGTCATTAAAATTAATGTTCCGTAAATATTTTTCAACGTTAAGCGGATTTAATCTCAGTTTTTTACGAGTATGTAACAATATATTGCCGTATAGTATGTTTTTCCAAGATTATGATGAAATATCTGTAAAATATGACCGTCTCAGAAGCAATTAATTTAAAACGCCACCTCAGAACACTCCACTTTTCCAGTAATTGTTGGAAACGCTTTCAAGCAAAATTGAGTTAGGAACTTTAAACGCGTTAGCTGCTTGTCAGTGACGTATTACCAAGTCCGCGTCATCTAATTTCATGATTTATTTCAGTCAAAGAATGCGGACGCCTCACTGAAGTCTAGTGATGGATCTGTTTTGCGCGCGTGTTAATTTTCTGCCTATTTCTAATTTATTCCTTTAGCGTGGGTGGGAGGGAGACCACTAGTGTTCCCGAGACGCGTGCGCGAGCGCAGTTCTAATCAGCCTTGACCTTGTGTTCGTATCACGCTCAGTGTTCTTGAGTAATTTGCAATGTTGATACTTGCCCGGTCCTATTATGGTGTTTGGTGTATGATGCATATCTCTTACGTAATAGACACCATTACGTCGTGAACTCTTGTATTATTGGGTTCAGTAATTGTGCGGCTAGGTATGAACTTCAACAATATTATTTGCATTGCAGAATTCGTTTATCACGATACGTATAAAAGTTCAAATTTCTCAAAGAGTTTTGCAACTGCAAACTGAATATGCGAAGCAGTCGTTAATTTCGCATCCAATCCAGTTGTAGTTTGGTGAGTCAGCCAAAATTGTCTGCTGCTAAAGATTTTAATGATTCACGGTTTATTACTTACATGATATGCGAGCATGGGTTAAGTATGCCGAAATCACAGGTTCACAGGTTCTTACATGTTCTTCTCTGATCGGTCGCGATTTGAACCTGCAGTCAATTTAGGCTAAGTCGCTACTATGACGTTTCAAAAGAGTTTATTATTTGTAAACCTACTTGAATAAAGATTATTCTGATTCTGATTCTGATTCTGATTTTAATTATTCACGGTTTATTACATGTTGGCATCTGATATGCGAGCATGGGTTAAGTATGCCGAAATATCGGGAACTCATAATAAAAAGGTATTTCATGTCATATCTCTTTAAACGTGTCAAATATCAGTTAATAATACTAATGCCCGCAGTTAGCTAAATACTGCTAATAACGTGCAATAGGGAAAGTGGTGTGCCCCATCAGTGAATCAGTATTGCAAAGTAGGTTTTCGTTTTCACTCCCTATTGTTGAGAATCATTCGTAAAGCAAATACAGCAAAAATCTGATAACGTTAAATTGCAACTATTTTCATTGTGGGAAAACGCACGCTTTCTAATTCTATACTAAAAACTAGTCTATTATGCTTTTAATCTACCAAATGTTCATAAATACTATAGCAACAGCATTTACGTATACATATTTGCGATTTGTATTAAATTTTAAACCTAACTATAAGTAGTGTCGCAGCTGTTTTATTATATTAAATACTTATACATTAACCGATCACACCCTTTTGCACACGTGTTGTTATATTTACATAAACTTATTATCTCACTCAAATTAAACACATAATATAACTTTTACACACATCGCTATTATTACAACTCATTGCGATAAAAAATAAATGCTCGCATTATCATAGTTTTTGTTGGTGTTTGCATGGCAAAAATAATTTGTCGTTGACTTTGAATAAGTATCTTTTCAGATATATTAAAATTGAAGATGTGTCGCTATATAATAGAAATTAGCGTGTTTCGGATACACTGATTAATCCCCATATGTAATGGATACGGCGGCGGCGTTACTTGCGAATTGACTAAATTGTAATTTTTTATAGAAAAGGTTGGCTGTAGTGTAACCTTTGATATTTGGGGGACGGTTTTGTTTTGATCCTTACCATGAGTTAACTCTTACCGTACTCGCTAGTGAATCGAATAATCTGTCCCTCACAGTATTGTAAAATAGTGAGCGAGACATTTGACTCACTGAAAACTAATGGTACCTAATGATGCTGTAAGTAGATATAGTTCCCGTCACGTAAAAAGGCCGCTGGCGATGTACCTGTGCAGTTGCGCATTTATCGACGAAATTGGTGGTATGAAGGAGACGCGTCGGGGGACCACTCCGCCGGTATATGCTTATGCGCGCACGCTGTTGGTTCGTCAATAAAACAATACCCTAATATTTTCGGGCGCGACTGTACCAATTCGCGAACACATTCCCTCCATTGTCGCTCAGTGGCCTTTGTACGTGACGGGAACCTATACTCGTAGCTAGTAACTAGTTAATTTTACAACAGAGGGTACTCTTGCCGTTTCTGAGTTGATGCTACTGATTCACATGATTTATTACCGTCATAACACAATTAAGTTGACCTCTAACATCATGTGAACTATAATTTAGAAATGTAATAAACACTTGCTTCTTGAGTATTTGATTATCATTTCATCAAAAAACTTGATGAAATATTTGCGTACTTAGAAGTGTGATTAATAATTTAAAGTTTTAATAACTTTGAACTAACATTATTTAGTACAAATTATACACAAAATCAAATAAATGATATAAAGCACTATTGGTAAAACAGTATGCATAGATTACTCGTAGAATATTAATATAGTATATTAATATTCTACGAGTAATCTATGCATACTCGTATCTATATATATCCTCTTCCTTGGGTTGCTTGACTGACTTGACTGACTAAGCAGGTCCCTTTGACCGTTAAAATTTGGAGGGAATATTTATTAATATAACTATTGCACAATAAAAACAAAAACAGATGCATTGTTAATTTATTAACTACTTTCTAATTGTGCGCTCAATTTTCTTGATTTTATTTAACCTTCCCCTGTCAATAACATACACAACCAAAAAAGAATTTGCGAAATCGGTCTACTCGTTCACGCGTGATGCCGTGACCAAGGGAAATAGGGATTTATTTTTATATATTGGATTAATTTAGATACAGATGTACTTACATTTGATTTGTATTCAAATATTGCATAAGTACGCATGCTTTTCCCAATAGTTATTACTCCTGTTTTAGTTTTTGCTATCGTTTCGGTTTGAAATTGCCATGTTTAGTTAATTAAACAAATTTATTCATCTAACAGATTTGGTTTGTTTAGCAAAGGTTATCTACGCCGCAAGTTATTTACGCTCTTAGGATGCTTAAACGCTTATTAGAGTTGCGACGCGGTGATCTAATAATTCTCGTAGTTTTTCACCTCCTTTTATTTGACGTTTCTCCGTAAAAACGAACGAACTCTATTTGGCTTCTCATATCATTAAAATCTAAATGTATCTTCCAAGTCTTTTAACCACAGGTGTTGTGTTACAAAGACGTTTTAAGCTGTTTCTATTTGCTTTCCACTTGTTATGCCACGTTATCTTGTCTTTCATTATTACTACAATTAGAGGTTTGCTGCAGTTTAAATGATTTCAGGTAGCCGTTATAATTATAGTTTGTGTCATTTTATTCTTACTGTCATCTCATTTGAGACTTTAAATTAATGGCCCTTCAACACACGCATGTGATTGTTATAATAATAGTTCACCTAGATATCACTTAATTTTATTCTAATTAATCACATTAAATGTCATTTATTTAAATGCGGGCACTAAATGCGGTTCTATCATCAGTAAGTGAAGTTAGGTACTATCATGTACTATCAAAGTTTCGTTTATACAGACGCATCTGATCGAGGCGTGGGCGCCTCTTGTATCAGCACGAGGGAGGCGTGTGATAGCAGAGGTCGGGGTGACAGACCGACAGAACTTCGTCACTGCCATTATTATCTTGAAACCTATTTATTTTTAGCAGTTTAAAGTAAATTAAAGCACGCGTGACACACCTCCAAACTCTTGCGCAACGCAGATAGTGTTCTTTCTAATTTCAATGATTATGTTGCAATGTTTGTTGGACAAATTGGACAGGTGTTTTGTACGGTAGTCGTGAATGGTCCTTTGTGGCTGGCAATGCTTGACGCTAGCAAGAGAACTATGCTCAAAAGACGCATTTATTTTGGAAACACATCACGACCATTAGAGACACTCAATCATAGTCGTTAACTATAAAAGTAAAGGATGCCCTAAAATTAAAAGACATACATACATGACATCGCGCCTTCATTCTCAGAGTGGGGTAGGCAGAGCTACAAAAATACCAACAACTGTAAAAAGACATGTTGATAATTCTGTAACCACACTTTGCACAATCAGGCTAAGATGTTTACCAGTGTATTAGTGACAGGTTGCAAGCCTATCGCCTAACAATACTACAAGCTTTTATTCCCTTAGTCGCCTCTCACGACATCCACGGGACGACATGGAGTGGCGTTATTCTAACCCGGCAACTACAAGAGAAAAATAAAATCTTGCGTAATTTTCGAGACACCCGTTATTTAAAGTAGTACCTACCGCGGTAGAACCTAATTACTAAGCTACGTAATTGCCTACATGAACGTTGCAAGTTTTCAGTCAAAAGAGTCTTAAAGTACCAAATTTGTTCATCACTTTCAGTTATCGAGGCGTCGTCGACAACATTCCGTTATCTTCAGCCATCATGCTTTTAGCTGTCGTGGCCGTATCATTAAATTAGCCCTCCGATGGGTCCGGAATGCGGTCAACGTTATTTTTAGTCATTTGCATGCATGCATAGTCAGATATAACTTGAAAACATTACGAAGCTAGAGAAAGTCGACGGTTAAAAATAGAAACTCAATTAATCATTCGTTTTGGGTGGAGAAAATATTTGATGATGCATCGACCTTTTGCGTTTAATACGTGTGAAAGGTCGAGGCGTTGTGGTGACACTAGTTGTCGACGGTAAATTATTTTAAAGCTCTTTATCCAAGCCGTCATCAAATAAGTTAGAGTTCTGTAATACTTCATCTATATTCGATGTCTGTGTGACATTTTTGATGGCTTATAAATATTTAGAAAGACTGGTGATGTAACATCACGTATTGGAAATGCACTAGTTAGTTATATAGTTACATTATATAGTTTTTGGTGTTATTTGTACAAAACATAGCATTTTGGATAATAAAATTCTGGTAAATATGAATAATTTCATACAAACTATCACGTTGGTAAATTGTATTACCTTAGACAACCGGTAAAATTACTAGCAATTAGAATTAGAATTGCAGAGTCTTGAGGATTCAAATGTCTATGGGTTTCAGATTCCACTTAGGTACCATCAGGTGGCCTGAGTGCTCGTGTGCATTCTCCTCGCTACAAAAAATTGTGTACCTATTGATTTCTAGTAAATATGCAAATAATTGAATTGACTTTTTTGTTCCATAGGCATCGTGTCGTGTCTTCTTTCATATTTTCCTAGTTGCGATGATGCCGATTGAAATTGTCGTGTAAAACTTTACTTTTCTTCTAGAACGACCGTTCTTTTACTGGATGCACAGTTTCTCAATCACTTTTTACATTGTCAGATACAATCATGCATGAAATTATCTAGACAGACCTTGAGTGTTCAATTTAAATAAGATCAATTGGAGTCAACGGTAAAACTGACCGTATCGGCTTCCAAATTTGAAAGACGTTAGCAACCACTCTGCTTATAACTATAATTAAATGAATTTGTGGCCTCATAAAAAATCCAGACCCAATTAAAAACATTACGGCTGATTTGGTCTCCCTTCGCTTATCATTGTACACCTATGATCAAGACATGCTGTGATGCTGGTTTGCAGTGACACTGTTCCTTTTGTTATTTTTCTGTCATGTATTTGATCACGACATTTTATATTATGATTAAATTATTTACATGACTGAGTTTCGAACTATGAATACCTAGTCTCAGTAAATAAATAAAACTGTATCGGAAAGGTCTCTGTGCAAAATCAATTACAGTTAGGATACCTACTCTTTCGCAAGACCATCCAGTTACATATTTATTTATGGTAGATATGAAATATATAAATATTTTATAGATTATCACAGAATTGGGCGATACAACCCCCCGCGTGGTTGCCAGGTTAGAATAGTGCCACTCCATGTCTTCCCGTGGATGTCGTAAGAGGCGACTAAGGGAATAAGGGCTTGCAGTACTGCTAGGCGATGGGCTTGCAACCAATCACTAATACACTGGTAAACATCTTGGTCTGATTGTGCAAAATGTGGTTACAGAATTATCAACAAGTCTTTTTATAGTTCTAGTTATTTCTGTCTACCCCACTCTGGGAATGAAGGCGTGATGTTATGTATGTATGGGAGATAGAATTATCAAATTCCTCGAGAGGTATCTATGCGAGTGTAGCATCGCGCGAGGCGTATCTCGCTATCTAATCGCAAATTATCGGGGCCTTGACGCCGGCGATGTCTGCGCGCACCGCGCTCTGTATTACGCAAAATTCTACGTCGTGCCTCGTGCCTTATTTCAAAATTATTTATCTTATATTTATCCTCATAGACGCCTCCGGAGATCCTAGAGCTGGTGCTTACTTCTCTCAAGGGATTGAGCTAGCTATCCATAGAGGTAATGCAGCCAGTGTCATAGGGAATTGGGGACCATGCCGCTGGCGGAACTGTTAGAAGGGGTGTTCTTTTTATAGTTGCTATTTAAGTAGCTTAGTATGTTTCGTCTGTTAATTTACTTATTAGTTTAGACTTTAAATAAAAAATATTTAAAAAATTTATTGTTTTTATTTTTTATTTTAACGGACATTCTCACGGAAAAGGAAGTCTGACCCATCATTCGATTTCTGCGAAATATAAAAAAAAAAACCAGAACACAAAACAAGAGAGCTCTAAAGAGTAGCCGAAGATGTGGCACAGACTATACATGTGCCTACGTGGTTTGTCGGTGATCCATCGCTTTGTGATCGCTAACAATATATTAATCGCTAACCATCGACAAGCAGCAGTATCCGCTCGGTTTAGGGTTGCCAGGCTCAGGATATAGCCGGATACAACCTTTTTGACTGCGGTCCGGCCAAATTAGACAGTGTTCCGCTTGTCCGGATTTTGTTAGGCGTTAGAAATTTGACCATCGAGCGCGCCTCCAATCCGTAATGAATCACTTTATTCAATTTAATTGTTGTTTCATAAAAAGAAGATTTTATGGTAAATGACAAAAAAGCCTAAGACAAAAAAAAAATCTGTAAAAAAAGGAATTTTTGGAACAATTTTGTGTTGCCGACTGTACTTTTTTTGCAAAGTAATTTACTGCTTATCAAAACCAACCTAGTGAGTCCAAACACGGTGGGTCTGCTTTAATTATAGCGGAGATCCTGTCACAACCTTAAAAAAAAAAACAGCATAAGCAGATAAACATACACACACACACATACACACGCGCACACACACACACACACACACACACACACACACACACACAAACACACACACACACATTTTGATGATTTTGCACATTGTAATCTTGTATTTTTCTTTTTTATATTTTTTCCTTCTTTTCTTTTTATTTTTAATTATTTTTGTACTGAGTACTTACTACTTACCCATAAGGAAGAGCGGCTGCCTCTTAGCACAGGTATATTCTATACTTAAAAAGAGGTAGCCAACTACTAATTACAATGTACTTATGGAAACTCAATAAATGATTTTGATTTTTTTTTTAACCTTCCGACTCCATCATCAGACCATTGATGATGCCATGTTATTGTATTGTCATCGAAGTTACGTAGATATACCAAATTTCAGCTCAATCGCTCCCCGGGAAGTGGTTCAAATCTTCCTTGCGAGACTTGACCCGAACATACCTACATAGATGCAAACATTGCAAGTAAATAAAATGTTTGTAAAATTAAGCCTCTGGCTTTGTTCCCCAAATGTCCGGCTATACTGGCTGATTTGTCCGGCTTTTCGTTTTTAAGACCCGGCAACCCTAAGTCTGTTTGTTTGTTGTCCACTTGTCTGGTGCGGGGGCGTACTACTATTGACGCTTTACATTTTACTCCTCACAGTTTGGAACAAGTACAAAGCCCATTTACCATCAGCCTAGTTCACCATCTTAACACGTGACCGGTGACAATTCGCTATTCAATGCAGTTTTTTTACTGTTTTGATCATTGATTTTAGTGCATGGTATAAATATCTTTGTTTAAGTGTACAAAATTTCAGTTTTTTAACTTAGATAGTTTCTGAATAAAAGTGAGTGTGGCATTCATACAGAAAGATGAACAAGCTAAAATTAATGGTTCCTAGTTTGACTTCGGATTTCTAAAAATATCACTTGGGAAGTTCAAAGCTAACTCTCAATTAACAAAGAATTTACTGTAACGCCGCATTCTTATCAACTCATTTAAAATCCGCTGAAGATTTCATTGCCTAATCGACTTCATATCTTGTGCTCTCTGCTCGTTCCAAATTACTCAACATGTTACATTAAAATCTTTTAAACGATCGTCGACGTCGCGGTCTATATGATCACAAACTGATCTTTCATGTGGTCAAAGATCAACTTTGGCAGTTCCTAGGACCATAACCACATGGTAAACTCAGCGGTTTTTCGATCCACGACTGACTTCCAGCTATTTCACAGTGTACAAGCAAACGAATACAACATTTCTTCTTAAAATAAATTAGTTATACATATCAGATTACAAGATTCAGAGTAGTGTTTTATTCTGCATACAGATCATGATATTCAAATACGATTTTGAATATAAATATCTATTTATAAATGATGCGCTTCGCTGATACTTTAATACCTACTTGATCACATGATTTGTTATCAATATTTATAAAAGACCCACAATTTAGCACCAATCAGAAGCAAGCTGTAAGCCGAAGATTACACAACGCCATCCTGATTGGCTGTTGGCTGCAGAAATACCGCCTTTCTCCCACTAGCCTGACCCTACCATATTTATTCGCATTTTCACCGCTATGCAAGTAAGCTGTTGATTTGTATTGGCTAATTTGGGACCATTTAGCCTTCGAACCGAGAGAAATCTTATTTTTTATATGACTTTGCAAGTCCCGTTGCATATATTGGGAAAAACTAGCTAAAATTTAAGGTTTTCAAATTTAACTTGACTTCTGAACTCGTAGGCATGTTGCATTGGTTGCTTCGACCTTGGTTAAGCTGCGTCGATTTACCACCTTGCTAGTAGTCCTCCGCGTTGGCAATGAATTTGCAGTCTTAGGATTGTAATCTTGAGAGTGTCTATGGGTCCCAGATTCCATTTACCATCAGGTGGCCGGTGTTCTACCTACTACGATTGAGGGTTCTACTTGCTATAAAAACGTAACGCTTGCCAAAGAGTTTTCTGGCGAGTTACCAAGGAAAATAGGTGGTGGTGGTATCAAGTGGTGGTAGGAGGTCCTCAGAATTGGCAACATATTTGCATTCTTACGATTCGAGTCTTGGAATTGTAGTCTGCAGATTGATGTCTATGGATCTCAGATCCGGCTTACCGTCAAGTGGCTTCTGTGCTCGTTTGCCTCCTCGGTGCCTTTTATTTTAACACGGTTGATACTTACAGACACTCTCCTGACCCTAATTAACTGACTTCCGTTAATTTTCTCGCGGTTATCGTTTGTTTTGTGTTTTGTCGATGCAGGGGCAACGACCCGTCATTCAGGCGACCGGAGATAACGTGTGTTTGTCTAGTGCCTAATAAGATACGTAATTATCTCAGCTCTTATTAAATTGTCCGTATGTAAACACTCAATGTACACAATTTGGGCCTTTCGGCAGAAACAACTACCTGTATAGCATGGCACAAAATGTTTGCTATGGTGACAGGAAGAACTGAAATTTGTTTATACGTGGGCTGTGGCAATTAACACATTAAGCAGCATTTTTGCCTTAAAATTAGATCATGTCAGTGTCAGTTTTACTTTATCAGCCCAGAGCGGCTACACAAATTCATAATGCTAAAGTAAACGATTTTTCGAAAATATTCTTGAATTTTATTGTATTGAACTGACATAGGCACTCGACGCGACCGTCATCGATCTATAATAAATGTGAAACTAACTCTATCGCTATGTCTGATTGTTACGCTTTCACGGATGAACCGCAAATTTGGTATGGAGATAGTTTCAGTCCCAACGACATAAGGTGCTATTTATCAATAAAAATTGGACGGTGCCTGAGGGAATAGCGATAAACGACTTCGCGGACATAGTTGCGGGAAACAGCTAGTCCTTTATATTTTCAACAACGATAACGTTCTCGCAATGCATCTTGTCTGCCACAGGGCTTTTATTTCTTGTGTAACTACCTCCGAAGCGAGCTTAGACCTGAATAGTATTAGACTTACGTCAAAACAGGGGCCATAGCCAAGATGCAAACGCTGCTAACGTTTTTCTTTTCTATCGCTCAAAATGTATGGGATGACATTCTCGTGCGTTTCGATAAACTGCGAGGTCGACTGTCATCCCATACATTTTGAGCGATAGAAAAGAAAAACGTCAGGAGCGTTTGCATCTTGGCTAGGGCCCCTGTACGTTTTGTCGATTGTCGAAAATCGCTTACGTAGCGTTGACTAGTACACCCTCAGGATTTGGCCAAGAACTTGGAAAATGCAAAAGCTGATTTAAAAAGGAGTAGAAAAAAAAGTGTATTTTACGTCACTGACAAGGACACCGCGGGCGTCACGATACTCACGATTAAAATGCTTGGTAAGGGCGAAATTGGTGTCGTAGATAAAATAATATCTGAAATTCATTTAAAATCATCACGTGTAGTGCGTGACTTCTGCGCAGTTTCATATAAAAATTCGATACAGTCCGGTAAACGACAAGCCTTATTATATTTTATATGTTTATCAGAGTTTATTTCTAGATTGCCTTAGCATCAGCTTTACATTATAACTTAGGACTGTTTCATTCAAGAAAATGTTACAAAGTGGTCATGTATCGCTAAATCCGCATGGAGTCTGGGAAATGGCGAGGGCAGCAATGGTTCCAAAACTGCGGACCGAGAAGCGTAGTGGTACTAGAGGTAGTAAACTGCCAGGGGGATTTTAAAGGGCGAGCCTACAATACCGTCTCCTTTCCTAACGGAGTAGGTACGTCCTTCAACGTACCTACTAATGTCTCAAAAGATAGGAACTTTCATCTGACTGTCATATGTACATGTTTAAAGTTTGCAGAATATTTCTACGGCAATTGAACATGTTGATGACATGACCAATTGCCGTAGAAATATTCACATGACCTTAGTGACACTTAACTTCAATTAATTCCATATTTCACATGTGTTGAATCAATGTCTTAATACTCGTACTTCTCGAGAGTAATCCCAAGTTCACTAACACGTGGAAGAAATTAATGACTAGGTCGAGCAAAGCGTGCGAGTAAATTGATCAACCGCGATAAAATCACAGCCGCCTATTGTTTACTGGACGCATCTGTGTTGCATTAGTTCTTGGACTATTACTCTTGAATTATTGTAAAACTAACGTTGTTGCGTACACAATAAAATAGCTGTCGAGTGCATAATGGAGCGTCATGATCACAATGACTTAAGTATGCAGTGCAGAATCTACTAGATCTATTTAAGTTCCATAACAGCAGGAATAGACTAGGTATAATAAACGATAAAAAATCATATAAAGTACTAAGAATAAGTAAGCTTAAAAGACTGTCATCAAGCTTAAGGTCGAATCAGAACTGAAAAGGTCTGCAGAAAAACTATTTACCGGCATATTTTTGCGAATCTTAAGTGGCAGTAGGCGGGGCACATAGTTTGTAGAACCGATGGCCATTGGGGCGGAAAGGTTGTTGAGTTGCAACCAAGTACTGGAAGGCTTAATGTTGAAAGGGTTCCCACAAGGACTGAAGATCAAAGGGATCTCGAGGTTTGTAGGGTAGAAACGGCTCTCTGTCGAACGGTCGATCGAGTGAGCGAAGTCATACGGACTAAGCTAGGAATGCCCTCAAATGTGGTTTTTACGCTCTGACAGGACTACTTCAACGTTGCTTAAGAGAATCATCTGATAAGGGTAGCCAGAAACTCGTAGGTGCGACCAGCACAAGATAACCAATGGTAGAAATCTCTAGGCCTTCAGTAATCTTTGTCCAGAAGGAGACGTGTTAATGTCTATGGAGTCCACTTACTATCAGGTCATCAGGTGGCCTGTGTGCTCGTTTGCAATCTCCGTACGTGCAAAAAGAAAAAACTACGCCTAAGATTATTCCTTTTCGAAAGCGGTACTGCATTTTTTTGCACTAATAACTTGAATTTGCTATAAATAGCTTGTAATTAGTTTTATGGGACTGACCAGAAATGTATAAGCTTTGGATGTCCAAATAATAGTGACATGAGTCGATGTCGTGATTGAATTTGACGTCCCAATCGAGTTTGCTAATAGCTGGCCCCGTGCCCTTAATTAATATATTAATTACTAGGTAATTAGAATTCCAGAGAGGATTTTATTCAAACTAGATATTATCGAATTTCGGTCATTACATGCGGTGTGCCTAACCAACAGGTTTTCAGAATAGAGAACATGCATGAAAATCAGGATTGAGTTTCATTTACACGAAAATGTAAAAAAAGCATATAAAACGCATTACACTAAGTTTTGACCCGTTTAATAGTGTTAATTTGATAGTGTCTAGTATACTTGACATAACATAATGTTCACTTTTTGTTTTTTTTGGATTGATATTTTTTTATGCTGGTTCGAAATCAAATAGGGTTTGAATTCACGACTTTTTTAATTTTTGCCAATTTAAGGGTTAAGAATTTATATAGAATCAAAACTTGTGAAAATTTTAAAACTTCCTTTAATGTTTGGATTGTTATTTTCGGCATCCTTATTTTATTAACGTAATATTTCAATGCAACGATATTGGCTTAAACATAGTAATTTACGAAATGAACGCAAAAATCTTTATAAGGTCCTTATATTTTTAACATGGAAAAACAGCTGTGACGTCATTCCTGTCTTCGATTTTGTATAAAGTGTTTTTTCAGGGGGTTTGAACTACGACTTTTGAAAGCTTCTTAAGTTATGAAAAAAATACACGACAGTTATTTTGCGTATACACTTATTCCTCTCGTTCATAGAACTTTCCAGAGAGCGTAAGAAAAAAAAAATGGATGTTCCTTATTCTTTACATGAAATACTTACTGGGTGTATGAAAAAACGATGATATCTGTTTACCGACTAAGAGTATTACACAATTTTTTTATGGCAAAAAAAAGGCAAACTTGCTCTCAGGCCACCTGATGGTAAGTGGAATCAGAGACCCATAGGCATTTGAATTCTCAGGACTGTAATCTTAAGACTTCAATTGCTTTGCCTACCCTGAGGACTAAGATGGAATGCCTCTATGCTAGTAATTGTACCAAAATCAAAATTGAAATGTTTATTCAGTAAATAGGCCACCATAGGGCTCTTTTACACGTCGTTAATATGAAGTGAATCTACTAGCGCTTCGGACAACACCATCATTGCGGAGAAGAAGCGGTCATTTTTTCAATCATAAAGTACAATAATACTTAAGAGTAAGTTACATTACAAGTACTTAATAAAGTAATAAATAATAATTATTAAAGCTAGAACAAATAAAGTCATTACAAATGTAAGGCTAACAACATTAAACCACCAACAACCAACACCAGGCCCCTATCCCACAAAAAATTACAAGTGTACAAGTTGACAATATTGTCAACTTTTTCTATGGAAAACCTTACAAATTTGTTAAATTGTACACTTGTAAAGTGTTGTGGGATAGGGGGCTTTTGTCTTATCCCCACATTGGAGCACAACAATGCGGACACTGCTACTTAGCAGTAGGTTGCTGCACAGGGTCTTAATACCACCACCAGATGAGCTTTTTTTATGTTAAGGAGAAGGCACACGAGCACTCCGGTCAACTGATGGTAGGTGTATTCTGAGACCCGTAGACATTTGAATTCTCAAGACTATAATCCTAAGACCTCAAATGCGTTGCCAACCCTGAGGACTAAGATGGAATGCCTCTATGCTAGTTAATAGCCTTGAGTTAAAGATACTTCGTATGCGAATACGACTCTCACTTGGCCGGTTTTTTTAAATATATTTTCTCTATTGCCTTTATATATTGGTTTGTTTTGTAGTTTTTAAAAAAATTGAGCGCTCTTCGTAGTATACAATCGCAGCTGTTAAAGTTGCCATTATAAAATATTCTAGTTCCACCTGTCACCACGTCAAACCGTTTACGTTTGTCTCTTTTAACTCTGACATTGGCGGATTCATCAATAGTATCGATGGGGCTATAGACGAAAAAACTGAGTTTAATTGAACTTAAGTTTTGGTCTTTTGTTTTCATGATAAAACTTTGTTAAGTATTTTTCTACTTGGAACAAGTTTTCTTAGTGAATCATAACCTCCAAACAATAACCTTAAACAAATTACGTTACGATGTTCTTAGACGCGCTATCAAGTGTTTCCCCTTAATCACGTAATGTCTTTATTGGCCATGAAGGGTCGACTTTGCTCTTAGAATACCTTAACGATAACCCGGACAAAATAAAAAGACTCCTATCATCTAGCGAAGACTGAAGTCAGGTTTCTTATTCAATTCGGTTGGTTTTAACTTCGCCCGTGCAAGATAAACAGAGTTGATTGTGAAGTAGTGCCACAATAAGGTTTTAATGGCGGCTCCAACTCGAGCACAGGAAGGCTTAACTCAATTGTTAACCCGAAGCCGTATTAATTACTTGTAAACATTACACTTTACCGATAAATTTCATGGTAAGACTTTTTTTGAGATCACTCACGATGGCTTATGATTATGAACAACAACAACAGGACAACTTTTAAATAATATCTATTATGTATAAACTTTATTGTACGGTTTGTGCCCAAAACACACTAAAACATAAATCAAACCTAACCTGGCCTACGATAGTAATATACTTACTTTAGATTTTGATCTAAAATTGTTTCAGCATAACGCTTTCCCATAAAAATATAATTCGGACTAAATTAATTCTGAAAGAGAAACAGAATTTTAAGGTGTTTCCGTTACCGATACGTTCTGTTCTATTCTATTTAACATACATCTTCAGCTTCTTCTACATTCATACCTACATCGAGTCATGCATGTACGTCGGTTTCGGGTACTTAGGATTCGGCCCTTTTGCAGAATTTCTCCGATTTGTTTCGAAAAAGTACGCCTAGGGCGGCCTCTTCCTACCCTTCCACTCACTTTCGCACTATATATCTCTTTCGTCAATCTTCTTTCATCCATTCTCTCCAAATGACCAAACCATCGAAGCATGCATATTCTATTTTACTCATATAAAAAATAAAGTACTTAAATATTTGCACGTGGTTCGCTAGTGGTGTGAAACTGTACACTTGGCTAGTTATTTCTTGGCACTGTCCCATATCTAGTTGATTAACGTTCACTGCCATCGCTTCTGACACTTGAATAAGGTGCTTAGGACCGATTAAAAAGTTCCTGGAACGGTGAGCCAGCGTCTCAAGGATTAAGAATTAATACAAGCCTTTGGTCTGGATTTCCCTGAGACATTGACGTCAGACATCAATGTCCGAAGCAAAGTTTATATTTCTCGCTTCTTGTTGTTTATCGGTGACTCAAATGTACCTTCCCAATTCAGTTTTCCTCATATGTTTAATTTAAAGGTCGTCTGTAACACTACTGATATTTCTTATAGGGCTTAAAACAAGCCGAGACCTTAATCGCAAGTTAAAGTCATTCGTACAATGCGCATCTCGCTCTAGCATATAGCTTCGTCCCTTTGGCAACAGCGTCGTGTCTACCAGGTTGCTTACTTAGCCGTAATTGAGATGAATGGCAGCCGTGCCTGTTCGAGGAAAAGGACGTCACACAATTGCGGTTTTAGCGTAATTATTTCCTATTAAATTTATATAATGTCTGTTTACTCGCTCGGAGCTCAGTCTGTGCGCGACGCTGGGAAGAGCAGCGTGAATTGTGGACGCTCCCGAATGTTCTAGGTGACAGTTGTTGAATGAGTGACAATTCTGAACAGTGTAAGTGCTAAGTTAGAGCTAACACGTCCAACTGCGCCTCTACTAAGGCACAACAGGCTGGACAAGTTTCAATGTGATGGAGACGGCTTAGAAAATTATATGAGCAAAAACAAAACGTAGCGTGGGATAATGAAATACCGTGTACTAAAACAAGTAAACTTAACGCGGTAAAACAAGTAAGGTGCAATACTGTATACCTAATATAACCAGATTCTAAAAAAAACTATTTTATTGCTATGTAGTTAGGCGGTGTGGCACTATCCCCGGACGCCGTCGACAGTGTCTTTGCGGTGTTCATTTGGAACCAATGTTTGTCCAATATTTATTTGCTTCATCAGCCTAAAGTACTAAACTACTTGTGCTACAATGATGTGGCAAGAACGACACTATGCGGTTTGTGATGCGCCCACGTGGTCCGGTGCTACCGCTGTCTTATTAATCTAAATTCATAGTATAAAGAAGGGGTTACACATTCTTTACTTTGAAACCATCCCATTTTAGCCTTGATGAATATTTTGCCTATTATGCCTAAATATATATCATCATCTCAGCCAAAAGACGTCAGACGGATGGCACAAAAGTAATTCTAATGAGTAATCATTTAAAGCTTATCTTGATTACTTCTAAAGCTACTGTTCATTAGGTACTTTTTTCGTGCTTCACGGTTTGATGTGCTGTATGGCCCTTAATTTCCATTGAGTCTTGCCACGCAATGAATCAGCAGAAACTTAAATCTTTTAAGCTTCAATGTGTTTTCGACTCCTTTTAAGTTCCTATCCCCCCAATTAAAGATACAAGATGGCAATTTAACGTAGACTTTGTTAATTTGAGTTTTTGATTTGTACCATTCGTACCTCATTAAAAGTTCTAAGGTGTTACATGAGTGATTCGAGTAACGCTTTTGTGCCGAATCTCATTACAAAGGTTCAGGGACCAGATCCTTTTTTAATAAGAACGTTTACAAATAATTCCTCTTTGATGAAATGTAAAGGTTTTCCTACCATTATATTTTCACAACAAATGATTTTGCACACTTCTAAATTCGAAAAGTATCCCATTTCTGTACTCATTAAAATCCCGCTTCTGAATACTATAGCAAAGCTTCGCGGTGTTTACTGCTGTAATTAATTCCGAAGTTGTTAACCGGTTAATAGGGTTAATTAAAATCTTTGTAAACAAATGGCATGTCCTGCGTGAATCATTGTTTACTCTAAGTTATGTTACGGTAAAACTAGATGATAAATCGATAAATACATCTGATTTGAAAGACAGAAAGAGATTTCCGGGTCCGGGTTATCTAAAACCTATTTTCCAAAATTTTAACATGGGTGAGTTATTCTATCCATTAAATGGGCAAATTTTAAAGAAAGCAGCACTACAGGTTTTCTTACGTTTTTTTACTCCGTGATGTCAAACTTGGCGGAAAAAACTCAGCTTTCTTTCACATGAAACGGAACAGAAAAATATTATTAATTGTGGTCGTGGCATTGAAAATGGCGAACCATACCGCATTTCCAAAATGTTTAAAACTTTAGATGTCTCGTTGTCCGACGTGATTATCACATTTTGGACCATCCTAAGCTGAGCTATCCAGGCTTATTATGGCCGTGTTTATCGCGTGTCTAAAAGTGGATAAAACATACGCCGCTTTCCGACAAGTGCAGTGCGAGAGTGATGGATGCTTTATCCATACGCGATAAAACGCGACCATGATACGCGCTCGGCAAGGTTGACCTCTATCTCCCTGACACCGGTATAGTTCAGTTGAAAGTGAAGTAAAATGAAACTACTGCTAAAGATATGTGATTCAAACATGGCAGGAAGTCCGAGAGTAGTATTTTAATACTACGTTATTAATATTATGTAAATTGTAGCGTTGGCTAGTCATAGGACTTTGTTCCGCTTCTCTGAAGCGAGGTTTTCCCGTTTACTAAATGTAAAACTAATATATACCTATATAACCGCAACATTTTGTGGTATTTTTAAGCCCGTGACGATAAGGTTCCAATTGGATTTGCTGGTATGCTCGGAGTTGAACTTTATATTAACAGTAATAAAAGGTGATTTCAGTTACAAGCGAATCAATTAGGCTACTTCTGTTATTTTAGTGAGCCAAGAACATGAAATCATAGTTATTTTGGCAATTGACATAACTATTTTCCTTCTAAGTAAGTTTATCTCTTTTGTCTTTGTCATTTCTTGAAACTCTTCAAATAATTAGCTATACTATTATGTTATAGAGAGGTAAAGTTTGTGACGTTTTAGGGGGTAATCTCCGGATCTACTGAACCGATTTAGATGTAATTTGGTACGGAGGTAGTTTGAGTCCCGAAGAAGGACAAAATAAATATAATTATAACAATGAATGACTTTTAATCACATTCTGAAATTGATTTTTGATAACATATATTAATATTTGTTTAAATAAAATAATGTTTTACAATTTACATTTCTCCATAATATGCTAAATTCCGCCGATACCTTAATGAACTTGCAAAATTGGAGAAAATCTAATCAAAGGCATGTTGTATGGTAGGCACGATACGTTCAAGGAAGGTATCCTGCAATTATCCCGTTCGATGGAACGTTAATAATTAAAAGGTGCGATGTAGATAATTACTTGTAGATGTTGGCAACACAGGATTTCCCTGGGGCTTAGAACATGGTCGTTACTTGCCAGTTGCCACGACGTACGTTTAGCATATTTATACATAAGTCGTATTAAGGTAGATTCACAATGCTCGCGATAACGCCAATATCGCGCGTGAATGTGTCTAGAGTAGAGAGTTCATCGTTGATAAATTCGAAGGTAGTCTAATCGTAATGATACGTATATGACATTGTAGCTGTTTCGAATTGGTTGAGGCTGAATTGCACGCTATATTCTTGCTTACAGCTTTAATGGTGCCAGGTTGCCACAGTACACTAAGTAGATCATAGATACCTTACGTTTAAAAGTAGATCATAGATATTATTTACATACTAAAATGTGTCCTTAGAAAGCATAAAACCACAGCTTTTGACTGTAACCTTCTGACAAAACGGAGAAGAGATATTGTAATGCAGTTACCTATAACCCATACTAATTTTGCTCGTAGACAATATAACAAACAGTCATCGCATGTATATAATACTTTAAATAAAGAATTTGATATATACTCTAAGCCTCTATATGATGTAAATAAGAAAATAACTGCTTGGTTAGAGTATAAAAATTACGACCAGGTGGAAGACTTACTAAGATACATAGTCTAGCCTCACCAAAATACACACGCACACACACACACATACACACACACACACACATACACACACACATACACACACACACACACACACACACACACACACACACACACCATACTCACGCGCGGGCACGCACGCACCCTGATATATACGAGTATATGTATATTTATAAAGTGAATAGTTTTAAAGTAATAAACAATAATGTGATAATGGAAGAGCGGTGCCTCCTAGCACAGGTTATTTTTTTAAATAACCTAAAAGGAGACACCAGCCACTGTATGAATTGTACTTTTTTGAGTGAAATAAAACAATTTTGATTTTTTTTTGATTTTTTTTTGATTTTTGATATTTACCAAGTCGAATTTAATTAATATAACTTTACTTACAAGTTTAATTGATTCTACGAGTATATATTTTTTTTACGTAACCGCCAATAGATGTCGCCCTGGGTAAAAAATTGAGATAGTGACGGCTTATTGCATCGACAATCGATACTTTAATATTCATGACAATGAATAAGGCATATCGAAAGTAATTCAGTTATGGGAAGAATTGCTTATTCAAGGATTTCATTATCTAAGGCCACCTGTTGTTATGTACGTCTGGTTTATACTTGTTTACAAACTCTGGGAATAATATTTGAATACACATTACTTGAGGATTACGTTCATGTCATTTGATAATATAGGTATTTACCAACACATTTTTCAGTATTACGTTATGAGTAAAGTTAAAATTAATAGATGAATAAGGCTTCGTTTAATGTAAATTGCCATCACACACAGCGTTAATTATAATCTGTGTTTGCCATTATTGGTTCTGTGTTCTAGAAATCCGTCTCACTAAGGAATGCGTTTATCGACATTCGCGCATCACTAATTGTAATAGCTTGAATGCAGTTGAATTCATTAACACCTCCGTTGCTGTAAATCAGACTCTAAAAGCTTACAAATAAAGTAGTAATTGTTAAACACAGCGTCAAGGTAAACTAGGGAGACGTGCGTCAGTGCATTGAGCAAAGGGTTGACCATTTCGTTGGAAGACCTTGCACGTTGAGTGCTGGGTTCGTAATTTCCATACTAAATTGACACTATATGGTGCGTTAGCATGTAATGTGGTAAATTAATTTATTAGCGTTCAAGATACTGGCAAAGATGAATCATAAATGCATGATTAAGTTAATTAAAAACCAATCGGGATAAACCCAATAGTTTTATCTTTTTTATTCATTACTAATTAGTGGGACTAGTGCCACTTATCCGCGATTTGTTTGACACGCGATGTCCTTCTCCATCTCCCTCGAAAAGGCTAGCCTTCTCTTTTCTCAGAGGCCGGCCACTAAAACTTTATGCTAGTGACATGGTGCGGGATAAAATTCATTCGTGAATAACGGTAGTATTTTTTTTACAAATAATAATTTAAATTTAAATAAACTAATAGGTATTTAAAATCATTGTTGTTTCCTGATGGAACAATACATTATCTTCGCGTGACATAAGGTAGACGTCCGAGTGCTCGACGTCTCAAGAAAAAATATTTATTTGCGTCGTGATATTACGTTCATTTATACATCTACCCAAAACATTTTCATGTGTTTTGGTAAGTAGATGTGACCTTTACTTTTGTTAAATGGAATTTGTTTTATATGGTGACCATATCGAAATTTCTTAAAATGAACAATAATGTTAGTCAATCGGATTGCGCGAGTAAATGTCCGGTGCTTTAAATTGAAAATAAGTTATATATTTAAAAATTGGCCTGTGAAATATCAAAAGTCAACACATTTCTCATCGCTAAAATGAGTTGGTGATAAATGTTGATCTTATTTTGTTCATCGCATTTCAAAGTATGGTGACAAGTGCTAGTACAGCGACGAGCATTCGGACATCCACCTTACTAGAGTAGCATTGCAACAACTTATTGCAACCTGGTCCATGACTCAGCCATAATCTACGGTGACATCGAGACAAAATTGATATTTAAGCCCCGACAAAAAGTAGGGGTGTTATAAAATTAACGTGTATACCGGGTGTACAATCCAAATGGGTCAGTATGGTGAAGTCGGAAACTATGCGAGATCTGTTCTTAGGAACCATGACGTCGATTTTAGATTTAATAATAATAAAAATAAAAATAAAAATATATATTTAATATATATACGTAGGGGAAGATCCGACCATGACACATGATAATAGATCTTCTCTATATAAATAAAAATGAATCCCTATTTCCCTTGGTCACGGCATCGCGCGTAAACGGCTGGACCGATTTTGCTAACTCTTCTATTGTTGTTTGTTATTGTCAGGAGAAAGTACACTCGGCGTCAAAAATATCGCCCCTCCTCGGAAAACAATTACAACCGACTTTAAACCCTATTTGATCAAGGACAACAATATGATTGTTAGGTATCATTTGAAAGGTAATAAAGTGTTTTTTTAGGAAAATTTAAAAAAAAAGGATTTTTCCTTGGGGTCAAAAATTAAAGGAAATGACATTGCGAACAGTTGAAAAATGTTTATTCAAGTTTAAATTTACAACAATAAATGGATAACAAAATTTTACAATAAGTGCCTAAAATTAACTTAAAACCTAGTGTTACCCCCCCTTGCCCTTATCACTGCCTCTAAACGGTCTTTCATTGATTGCACCAACTTTACGATGTCCTCTTGTGGAATGTTGCCCCATTCTTCGATGACTGCGACCTGAAGATCTTGCAGGGTGGTAGGGGCGGCATCTCGTGACCGAACCCGTCGCTTCAGCTCGTCCCAAAGGTGTTCAATCGGGTTTAAGTCAGGACTCCTGGCTGGCCACGGCAAAACGGGAATCCCGACCTCCTCCAGATAATCCCGAACAATTAATGCAGTGTGGGAGCGAGCGTTGTCGTGCATTAATGTGAACCCAGAGCCGACGTAACCCGCATATGGCATCACATGCTCTTCCAGGATCTCGGCAATGTATCGGCGAGCATTCAGGGACCCTTGGCTGCGAGTGCCTCCAGTCCTGGAGACGCAGACAAGGTCGGTTTTGCCGTCTATAGACATGCCCCCCCAGAACATGCAAGAGCCACCTCCGTAGCCCACTGTCTCTTCAATACAGGCTTGAGCAAATCGTTCGCCCGACCTTCTGTAGACTCTGGCCCGCCTGTCGTTGCAATAAAGACTCTCGTCTCATCGGTAAAGAGAACCTGCCTCCATTGCTCAAACGTCCAATCGACGTGGTCGCGGGCAAATTGCAAGCGATCTCTGCGATGCTGTGCGGTCAACATTGGGCCTGTAGCAGCCCTGTGAGCCACGATATCCTTCTCCCGCAGTCTTCTTCTAACCGTAGAGATGCTAACTGATCTTGTCCGAGCTTCTTTGAGGCGTTGTTGCACCTCAACAGCACTAGCGAAGCGATTGCGTAGAGGTGATGTCACGATGAAGCGATCATCTCTTTTGGATGTGCAGCGTCGCCGACCAGCCCCACGTCTTCTGATGTAGCCCCCAGTCTCCTGGAACCGCTGAAATACTCGGCGGACAGCATGACGGCTTAAATTGAGTTGCCGGGCGACATTACACTGCCGAACTCCTGCTTGCAGTAGTGCAACCACTTGAGCTAATTCAGCAGCGGTGGTCTCCATGTTCGAGGGTTGTTTTCTTGCTTGAGTTCCTTAGAAGTGTTCTCTTCGACGTCTGGATAGTGAATAATTGACATTTGACCATGCACAGGCATGTTATACCCCTGGAAAAGGGCACAACTCGCGACCCTTCAAACGAGTATTTGTGCACTTTTTTTTCGAAACGCTCTGATTCACAAGCCATTACGTTTTGTTTAAATTAAACATTATTAATTTAAAACACATTAAACGTGCTTTTAATTGATACTAATATTAATTATGTAACATAATTTCGCTAAGGTCTAGATTAGCTTGAATCTGATTTTCGCGGAGGGGCGATATTTTTGACGCCTAGTGTACAGGATGAAAGAAAAATAATGAAAAATCCACCCGGAAAGCCTCAAAAATTGCAGCGGGGCGAAGCCGCTGGCGTGTCGCTAGTTACATTTATTATGAATCATATTTTTTTGCATAGGTACCTACATTGAGATTATAAAAAATCCTTATTTTATTTGTAGTCCTGCTTTTGAAAAAAGAAAATGGATTAGTGTTCATTACTGATGGTTGAAAAACAGGTACTTTATTTAGTTTAAAATCGTATTAACATGCAGAATAACCACCCGTATAATACTAAAATCGTTATTTTTATATTTTGTATGATGTTTATTTGCGTGCCGTAGGTACTCTTTCCAAATTTTCAAACGGATTTGGTGATAAGTGCAAAAATAATAACAACCCGAAGTTTACTTGATTGACCGTCGTCAATTGGTAAATGAAAAATATAAATTAACTCCATCTCTACAAAAAGACATCTCTCTAAATAAAAAAGAAACAGCAAGTGTTGTCCAGTTGCCGCTACCGATACAATTGATAGTAGATTAATCGCAACCTACACGTGCCGCTTAATTTTATGTAGATATCATGTTTACAATCGCGTCCTTGAACCCGCCGATTGACGCACAACATCTTCGCAAAAACGCTATCTCGGACAAAAAGACAGTGTTATTTTAAAACCAACATGCTATTTATAGTTTCACATATCGATAACCTAAAAATGCAGGTGCTTAAATTTTATTAAAATACCGTGTGGCCCTAATTACGAAGAGTTAAGAGTTAAAATCCGCTAGCCAGACGGACATAAGGTGAGTTCACGCGAAAGAAAATGTCCGTGTGTCGGATTCTGTTATTTTTGGAACAAAAAAACCTAATTATACCCGCAAACCAGTTATGAGCGGTTGCGAATAAAGCTTATTATCCACAGGTGATGTTGGATCTTGTTCCTTGAAGGGTACGGTCGGTTTTTGAAACAATACGCGTGAAATTAAACATGGTGATAGTTGTTTGGACACTTCGCAAGTCTCTCCATGAAAACAAGAGCATACGGAATATGCGCTTCTGAATTACATTACAAGATTATTTTTAACTTTAGTACGACCAGTTTTATTTCGGGGTTTTACGTTTTACATTACTGTATCGTTTTTAGGCGGACATTGGTACAATCTCACACAAGATGTCCTAGTTCGTCGATTCTTTTAAACTTGCACTATGGTTGCTAGACAACCATAAACATCCTTATTGAGATGAAATAAATACTTACATGGAAAACGTCCAAGATCATATAAATAAGTATTTGCTCTTGCCGGGCACCTGGGATCAAACGTAGTTTCGCCAGCTTCGTAGGCAAGTTCACGACCAATTAGGCATAGTGCTTCGCCTTCCATACAACATGCGTAAACGTTTTTCTCCCCTAATCCGATTTTTACGATTTGCTTTTCAAGAAATTATTCTAAGGAATTAAAAGAAAACGGAAACGTACAAACATTTTTTCATAAAAACTGCAACATATTCAAAAGTCGGTGAGAACCGTTACCGCCGGTAGACTTTGTATGGAAAAGGTTTTACAGTTACGCGTCGACTGAATCCTCTTTTTGGGTATACACATACATAACATCATGCCCAGAGTGGGGTAGGCAGAGCTGCAGAAATACCAACAACTCTAAAAAGACTTGCTTATAATTCTCTAATCGAAACCCAGGGTTAAACGACCCCTGCGACGGCAAGCGGGGTGTGGTTGCGCTAGTAGTATGGAAGGTGACATGTCAAAGTCATCTCCGTCTTCACAAGTGATTGTCTGACTTATCTGACCACTGGCCATAATATACGTAATCTTTAAAAATTGTTATTTTAAGATAAATAACCACGATATTTTCACTGTCACAAATCGCGGATCGTATTCGATTCGATAATTTGACTAATTTGGAGATAGGTTCTTCAATTCGAGTGAGTCAATTAAATAGCTAAAGTACCGTCCATTGATTACGGTTTATCTAATTACGGGAAACGTCGCAACAAACTAAACCTTTGGGAGTAGATCCGCGTAAAAAAAATATCATTAATTACAGCTGGGATTTGTAGTGACGCGGACACGCGCGTCACTCGGTTCAATGCTCTCACTTGAAGTCGATTGAATCGATTAAATAAACGAGCTTGCATCCAATCGCTTTGCTTGGACGATGTCTCCCCGCACTATGTGCTCGGCGCATTTGCGATTTGAATTTGCCTTTTTAAATTTGAATTTAGAATTCTACTTCTGTTTTGTTTTGATAAGGAGCCCGATTATGTATTGGGGTGGGATTACGCAACCTGATAATGTTTTATTTATTGCGATTTGTTGTCCTGGGGCATAGACACAGATATTCAGCGTTTTAGTTGAAATTTATGTTAAACTTTACTACCGTTTTATTAGTTTGCTTTTTGACTATTATTTGTTTGTAGGTTCGCTACAAACTTTGCAATCGATTTTAAACTAAGTTTCCGATGAGCTAGACACTTAAAACTTTCTACAATGCCACAAAAAACCGGAACATAAACGATTGTTTCATGACGAATATTTTTATAAAGAATTATTATTCTCTATAAAATATTCGTCATCGCTCATATAAGTAAATTCAATAATCACCATTGCTTCATTACTTCATTTACACATGAGGCGTTGTAACTAAAAATTTCAAGGTCACTTTCTTTAAGATTAACTTGGCTTCGTTAAACAAATATTTATCTTATAACGAAATTAGCATAGTCGAATATTGTATAAACACAAGGTCACTGCAAAGTAACAGAAATACCATGACATACTAAATTCGGAACATCGCGTGCTCCATCCCTCGTGATTCGAGACTAAATTGTTAGAAAGAGATAACGTAACTATGAACTTCGATTTTAGGGCCCCAGCCAACAGGTGGCGGGGTGGTAAGGGTGGGTACACAAGCGCTCCCGGCAACAACTATGTTTGTCGAGAAGGCCGCGATCGCACACCTACTCTTGTGATGCGGTTAGAACCATTATTATCGGCCAGCCTTAAAAAAGTTATAGGAGCAAATTTCGTAAAATCCATGAATAATTTAAAATAGAAATCTTTGTCGGTTTCAAAATGTAACAAAACAATATTTTTTTTTAATTCCTGACACTGAGTCCCAAAAAAAATGGGTACCTACCTATCTAGATAGATCTACAGGAGTTGACTTTTTCTCTGCTCGGGAAGAAATAAATTTTCATGTGATTTTCTTTTACTTACCTACTTGTTTTCGAAATACACTATTGTGTTGAATAAATGAAACTTGTGTTGCACTCAAATGGATGGAAGATATTCGCTGTCAATACCCTGTCTATGTTAATCTGTTATTAAAATGCAGTGAAACCTAGACAGAGGCGCCACCCGGGCGACGCTTTTTAGATACAGATTTATGGATAGGGAAAATTTTATGCGATTTTTAACATTATGTTTTTTTTTCCAAGCCCAGCTGGAATAATGTAATCGCCTACATAATAAAATATAAGGGAATTCGTACATATGTAATGTGTAGATTTAAATTTGTAATCGTTTTTTTCGCAATACGTGCGCCATGACCAATATTTGGAACACGTCGCAGTTGCTTATGAATTCATCCTAGCGGACTCGTTTGGTTTTTTTTTCAGAATTGTAATCACTTTGGAACGTATCGTTTTAGTATTGTGTAGAATACAGATGAAGGGTACAATAGATCCTAAAGGTTATAGGCACTATAGGCAGATGGGTCAGTTTATTTTTGGGATTATACTGGTAGTATTGCTCTTCCCGCGACTCCATGCACGAAGAGTTAAATTTATCGTCTATCACTATAAATTTTCCGGGTCAAAAAGTACAACATGCTAAAACTATTTAACCTAACCTATACGTACACATACTTGTAAAAGGCACCTTAACACTCTGATTGATGTTTGACAGTTGTTCATTTGTATTGCAACAATAGTTGTCTATCTGTGGTCAAGTTTTTTCGTGTGAAAATCGTGTTGTGTATCTAAGATAATGGTTCGTGGTATGAGCCCATTCAACCGGTGAAGAGAAACAAAACATCCTGGCGAAGCCGTTGATTTTGCTGCTTCTGATTAGTCGAAATGGTGATAGACGCGATTTGTAGTTGGTAATTTATCGCGTACAAAGTACTCATTGGGAATCCACCTTTACCATAGTGTTTAACGTACCTTAATCTAAGTTTTAGGTCTAATTTAAAACTGTTCTCTAAATTCTATACAATATGTAAACTATAGTTTTGCTATCCTACTCGTGGTAGAGTTAGTTGCCTAAATCTTTAGTATTTTTTGTTGGTGTTTACTACTATCTCATGCAAGGGGGTATGGAAGTGTTTTTTTTTGGTAACTTATCACTTCATCATTGTATCATAATGTATCATATCATCGAATTTCATTTCATCGAACGCTATTTTCTGCTGAAATCATAATGTTTTCAGGGTATCTTAAACTTCTAACCTAACCTAATTACGTAATTAATGTTTAAGATACCCTGAAAACATTAATGTTTTCATTTCGATGAAATGGAATTCGATGAAGTGGTACATTCGATGAAAGGTGTTTCAATGAAATGGTCTATCCTTTTTTTTTTTAAATAACAACTTTTGAGGAAGATAGAGCACAAAGATTATTTCGGTTTTTTAAAATAACGGTAGGAAGGTAGAAAGAACCGAACCGAGACGGGTTTTATAGATTGATGGCATTGAATAATAAATACGTATGACCATCCTAAAGGTGTATTACCCAATTAACAACGCACAACCCACACGCAAAATAGGCGCTAGACGTCGAGTTGCGGAAACCAGCCCGCCTTTAAAATACAAATACAAAAAATACCCAATTAACAATATTTGAGATGTCTAAGTTATTTGCTGGCGATATCAGAAAATGCCTGATATAAGTCTAGACCGCGATATAACTTATCGAATTTCGGTGTCTGCCTTCCTAGTTATTATACAAGATTTTAAAAGCGCATCTTTGTGTGATGAATTATTGAATGCTGCAGTGTCGGCTTTAAGCTCCATCCTCAGCTGTTATTTATACTTATTAAAAAAGAACTGGAGACAATATTTCACAAATAATTTTTTAAAGCTTATTCGCAGTAAAATAGGAGAAAAACCACTGAACGAAGGTGCGGGCAGCAGCCTGTCAATCTAAAGTAGTTTTCACATCAGCGGAAGTTCTCCTTTCACCTGATCCGGACTATCCGGCCAGGCTAGTTATCATGTGACCAGTGCGTGATATGCCAAGACATGCCCTATATCGTACACCTAAGGGCCAGAGTCGCCAGCGTGGTCCGTTGATGAGAAATTCCGATGCAACGCAAGGTAAAGAAAGAAGTCTGTTGTTGGAATATGACTTATAATTGATTGCAGGTAGCTAACAGTGTCAAGTTCTGCGTGTGTATTAGTGTCTAATGAACGAGAAAACTGGACAAATTATTATGATGCGTTTGCTGGGAACATATTATGCTATTTAATTTAAGTGTGTTGTTTTTGTTAGTTTGGCGTTTGTTATTCCACTTTATCTACAACCATATCGTTATCATATTATTAACGATATGGTGCTTATTGTAACTTTTGTTCATTTGACAATAAATCGTTAATAAATCAAATAAAGTCATCTTCCTTCTTAATCTAAACAGTTAATAAAAGTTTTAAGACTACTTATCAAATGTAATATTTAATTTATTTTTATTTAACTTTAAAATATTATTTCATTGATGGATTAACTATCCTAATGATAATGATAACCTCATGGGAATGGGAATAGTATTGTACCTAGGGCTTGCAAATATTCGATAGATTCAGATATTCGAATATTCGACTTTTAATTTGGACATATTCGAATAATTCGAATACTATTCGAATAATCCTAAAAATTCAAGAAAAACTGGTTTGGATACTCATTTTTATTTATTAAATCAACATAAACATCTTAAATAAGTAATACGTCCTTGGCTTTATAGAATGAATAAAAAAAAAACTTGAATTTAAATATTATTGTTAAAAACAACTGAATGTACGAACAGCAACGATTTGGTATCAATTGCACAAAGATTATGTACTTCAATTAAAAAAAGTCAGAATTAACAACATAACTAAAAGAAAATAATTAAAATGGTAAAATATATGTATGTGTTAAATTATTAATGTAATCAACACGAAACAATAATGATATATGTGAATTTTGTTATACAGTATAATGTAAGAGTACAGAGTAGGTGGGAGGTGGGTGAATGGGATCGGGGAGTGAGACAGAGACAGCTGACCATCCCCGGGCGATGTTACATCCGTCTGTCCAAATAACTATAAATATTCGAATATTCGAATACTATTCGCCGCATTATTCGAATATTAGAAAGAGCCGAATATTCGAATTATTCGAATATTCGAAAATTCGAATTGCAAGCCCTAATTGTACCAAACAATTAGCTTAACACGTTTCAGTGCCACAAACACAAATTAGTGTCATTTTTCCATATAAAACACAGGGCCTGGCACTTCGACTATCTCCAAGTTAACATCGACGGGTGCGTAACGGTCGATATAAAAATATTTTCTATAATATCAGTCGATATAACGCTCATTTCATATAAGTATTGAATCATATAACAACATTTAATATATTTAAATATGATATAATTATCATTTTATATAACGATCATTTATTCTAAAAATATTTTATATAACATACATTAAGTATAATGCATATTTACTATAATCAACTTATGATATAAAGTTAATGTTGATGAAAGAGCTATCTTTAATATTATTAAATCTTTTTCCAGTAACGCTCAGGGATCTGACGGCATTACCCTTAATATGATTATTTTAACACTGCCGCACACGTTGTCAATAATTACAAAAATTGTTAATAAGTCAATATTATCTGGAGAGTTCCCCGAGTTGTGGAAAACTGCCAAAGTTAAACCCATACCCAAAGTTCAATATCCAAGGGCATTTAAAGATCTGCGCCCCATTAGTATATTGCCTTTTCTGTCGAAAATTGTTGAAAAAGTCGTTAGTGTCCAACTGATAAAGTATTTGGAAAACAATAACCTGCTGCCTAAAAAACAATCGGGGTTTAGAAAATCTCGCAGTACTACGACCGCCTTGCTCGACGTAGTGGATGATATTTTAGTTGCTCAGGATAATGGTGAGGGCACTTTACTAGTCTTGTTGGATTTTTCACGAGCTTTCGACACGATTAATACGACATTGTTGTTAGCAAAACTTTTATATTATGGGTTTGACACCCGAACAGTGAATTGGTTCTCTAGCTATCTCGTCGGCCGTAAACAGTTTGTCGAGGTACGTAATGAGTCGGGTATAACACTGGCTTCGAATATTATGCCGATCGTTAGAGGAGTCCCTCAGGGGTCGATTTTGGGACCGCTTATCTTTATTCTTTACAGCAGTGATATAATAAATAATATTTCTAATTGTAATTACCATTTGTATGCAGACGACCTTCAATTATATATATCTTTTAAGCCCGCGGAAACAAACTCAACAGTGAATAAACTTAACATTGATCTAGGTAACGTGGCTGAGTGGTGCGAGAAAAATAACTTGGTTCTCAATGGTAGTAAGTCCAAATTGCTACTGTTTGGTTCCAAAAAACACATACGGGACATTACCTTTTGTGACCCGCATGTCTCTATAATGGGTGATCGTCTGGAGATCGTTTCTGAGACTCGCAATCTCGGCCTCTTGATGGATAGCAGGCTACGTTTTGAGGGACATGTGTTGGAACTAGTTCGTAATTGCTTTTATAGGCTTAAGGTATTATATCAAGTTCGCAACCACATAAGCGTTGACCTGCGTATTAAACTATGTGATTCCCTGATTCTCTCAAAATTAAGTTACGCTGATGTTGTGTTTAGTGGTTGTCTATTAGCTCGTACGAGCAAGATGGTACAGCGTGTTCAAAATGCCTGCGTGCGCTATTGTTTTGATGTTCCTTGCCGCTCCCATATTACACCTTTTTTGAACAGAAGCAAGCTTTTAAACATGTCAGCGCGGCGTTTCTCTCACCTAGCTACCTTGCTATTTGGAGTTATAGGCAAGGGTCAACCGTCTTACCTTTTTGAAAAGCTCAAGTTCCCTAATTCGAGAGTTCGAGGAGCGCCACGCCTGCTTTGCCCTCGACACAAAACAGCTGCTTTTCGAGGCAGCTTTCGTTATACAGCCACGAAGTGTTGGAATAATCTTCCGCCACCAATCAGAAACTCTAAGTCTCTTTCTTCTTTTAAAAACAACCTCAAAGAGTATCTGATTGGCCTACAATTGTCCAACACCTAGCGGCTGTACGTTATCTATATTACACTCTCGCTTTCACCCTATTTTATTTAAGTACCTCTACCTATGTTTATTTATTCTCTATTTCCATATAAGTATGCATATAATTTCGTTTACAGTTCCCATTACTCCACATATTATTATACGCTCTTACTGTACTTATGAAAGGACTAGCAGCGCTTTCTTCCCGTCTGGTTGCCCTGAAAATCAGCGTCACGACACCGAGTGTCTGACACTATGCTGAGCGGCACCCAATTTGGTGCATAATAAAATAGTTTTAAGTTTAGTACTCCTGATTAATCTCCAAATGTATTTCATTTATTAGTAGTTTAGTAGTTTGTGTTTTGCATCAAATAAACGATTTTCTTCTTCTTTTTTTTTTTTCTTAATTTCATATAAAGTATAGTTGGTTTAAAAAAATACTGTCTATACTAACTCGTGTCCAACCACAAGGGTCGGTTTGTTAGTTACCTATTGTGACCCTACAGAGCGGTAACTCCTAGGTCTCAACTAATAAATAGGTTAGGTTAGGTTAGAATTGTGTCAAGGCGCGAAGCGCCATAACTACGCGGAATAGGAGCTCCGCGAAGCGGAGCTCCGTCGACTTTGCCTCACGGTCAGCGTTGTACCAAAAAATATACCACATGATAGTTATACAAAATGATTTTTATACAAAATGATGATTATACCAAATGATGTTTATAATAAATAAACGATATACCAAATGATAATTATAGTAAGTAAAAATAGATATTTTGATAATATACCAATCGTTTATTATATAAAATGAGTGCTTATATGCTTTAAAATTATATCAAATGAAATTATATGAATTGTTTTTATACCGATCATTACACACCCAACATCGACTTGTAAAGAGTCATAAATCGAAACAGTCGCTTCTCTCGTTAAATTAACGAGCTCTCCTCGAATGGCCGCTGTTAAATATGTTTTATTGTGATATCGATCACGTTAACACCTATAGTTTGAGATATAATGCCGATTGTTTGGCCGCTTTAGCGAGGTTCAAATATTTATAGACGTTGGCAACACCGGATTCCATTAAAAAAGGATAAAAGCCAATGTCCACGTAGCGTCGCGCGTCGCTTCATACGAATATTTTCTTCGCGCTTGAAGTGACAACATGTGCTTGATATAGTGGTTGCCACTTGAGAATAATATGATTTCACCACGTCACGCGAACTCTTTGTTGCAAACCTTTACAAAAAGCGTCAATTGATGAAGACGTGTGTGTTTAAAACATGTTTAAAACGATACTTAGTACTGGCCACTAAGTGGGTGTTAACCACAGAGGTTTAAATCTATAGGATGTCCAATGTCCAGCAACCCTTTTCTTTTTTTTAATTAGGTTCTATAAAAAGTTCAAAGTCTACAGTGTCGATAGATGTTGCTGAAGTTCTTCAAGGAATTATTTAGTAAAGGTACTGTTGCTACTAGGTATGCAATGTTAGTTGTAGGTTCGGTCAAGGACTTTGTTATGCCACTATAGAACCCTGTCATAATGACAGCGTTAATCATTAAGTTTAGCTTTCTTTCGTGTGGCTTGACGCTGTCATTATGACAGGGTTCCATAGTGGCATAGCAATTAAAGTGACTGTACTAGACGACAAAATTAAATGCCAGCCTCAGCTCGACTTTTCTTCTTGATAGAGCTGCGTACGCATATCGGTAAAATTGTCAAGAATATAAAACAGGCGTTAAAGCTCAGCACAAAATTAGTAAAAATTACAACATAATGAACATCTTTCTTTAAAATATTTAGGTTTAGGTAAATGGTTGCCGGTTGAGATTTGTTTTCTTTCCTTGAAAAGACGTTGAACCAAGTTTTCGCTAAGTACTTATGGCATTAAAAAAAACTCCGTTCAAATCTATTTTCGGAATTTTGATTGTATATAAAATAAGGTAATTTATGTCAAACAATAAATAAACATTCGGTACGTTACATTTGCATAAATGGTTACAATAATGCTAATGTCTTACATAATTCAACAATAGCCCATTGTGAATTTTAGTTAGTTTTTTGTCTGCCTCTCCCACGTTCAAACAGGAAAAGAAACAACTCCTGGTCATCTTTTATTTGGAACTTTTGAACGGACTCTTTCGAATCTTCAAGTTTTGGTCTAGGACTTATTGCATTTTAGTTTTTAAAAAGATTTTAGTGCCCGGCCGTTGGGAAGTAAATCCTGACACCTGTCATTCCAGTACAAATTTTATCCTCAAACCTAAGAATAGGCTATAAATTGTACTGCTATGACTTCTCATCGGCCGGGTACTATAGTTAGTAGTGGCACTAGTGACTAAGCCTCCAAAGCCAGCGGTCCTGGGTTAAAATTACGGTAAGGGCAGATATTTGTGTGATGAGCGCGACTATTCGTTCCTGAGTCTTGGATGATTTCTATGTATTGTAGTATATGTATTTCTCTATATAAGTATGTTTATCGTTGTCTAGTATCTACCCATAGTACAAGCCTAGAGCTTAGTTTGGGACTAAGTCAATTTGTGTGACATTGTCCCCCGATATTTATTTATTTAATGATGATAATGCTCTGTATGTATTGGCTTGCTTCTCCAAACGTGGAATTCTACACAAAGTTGCATAAAAGTTACCTAACTGCTGTGAAGATATTTTTTTTGTAGGTACCAAATTTACTTCCAGAATCTGGGATACTCCACGATCTTTTTTTTTTATTTTTTATGTTAGGGAGAAGGCACACGAGCACTCAGGCCACCTGATAGTACCTAAGTGGAATCTGAGACCCATAGACATTTGAATTCTCAAAACTATAATCCTAAGACCTCAAATGCGTTGCCAAACCTGAGGACTAAGATAGAATGCCTCCTCTATGCTAGTACACCGGTTGTCTTATCCCCACACCGGAACACAACAATGCGAACACTGTTGCTTGGCGGGTGGTTAATGGATAAGATGGTGGTAGCGATCCGGACGGACCCCTGCATCTATCATTAATTTCTACTTAATTTGGGAAAAAAGGTAACCGAAACATTTGTGCTGCTTTCTATGGCTAGTATGATGGTGGCACTTAAGGTTGCCACCCGTACAATAATAATATAGTATTGTACTATATTTCGGCTGTCCGTACGTTATAATATATAAAAGACATAAAGTACGTTAAAATACTTGATTTTTAAAACAATGTAATTTCTAAATTTGTGACATAAAATTTGGTCTATAAAGACGTTTCTGAACGCAACTAAAAAAAATACTTAACACTTCGTATTGACGTGTAATTTGACGGTCGCGACGTTGCGTCTCTTTCATTTGCTGTATGAAGGAAAAATATGAAACACGAACATTCGGGAAAATACCGCCAAGTGTAGTGCCAGCATAAAATCCAATGCCTTATAAGCTTAACTTTTACTGCACTGGCAACATTGCAAGCGGAAGTGTCAACCGCAAGATGGCCGCTATCGGTCGCATTAATACAATTTTAATATTCTGGTTATCTGTAACGAGTCCCAAATCACTAAATAATGGCTGTGGGTTAACGACACTTGATTCAATAGTTTTGATATATTGTAGTGAACCGGATTTCGGCAGCTTGGTAATACTAAGTCTAACCTGAAAATGTTCATAGTCATAGTCATATATATTTATTGCGTTATGTTGTACATGAGGTGTTAGAAATACATTAGGTAGTTTCAACATAAACCCTGCAAGGGCACTGCAACAGGACACTTAATGCCTATTTAGAGACACATTCGTCACTACATAAATTATACGATATAAGATGAATTATTATTATTATTATATAGATATAATTATTCAGTACACATTACACAAATTAGATATAACATTAAAATAATTTTAATAAATCTAACAGTTACTCCACAAGCGTAAAAAACTCTTCCAAATTATAAAAACATTTAGCATTTAAGAAACTCTTTAAAGTATTACAAAATTTCGAATCTTCTTTTAAGTTTTTCATGGTGGGAGGTAACTTATTATAAATTTTTACGGCCATATGATGAGTGCCAGTACTAACAATTTTTAAATTAGTGAAGGAGCTCAGTAATTGATTCCTTTTTCTGAGGTTAGACTGACAACAATTATCCCTTTCTTTTGCAAAAATGTTGTCCCTGGGACTTAGGTAGAATTTAACTAATACCAAAAAAACCGGTCAAGTGAGAGTCGGACTCGCGCACCGAGGGTTCTTGTACGGATAATAATGTTAAATTATATTGAGGGACCAACTTAGATTTGCCGTTGAAAAACTGTTGTCTCCATACATGGACATAGGTCGCGATTAGTTTACCAACTGCAAATGAGTTAATATTCGCAAAAAAAAAAAAAAAAATTGGAGCAACAATCTTACAACTTTCGAACTTTATTTTTACTTGTGCTGTAAAACCTTCCTCCTTGTCAAATTTTAGGATTCTAGGTCTATGGGAAATAACTATAAATTTTAATTCCCTTGAGTGTCGAAATAATATAGCGGCAAAAACGACCGTATCGTTGTTTTACGTTAACTTAGAAGTTTGTTTTTTTCACAGCTTCAAGGTACTGTAGACCTGAGTATATGGTTTTAACTTCGACTAATGTCTATATTGAAAAATGACGAGATAAAATAATAATGATTTTCCAAACATAAAAAAGTCGAAGTATAAAAATGTCGAGTAATAATGACGAAGTAAAAAAATTACGAAGTATAATAATGTCGAAATAGAATTAAGACGAGGGGGATTGGTGGAACAGGGGTTAGGTAGGTTTAGGTTATGTTAGTTTTGTAGCAGGCCCGGAGGGCCAAACCACCCAGAAATAGGAGCTCCGCGCGAGCGGGGCTCCGTCGACACTGTCTAATCGATTTGAAATAAGAGCGTCGACGGAGCTCAGCTACCGCGGAGCTCCTACTACCCACTATCGTCATTTTTATACATCGACAAAAATCAAATGGTCATTGTTATATGTCGACATTTTTATACATCGACAAAAATAATTCTAGTCTTTGTTATTTTTCGACATTATATAACATGTCGACATTTTTATACCTAGTCATTTTTCAATATTGACATTAGTCGCCTAACTCATTTCAACTCGATACCTCCACGCGTTCCCGAGATAAAGGGTCTTGACAGACAGGCGGACGGACAGACAACAAACGGACCGTTTTTTCGTTTCGACGTACGGAGCCCTAAAAACGATTTATTTTTAGTTTGAATTCGTTTACCTTAGCCGGTAACATATTAGACATCCATAAACCCTTCGCTCTGGTCGAGAACCTTAAATACCTAGCATTGATATTTTCCGCGAGGAAACATAGGTATACAATGCATTAATGTTAGGGCTATATCCTTGCCGATTTTCATCACACGAGTGCGTTTTCCATGCCAACTTATACAGGCACTTAAACTTACTTTATTAGTCTATACTTCTATACTAATAAAGAGGAAATATTTGTTTGTTTCGAATAGGCTGGACCGATTTGAAAAATTCTTTTACCATTAGAAGCCGACATTATCCCTGATGAACATAAGCTCCTTTTTATCCAGTGATTCAAGAGGAAGGTTTATATATAATGCTTTAACCCGAAGCGAAGCAAGGACGGGTCGCTATACCTAATAAAATTAATTATTGCTCATTGCTTGCAAAAGTGAGGAAATTTGAAAGTAACTGCCATTTTTATTTATCAGTGTTGCTAGTAAATAATATTAGCATGTGTGTGAATTATTTGTAGCGATTACATATATCTAAATAATCATCAAATGTTTGTTGACTCGTTAACAGCCTGGTTGTAAACATTGATAAGTATTATGTTTACCACTTTGCTAAAACACAAGCGGTGCGTGTTCGATCTACACTTTTTTATAAACATTACTAATCTATAGGTAATTTAAAAAAAAAAACCGCCTTCAAAAACGCAAGAAATAAACTGCTTTTAAAATGGTAGGTAATAGGGTCAGTCCAAGTGAAGCCGGCTTTTGGTTTAAAGTATTGTGGGACGCCGACTTCAGTTGGTTGATTGGTTTTAGTGATCATAATAGTGTACTGTTAAGTATGTAGTCCGACATATAAATTACTAAGAAACAAGCAACGCCGCGTGATAGCCAAACGCAAGATAATCGCGGACAAACGTACATACATACAGCACAAACTGAGAACCAATACGCTAAACAATTGTCATGTTATTTTCTTAATCATGAGATATGAAGATTTAAAAAGTCATTGCTCTGACCCCCTTCAAAAACACTTTATACAAAATCGACGACTGGAATGACGACACAGCTGTTCTTCCATGTTTAAAAAACGGCCCTTGTGTGTGTTGTTGTTGTTGTATTTGCAATTATTTCAGAAATTATAGTTTTAAAGTCGAAAGAAATAAGAATGCCGAAATAAACTATCTAAACCTTAAACAAGTTTTAAAATTATAACACGTTTTGATTCTACTGGGTGATTTTGGGGTGGGGATCCGGAATGGCCAAAAGTGAATAAGATCAACCTTTCTGATGGGAATCGCCAAAAAAAAAATTAGCTGTTCCATACATTAACTCTCAATGAATTCACCGTTAATGTATGGAACAGCTGTTTTTTTTTGGCGATTTCGTGGTTGGTTTTATTGGAAACGTTGACCATCTTATTTACTTTTGGCCATCCCGGATCATGACATGACCCCAAAATCACCCAGTATTTTAAATCTTAATAAACGATTCAAAACGTAAATAATGTTGAATTGCGTTTCATTTGCTTTTTTACATTCTTCTAAACCTTTCTGTTTCTGTCTCCTATTTTCATGCATGTTCCCTACTGTAAAATATCTGTCTGGTTAGTCGTTTGACATTCTATGTAAGAAATTTCACGTAAATTCCGTATTAGTGTTGTTCTCAACTACATGCAAGAGGGCCTTTACTTTTTTTTTATGGAATCGGAGCCAAACGTGCAGACGGGGTAAGCGAATACCGAATACCGTCACCCATAGACACCTGCAGCACCAGAGGAGTTACAGGTGCGTTGCCGGCCTTTCAAATGAGAGTACGCTCTTTTCTTGAAGGTTTGAAGGTCGTATCGGTCCGGAAATACCGCAGGCGACAGACCATTCCAAAGTTAAGTTGTGCGTGGCAGGCAATTCCGAGTAAAACGCACAGTTGTGGACTGCCAACCATATAAATTCTTTTTAAGTTTTAACCTTTACTACAGTGCGATAACTTTAAAAATGGCCTTCGGGTGGGTTTTTCTCTCTCATTCTCATTTTTGAGTACAGACTTTACCCGAACAACGCACAAACATAACATCACGCCTTCATTCCCAGACTGGGGTAGGCAGAGCTACAGAAATACCAACAACTCTAAAAAAACTTATAGATCATTCTGTAACCACATTTTCCACAATCAGGCTAAGATGTTAACCAGTGTATTAGTGACAGGTTGCAAGCCCATCGCCTAACAGTACTACAAGCCTTTATTCCCTACCCGAACAAAATTAAACAAAAGTAAACGTGTTCCTCGAATGCTTGTTAATGCTAGCTTCTTATATTCCCGTTAATCCCATACAGAAATGCACTTTCCACTTCAAATAGGTTAAAACATTTCTTGCAGATGACACCCTAGCGTGTCAAAATGATATGTAAATGCCATTTGTTGGCAGCGAACGCACTAAGGCGTAACGTACGTCATCTTAGCACGCGGTCAACGCGTGGCGACCATCGATCTGATTGCCCAGTCGTTAGACTATCGCTGGAGCCGAGCTAGAGTTGTATAGCGTTAGCGAGGTAAGTGTACCAATGAACTGGACTTGGGTCTGACGCGAGTAAACACCGACAGGATCAACGTTAAATGTAAACATTTAAAGTTTAGCGTTCGTTGAATTTATACGATTAGCGTTATAAATATCGTAGAGTGGACGCGCTACTTCGTTAATATAGAATTAGGCCTTCACGTTGTGGGGGGAAATTCGAAAAATTCGATCTTGAAAAAAAATTAATCGTGCAAGAGCATGTCGGACCATTGCATGCTCAGATGATTAGTCTTAGATGATTTTAGTAGGTATAAAAACTTTAACCGCCTGTATCTCAAGAACTAATGATGTCTACTTAGACGTGAAATATATCTGGTTTTTAGTGTTAGTAGTTTTGGCTGTAGGGGGGGGAGGTGGGGGCACCACTTGACTAACAACAATTAGCTCTTTAGAGCTTAATATTTCATAAATTTATCCCCTTAATTCCCTTAATCTAAAAAGTTTGATCAAACCCACAATACTTTTGAAAGACCTATTTAACGACACCCCAAACTATGGGATAGACGAGAAAAAAAAACATCCCCACGTTACGTGTAGGGGAGGCACACTAAAAAAAATATTTCATGATTTTATTTTACCACTTTGTTGGCGTGACTAATATGTGTTTTCATGCCAAATTACAGCTCTCTAGTACTAAGAGTCTCTGAGCTAGGCTGCGGACGGACGGACATGGCGAAACTATACGGGTTCCTAGTTTGACTAGGGAACTGTAATTTTAGCGGTATAGGTGGAACGTTGTCTCTCAGTCAGTCACGGAAGAGATTTATATGCTTAAAAGAGAAAATATAATCCTTTAGTTATATCTACCTCGATTTTATTGTCTATCCCACTAATCTCATTGAGTTGTCCCATGGTGGGACAACTGAGACGGTTTCGCCCCATCATTCCCATGGTGCAAATGGCACTAATATTTTTGTTCCAAAAGTCCCATTACCGTCATCAATGGGACACTTCTGGGACAAAAGAAAAATGACTGCCACTTGTACCATGGCCGCATGGGACTGATGGGACGAAATCGTGTCAGTTGTGCCACTATGAGACAACTCAATGAGATTAGTGGGATAGACAATAAAATCGACGTAGATATAACTATTGGATTGTATTTTCTCTTTTAAGCATATAAATCTCTTCCGTGACTGACTGAGAGACAACGTACCACCTATACCTTTGAAATTAGATTTCTGTAGTCAAACTAGGAACCCTTATAGTTTCGCCATGTCCGTCCGTCCGTCCCTCCGTCCGCAGCCTAGCTCACAACAGCGCAGACTTTTGGGACAAAAATATTAGTGCCACAAATGGCCCATTACTGTCATCAATGGGACTTCTGGGACAAAAGAAAAATGAGTGCCACTTGTACCATGGCCGCATGGGACTGATGGGACGAAATCGTGTCAGTTGTGCCACTATGAGACAACTTTGTGGGAGTAGTTGGATAGACGTGATTTTATTACTGTTTGCGGTACCTGTGGAAAAAGCAAGCGAACACACGTGCCACCTGTTATAATGGGGTTCAAGACATATGGACACGATTTAAAAGCTGCAGATGATTTGATGCAGCAATATTTAGATCTCAAATGTCCATAGGCTTTTGATATATAATAGGCCAAAGGTTATCAAAAGGCCAAAGGTATCCAAACCGACAATCCTGCTGTAAGGGATATTAGAACAGGATACTACAACTGTCCAGAATTCCTCGGCAGTATCGGGTTCCGCGCGCCTGCGTTTCGGACGCGTTCCACGTCCCTGTTCGCAATCCCTGCGAGTTCTTCAAATGCGGGAACCCGCGCACCGTTGCGTAGAATATGCCATACATACAATAAGCGCCTGGTCTCGGTTGACATTTTTAGTAACACGCGCGCCAAATTTAAGGATAAAATAAAACTCTTAATAAAGTAAGTTAGATTGCGAAAAGTATATACTTATAAAATAACACATTTTCTCTATAGTGCTGCCTTACCTAAGTTATTTATAAGTATTTGATAGATTACGGTATTTAGGTTACCGTCTTTCCTGTGGACACACCGAAAGTTAACGTTTTTAAAGCCTAATTTTCTGGCTAAGCCCATTCCCGCAAAAACACGGTCAGGACTACTTTAGGCATAAAAAAATAACTTATATGCACACGAGCTCTTAACTATTGACCTCAGGAGAGACAACTTTTTCTGCTATGTTATTTTTGTCGGTAAAAGCAGCGATCAAGCTAGCTAAGCCCCAAATATAAAACTTGTAAGGGGTTGTCCGAGCGATCGTCGCTGTACTAGTACTTGTCACCATACTTCGAATTGCGATAAATGAAATATGTTAAGATCAACATTAATGTTAATGTTAAGTAATTACTTGTATCACCACCTCTTTTCAGCGATGAGAAATGTGTTGACTTTTAATAATATAGAACTTACTAAATAATCCGCAAAAAAGAAATTACGAAAGTAGTGTCAACCCTAGTATACTGTATACCTAAGATACTGAACTGACGTTATTTAATAAGGGTTGACACTACGATTGTAATTTCTTTTTTACTGATTATTTTGTAACACGTTGTATTTTAAAATATAGAACTTATTATCAATTTAAAGCACCTGACATTTACTCATACAATACGACTGACTAACATTTTTGTTTTTTAAAAATTTCGATATGGTCATCATATAAAAAAAAATCGATAAAACGAAAGTAAAGGTCACATCTCCCAAAACACATGAAAATGTTTTGGGTAGATGTATAAATGAAGGTAAGGCACGACGCAAATAAATATTTTGTCTTGACATGTCGAGCACTCTGACGTCTACCTTAGTTGGTCTTAGTCGCGCTTCGTAAACAAGTTCAGTGGTGATAGGACCTTATGCAGGCTCTGCTCGAATAGCTACCACCATCTTATCGTTTAACCTACCGCCAAGCTGTACTGCTCGCATTGTCTTGTTGCATTTCAGACATACTATCTTTTTCATCAGAGTTGGCAACGCATTTGCGTTTCTAGGATTGATTGTTCTTGAGAATACAAATATCTATATGGGTCAGATTATCTGGCGGCATGCGTGCTCGTTAGCCTTCTCTACGCCATTATAAAACGGGTTTCTATCATTTCATCGAACGGTATTTCTGCTGAAACCATAATGTTTTCAGGGTATCTTAAACACCTAACATAACCTAAGCTACGTAATTAATGTTTAAGGTACCCTGAAAACATTATAATTTCAGCTGAAAATTGCGTTCGATGAAATGAAATTCTGAGTGCTGAGTTACCTTATAAAACACTTTGCCTCATTCAATTTGTTTTTATATTTTGCAAGAAATATCACGAGTTCAACCTATGACTAACCCAGTTTCTTAAGAAAAAATATTATTGAACGTAAACAATGATTTCTCGAGATTAACAGTGGTAAAAAAAGATTAAAAATGTAGGTTGAAATTCTTATGAATTACGGAATGGAGTAAGTTTGATTTTTAACCTGCTTTTTCCTTAACATACTGTGAAATAAATTTTATTTATCAATGCGTAGATACATGATCATAAATTATTGTCAGACGTTATCAGTTAATGAATGAACCAAAAGCACCCGTATGACTTGGAAGCGAAAAAGTCACATTAAACATAGTTTTTTCCTCAACATTTCGACATAGATATTATTATCTGTTTGTTCGTCTATTCGGGTCGAGCTGTTTACACGGCGTTTCGATTCAACAGGATGTGTGACCACTTCGTATCGTTTGTGAGAGTTCTATTAGGGTACCGTTGCGGTGGAACGTAAGGGGGTTTTGAGCGCTGGACATTAAAAGAAAACCAGGAAGCTTAGTATTCAAAATAAACTTAAAGAGAAGGCGTAAATATTTTGTGTTAAATTTTAAAGTCTCGTGGAACCCGGTGTGCCATATAATCAAAGCAATGTAGTTTAAAAAAAAAAACAAATTCAAGCATTTATTCGTGACAAATATTAATAATAATAAAAAAATCACATACAAAATAAAAAATATAAAAAACACCATTTGCCACGAAATGGACCCTGCTCAGCATGCTGCTAGCTTTACAGCCAGCAGCAGCAGTTTAAACTATATATTCAGTACAATAAAATTCATTTTTGTTTTTAATTAGAAAATGGCATTTAAGATCAAAGGTAACTTGCTGCTAGATTCTAATTCCCAGTTACAAAAGTATCCCTGCTTGCAGTACGGCCCCACGACACTGACAAGATTATGTTATTATAACTCAAAAGATTTCTGAAGAACACTATTGTTTATTATTATTCGCTTTCATTTCAGTAACTAAAGTCTATAAAATCTTATTGACCCAGTCCCAAAGTAATCTATGTAATTGTCTCAGTGAATGAAAGTGACATGGTCCTAAAGTGAAATCATACTTATGACTTCGACTGTACTATGGATATAATTAAGCATAAGATATCATATCATGTAACTGAAGTACTAAAGCAATTAACTATGGAGCTAAAAATGCAAGTGTCACGTGTTCCGCCACGCTGCGCCCGCGCGGATTATCCATTTCTGACCTATTCTTAGGACCCGTAATGAAATGATAAGCAATAAGCATTCATGATTCATGAGTGACATAACCTGTTGTTACGTTTCATTAAATTACCATAGGCTGTCTAGGTAGGTATTCAGGAATATATGCATCTTTTAGCTGTAACTTTGCAACTTAAAACGCGACATTAAACTCGTCCGATAGCCCGACAGACCTTTGTCTCTTCGATCGAAAGACGTTAACAGAACACCGGGAAATGTCGGGACGAATTGTAGTCATTAACTCCGTTTAATCATTCGTCCGATAAATTAAGAAGAGAGGCAATACAAGGACCGTAGCCTTTTGAAAATACTATGCCCAACATAAAAACAAACTCCTGTGGCTGCAATATGCATTATATCTAAATATATACACACCTCTAAAAAAAAAACAGGCATTTTAGTTGTTCGGTTCCGATGTTGAACACTTTAACCCTTCGATCAACAGTTACTACTAGATTCAAGATCCTATATAAAATCAAAGCGAAAAGTGTTGCTTTACTTATAGCTATATCTGTTTAATCTTCTAAATTAACTTTAAATATACCTTAAGTCTAAGCAACAAAGATCCAAATAATAATTAATTACGTTGGCGGTTCTTGACGCGTACTGTCAGAAGTAAGAGCACAAACTTATTTTGTTCTCTTATTTCTCTGGCCGTTTTCAGAGCTTTCACGTTGAATCTAGGAGTAATTGTAGATCGCTTTAACGAATTTCCCTACCCGATATAACAGGCTAGAATCAGGTGGCCTCTTGATGCCCGATAAATGCGGCAGCGGGGGTCGCCGCGACCAACGACCCAGACATATCGATCGGCAGTGCACCGCTAATGAGATGGACTGTACCCTGAATGTAATTGAGTCTGACGCAGGCGGCATTTAGCTATAACTTCAGCCAAGAAGCTTATATATGACACTGAAGATTGCACGGCGAACCACGCCTTGAAGCGAAGAAAAGTGATCGTGAATGACGTCGCTTATGTTTTTTGTCTTTAGCGTGATCCTGAGTTTTTGAGAAAGGGACAAAAAACATAAGCAACGTCCAAAGTCACTTGTTCACAAAGTTCTTTGCTTCAAGGCATTGTTCGCCGTGCAATCTCCAGAGTCATATCATATATAAGCTTCTTGACTTCAGCCTTAGGTGTGTCATCGCGCGGATCAGGCGGGCGATTTCTTAATCTCATCAACGTAAAGCCGGGCAAGAGCATGTCGGACCATGTTCAGTGTAGGGTTCCGAAGCCGTTAAGTACTACAAACATAAAAAAATCATCAAGTAATCACTAATTTTCTATTTAAAGTCAATTGGTGCCGTCGTTGATGATTTTATTAGGTATAAACACTTTAATCGCCTGTATCTCAAGAACCAATGATGTCTACTTAGGCGTGATAGTTTTCCTTTAAAATAGGTTATATGTTCTTTTATTTAAGATTTTTTTCAGATTTTTAGTATTTGTAGTTTTGGCTGTAGGGGGGGAGGATTACCTAATTAAAAAACTGTTTTCACAAACCCATAATATTTTTAAAAGACCTATCCAACGACACTTCACACTATAGGATAGACGAAATAAAAAAGTACATCCCCACGTTACGTGTAGGGGAGGTACACTAAAAAAAATTTTTTTTTACTTTTTATTGTATCACTTTGTTGGCGTGACTAATATGCATATTCATGCCAAATTGCAGCTTTCTAGTACTAATAGTCTTTGCGCTAGGCTGCGGACGGACGGACATGGCGAAACTATAAGGGTTCCTAGTTTGACTACGGACCCCTAAAAATAACTAGCTTTAATATCAATTTGTGCAGCGATTAAATCTACGTGCGGGCCCTCTTTTTGGATTTGATATGATAAAGTTGTTATGATATGAAATCCAAAACGAGGGCCCGCTCGTAGATAAAATCGCTTTACAAATTGATTTTAAAATCATTTTTCGTCCGTGAGATTCAAAAATCGCACCCCATACTTGCTTAAAAACTGCACAAGTTGACTGCTGCCTTCTAATTTTTAGAATAATAACAGCAAAATTTTGCGTTTTTCTAGTATGTGGTTGCCGGGTTAGAATAGTGCCACTCCATGTCTTCCCGTGGATGTCGTGAGAGGCGACTAAGGGAATAAAGGCTTGTAGTACCTACTGTTAGGCGATGGGCTTGCAATCTGTCACTATTACACTGGTAAACATCTTAGCCTGACTATGCAAAATGCGGTTACAGAATTATCAACAAGTTTAGAGTTGTTGGTATTCTGTTGCTCTGCCTACCCCACTCTGGGAATAAAGGCGTGACGTTATGTATGTATGTATCTAAGTATGTACGAAAATGACAATACAAATACAATCGCAGCTGATGCATACTCGTACACACAAGCACACGTGTACGTTATCATCTCATTAGTGTGTGTTGATCCCTAAAAGTTGCCGTGTACGTGAATTATTTTTGATCAGAGTATGTGTACGTTCTAATTACTTTAAAAACATTATTTACAATACAATCGCAACTGACGCGTGCACACAAGCACATCATGTGTGCGTTATCATTTCATTACTGTGTTGGTCCCTAAAAGTAGGTCGTGTACGCGAAATATTTTTCGTCAGATGTATGTAAGCAAGTAAGTAGATGTCCCAATTATTTTTTAATCATTATTTATGTATTTTTGTGGGCACGAGTTTAATCTAACCTTGCCGACATAATAAGCGGTTTTGGTATCCCGAAAACAAATTAAAAATTATACAATAGCTTTAACGGAATTAAAACATTTGGGAATTTTTACATGTAACCACAAAATATTTCGCCCAAGCGGCAGCCAACAGCAACAGAAAGTACCTACCGTAAAACTACCCGACTATAGTCCTAGCCTGCAACAATGGTCCAAATTTCGTCCTTACATTATCCTTAAAATATGATAGCTATGTGATTAAAGTTTAAAGCAAATTATTTTAGGCCTTACTTATAATTATATACCCAGAAATAATAGCAGTGAGCTATCATATTTTAAGGATAATATAAGGACGAAAATTGGACCATTGTTGCAGACCAGGACTATAGTTGTGTAGTTGTACGGTACATAGTAACCTTGCGATTCTTGAAACGTAACGAATATTGAATAACGTTGCAATCCATTGATTTAATTGGGCCGTTATAACTTTATTAAAATAAACTGTAGAGAACTACCGCATGGTTAAAGTATACAGGTCCGATTATGATGTCCAAGCGAACTGGTTGATCTGGCCTCAAGTTTAATAATCGATATAAAGTAACTTAGTCACCAGTTTATGTATTCCTAGTCGCGCCTGCGTTTACGAGCGCCTATAAAGCAAGTTGTAAAATAGATGGCTATCTGAAATCATGGTACAGTCTTCTGAATCGTAATGGGATGACGCGAGTGCGAATTTCAGGGTCAGGATGACGGTAATCTTTCAAACATGCACCGACTTGTTACGTTGATAGTCATAGTTTAGATCGTAACTAAGTCTTGGTAGGTTCTGGTGATTGATAACTTAGACCCATTTTTTTTTTGTAAGGAGAAGGCACACGAGCATTCAGGCCACCTGATGGTAAGTGGAATCTGAGACAGATAGACATTTTTTTTGTGTTTTTTGCACAGTACTGAGGTAATGATAATTACTCTGTTTTTTTTGACGTATCGGCCAGGGATAATTTATTTTTCTTGCACGTTTTGAAACTCAATGTATTCATTATATAAGCTATATTTATTTATACATATTTCGCGTTTATCTACGAATAGGTGAACCAGGGTTCAGCTGAAAACCAGCGCTGTGGCTCTGGCCGCAGCTCATGCTGAGCTGAGTCCTATTATTGCTGAATTTTGCGGATGCAGTTGTTTTGAGAATCACCGTCATGGCTGAGAGTCGTGGTCTTCAGCGGCTACACTTAAAGTGTATGATCCTCTTCCATCGGTTTCTGTCAGTTGCGACCATACAATCGCAACAAACTTAGACGAAGATGAACTTTTCCAGGCTGTTAATCTTCTCCATTACCCTTTATTAATATTTATCAGTAATTTAAAGTATTTATTTTAGTGCCCCGTGTGGTTGCCGGGTTAGAATAGTGCCACTCCATGTCTTCCCGTGGATGTCGTGAGAGGCGACTAAGGGAATAAAGGCTTGTAGTACTGTTAGGCGATGGGCTTGCAACCTGTCACTAATACACTGGTAAACATCTTAGCCTGACCATGCAAAATGTGGTTACAGAATTATCAACAATTTTAGAGTTGTTGGTATTCTGTTGCTCTGCCTACCCCACTCTGTGAATAAAGGTGTGACGTTATGTATGTATCAGTAATTATCTAAAAACGAGTGACGAGTCTTCTGTCAGTTGCGAGTGCAAGTGTGAGTAGGTATTAAGAAGCTGGGAGTAGGTACAGATGCAGTTAATAACACTCGTATGATTTAACAGCGACCAGCAAATAAAATAGTTAGTCTTGATATTGAATCTGTGGTTTATTACATGTCACATCTGATTCAGAATCAAGGCTTTGTTTTAGTATCGTACCCAAAAGTGTTTTATTAGTTTATTATACAGCCCATAAAACTAGGAATACTGTAATGCAAATGCGTGAGTTTGATGGCATTTCAACCTTCTTCGCTACATTCTAAGACACTCGTGGCACTAATTAATTATCATTCCGTTTTGAAAGATCCAAAGTTTCTGATTTCCATGCAAAACGGACCCGTTGCTGGCACTGAAAGTATTAAAGAACAAACTCCCGCCAAACACTTAGTTTTGCTTTGAATTACAATCGTTTTACGTTTCAAACGGGCATGTTAATCATAAGTCAATATAATCTCAAGCCTAACTAACGACTCCGTTTGTCGGCAGGCATGAAAATGACAATGTCCACTTCGGCCACGATGACCGCTCGCGTGCACAGAAAAGTGATGCGGGCGCCGCATAAACGCGTCCCGGGCAAGCCGCACCCGGGAAAAATGACGCACGCCGGCAAGATGGTGCACCCGGGCAAACTCGCGCACCCGGGCAAAATGGTGCACCTTGGCAAGTTCGGGAAGATGGCGCACTATACCCACACGCATGCGCTGCGGCCGCCGGAGCCGTGCGACAATAGCAACGACAGCGGGCTCGGGCCCGACCACGATCAGCGCCATGTTAACAGGTAAGCGTCACGTTTGCTAGCGTTAACTTTGACGCCGACGCGCGCGTTTGCGTCACACCTCGCGTTTTATGTAACGGGTGGTGTTTGACTAGACTTTTAGTTTTGATCTTATTAAACCGAGTTTACAGGGAAGTTTTAAGGTTATAATACTGTTTATATAACATAATTAAATGAAAGTCAAGTCTGATACCCCGTTATTAATATTACTATACGTTATATTCGTCGCGGTTAATAATCCGGCTTATCGTTGTGGCGTTAATAAACTCTGCATTTGTGTTATGTGTCGCTTTTAATGGAAATGTGATATAACAGTTAAATATGCATGACTCATTCAATTTCATTACGTATTATTATGACACTATTATTTTCTACCTCAGTCTATCGCATGGGTGATGTGTTTAGACAATTTTAAAATTTATCCAGGGCTGGTTCTATTAGGTAAACCACATTGCCTTAGACATGTTATGGTATTGTCAACGTTACGATAGTTTTTAGGTTCCGTACCCAAAGGGTAAACAAGGGACCCTATTACTAAGAGTCCATATGTCTGTCTATCACCAGGCCGTATCTCATAAACTGTAATAGCTATACAGTTGAAATTTTGATAGATGATGTATTTGTGTTGCCGCTATAACAACAAATACTAAAAAGGGTTTAAAATTAATATTTAAGTGGGGCTCCCATACAACAAACGTGATTTATTTGCGGTTTTTTGTTCGATATTAATAACGGCAACATAACGATTGAAATATTTAGTTGTATAATCAGAAATTATTTAAGGGGGGCTCCCATAAAACAAACGTGATTTTATTGCCATTAATAAATACAGGTTATAATATAGTGTCTAATGTTGTATAGATAATGGTACGGAATCCTTCGGGCGCTAGTTCGACTTGCACTTGGCCGGTTTTACTTTATCTTTATTTACTTGACTGTAATATGGCGTGGCCGAGTTAGATGCGATACGATATCATGTCAAAGGCAATATGGTTTCGCCCAGTGGAAAAATAATCCAGAACTCCAGAGGAAATATTCCAAGTTCAAAACTCCAAGTTTCAGGTAGTGAACGGGACGGAGATAAGTTGCTATAGCTCTGTTCCTTTCACTCTCCGTAACTTGGCAGGTTTTGACACTTAATAATAACATTCAACCTGTGTTCAAATTATAACAAGGAAACAAACATAATAGGAGAGCGACGTTACATACATAGGTAACTAAGAGCACAGTATACATAGGTATTTTAGTAACATTGTAATTGCGACCTTGTCGAAATAACTATATGGTGATTTTTATGTTTGGTATTATGTCCTCAAGCGAGAACCTGGGGACTCGCTTGGTTAACTATGCTGAAGGTTCAAATAAGGGTATAAGGGCAAAAAGTTGGACGTGCTAACTCAAACAATTAAATTTTCTATTAAAGTTTTCCGTTGGGCAACGAAATTTAGCCATACAATTGTAAGGATACTTTTCGTCGCACAACCTTAGACTAAAGCAAAACTTTATATTACACTATCTTGCTCAAACACGTGTTGACTGATCGGTGGCCCGTGGCGGCCGGACAACTGACTCCGATTAGGCGCTCGGCGCCTATATTGAGGTGCTCAAGCCCGCGCGCCTGGTCACATATCTTCCTCTTTTTGTTTTCATCTAAGCGCACCAGGAAACTTTTTTCGCCTTCGTTGTTTGTATGGTAAACTGCGCTTAAATCTATGATCCTACTTTTTGGTCCTCACCCCAAAATTCTAATGGCTGAGTTGCCCGTCTTTAAACGTCAGAAACGTCAGTATGCCGTATTACGTGAAGGACTGTACAAAGCGTCACATGGTTGCTTTTGATGTTCCTAATAAATTAACAGTATTAGCTTCTGACCGCAGCAAGTCGAGCTGGCCGAAGGTTCTAGGCTTCAGCGAAGATTGTGTTCGCAACTCTTTCTTCCAACATAAAGAAAGAAATTTAAACACGAATATTCGTCGAATCCCGCGGACGTGCCCGTAATATGGTAACAGGATCTGAAAAGATTACGTGGGTAAGCACTTAAGCCTCTATCTCAATAAATATACTATCAGTTATTTTTGTTATCTATTTATAATAATGATTAGATGCCTACTTAACCCTGTGTTGTAGTACAAATGACCTAACCTTTTATATTGAGATTACCTCTTCAAGTCGACCGATATGGGTCTGTTATCGGTTATGATAGCATCATGCGATTGGGAATGGCCTACAGTATCTGCTAACGTGATGATATCATAACTTCGGACTTCCTCAAAGGCTAGCATGCTATGTCGATTTTGCACTGCGGCAATTTTGACAATAGTGTCAAAAAACAATGTAATTTTTTTTAAACTAGTTTTATTGATCCTCCATTTGAAAAATTCACGTCGTTGAGGTGAGGACCGTGATTTAAAACAAAACTTGTTTCTTTACTAAAATTCAATATGTTTCGTGATAAGTTGCTGGTTAGATAAATACGGGCAAAATTTGTGGTGGAATATCGCCTTTCTGTTTGGTAAAGAAAGGTGTCTTCTAACGTGTTTTTCTCTTGTCCACACCAAGACAACCTGTCCTATATTTTAATGAAACTCTATATGGTCCTTCTCAAACAGCGAAATAGAATCTGACCTGTAAAAAAGTGCCATCCTTCAGACGTAAAGCCTGACATTATTTAATTTAAATGAATCTCGCAATAAACGGCGTACACACACAACGAAATTGGGCGACTCATGCTAGCCGAGTGAGTTGTGCGAATACGGCGACCTTCGTCTAATTTAGATATTCATGCGTTTGCGCATCTTCCTCCACGCACGATACAAAGTGAGAGAGAACATACTTTACGCAGTTATGACGGGTTTCATTAACATTGGCACAAGTTTTAGTTCCCAGTTTACAAAGGGATCTCTTTAATTACATACAAGTCCGTAAGGACCCATCCACATATTACTTACACGAATTTCTTGACTTGCCCGTCCTTTTCACTGGTGGTCACATTTGTGTAACCCCTTGGTGTGACGTAATGCAATTTCAAATGTAGAATTTATGAAATTTAAACAGCAGCTCCAAAATGTTGTTCACTTCCATTTAAAATATTAAACGACATTAAATGATAATTAAGAAAACACAAATAATATTTTTCTTAGTCGGGACGTCTTGAAACTTATGTTATGACTCCCCCTTGTAAAACCAATGTCACACTTTGTGGACCCCCTTCCACCCCTTACCTTGTGACGCAATGAACCTTAGGTTAGGCTAGGTTAAAGAATAAGTTTTTATAAAAACCCAGGCAAGGACATGTCGGACCATGCTCAGTATAGGGTTCCGAAGCTGTTAAGTACTACAAACAAAAATCAACAAGTAATAACTATTTTTCTATTTATTATTAGTTATTTGGTGCCGTCTTAGATGATTTTAATAGGTATAAACACTTTAATCGCCTGTATCTCAAGAACCAATGATGTCTACTGAGTCTTGATAGTTTTCCTTTTAAATTTAGCGCTTTAAAGCTTAATATATCATAAACGGATCCCTTAATCGAAAAACTGTACTTACAAACCCGTAATGTTTTTGAAAGACCTATCCAACGACACCCCACACTAGTAGACGAAAAAAAAATCATCCTTCGTATCATTCGTATTTCGTAGAAAAGTAAAAAAAAAATCGTTTATCATTTTATTGTACTGCTTTTTTACAGCATCTAGTACTAAAAGTCTCTGAGCTAGGCAGCGGCCGAACAGACGGACGGACATGGCTAAACTATAAGGGTTCTTAGTTTGACTTTTTATCGCAACTCTTTATAACAATACCGTAACAGCAGTTAGGTTTAATAAATCTTTTAGCTAAGCTTACTCAACAAGATTTCCCTGCATAGTTTTGCAGGGTACAATTGGACAGTCAATTGTTCAATCTGCTGTACAAGTCGTTTCCCACCGCGATTCTGATTGGACAATTGTATTTAGCGCCGCAACAAGCTGTCTTGTGATTGGTCCGTTATAATGGCGTAGTATTATAAAGTTCAATAGGGCTAGTACAAAAATGATGTTTTAAAAAATAATAAAAACACTGCGTCGCTTTTCAAAGTTGACGAGTTTTATTTTAGTCTGGATTTTTCATTAATTTCCTTATCGCAAGAGTCGTTAAAAATTACTTAATTTTAATAATGGCACAGTATTTTTTTTATTAAAAACCAATCAAGTGCGAGTCTGACGCTCGCATCGAGAGTTCTATACCACCAGACCACTACACATTAGTTGATTTGATTAATTGTTAATTACTTAATTGTTAAACGATATATACCTACCATTTTTGTATTGATAAACAGTAAATACCTTTCATATTATTTTTAAACCATCTATTTCATGAAGTTAGTGTTAATTACCCCTTTTTTGTATCAAAAATACGACCACTGAATGTTGGCCTCGTAGAAAGTTCTAGTTCAGTGCTAAAAAAAAAGATAAGAAAAGTTAAGCTAAGTTTTATTTTATATATTACGCCGTGATGTAAGGCAGTGGGTCCAATTCGGATTACCGTTGTCTAATTTTAAACGTCTGTAAATTTAAATTTATAAACGTCAAACGCATACACAACTGTCAAACTCGATTTAAACAATTTTAGACGCAATCGGTATTCGGAAATGCACTTCCTAAATTTAAACTAATCTGACAGAGGCTTTTAAATTAAACAGCGATCTATGCATTGCCAACTTAAAAAAATAATTATCGGCGAAATTGACGACTTTTTATAATTTAAAACAAAAGTGATTATAATTACTTTTAAATTTTGTTTTTATGAAAGCATTTTGAATAATATCTTTACTTAATATCTAAATTCAAGTAAAAAGTTAGAAACTGAAAAATCAGAACTTGTATTTTATGTACCATTTTTTTGCAAATAGCAACATTAGTAATTAAAAAGAAACAGTCTAAGTTTGTACGACGATGTAATCGAACAAACAAATCGAACCAATACGATACGATTACAGATTTAGATTCTTATAAAATTACACATGTTTCTCATTTATCAATGTTTTCCCTAGGTTATGGAGTGAACTGCGATTAAATTTTCTAGAAGTCCAGTATTTTGGCGCAGCAGTGTGCATCGTGAAAACTATGAAACTTTGTTTTTGTGTTATAGTTGTTCTCCTCACGAATGCGGTTGATAAAAGTTTATCTTTTTAGCGTCAAGGTTGGATTTAGTGACCACTTTCGTGTTATAAAATAACTGTACCTATGAGTAATATCACGTTGTACGAGAAACAAACCTACTAACGAATAGTAGTGTTATTGGCATCTTAGCTGAAAATTAGAATATTTAGAAGTTGCATTTCCACCGCTGAGAAGAGGCGAGACGGGCAGTGCGTCATTGAAATAGGTACTTAATTAAAAGACCATTTTCGCCAAGGATGTCCGAGGATTTGCTTATACAAATCTGAATTCCCGTCTCGGTTCACCTTGCCAGTGGAAACGCACTTGACACACTTGAATGAGGCTTTGTATGTATCTGGATCTGGACTGTACCGTAATGGGTTCAGATAAGTACCCCAAGCTCAGCCAACCATTACAAACATATCACATCACCTACTTACACATAATTTTAAGTGACATTGAACAGTTTTTTTTTTTTTTTTTTTTTTTTTTATGTTAAGGAGAAGGCACTCGAGCACTCAGGCCACCTGATGGTAAGTGGAATCTGAGACCCAACCACACAATCATAAGTAAATGCATACCCACACGCCTCAAGCAACATACAGCTTCAAGTCCAAAGCCAGGCACAGAAACGGCTAAGATGTCTTACAAAGGTGGACCACTAACAACAAATTGTCAAGGGCAGTCGCTGAAGCAGCTTCACAGGCCATATCTTTCAATTGATACATAGAGGCCCAGAATAGAATAGCATTCCTCATTCTACTGCTGAGATTATACCTGTACTCTAAGAATGTAAGTGTGGGAGATCTAAAACAGTAAACTCAGTCATAACCTATTAGTATATTTATTTATTTTATTTTTCAAAAAATATAATTAAAACACATGTCATGTAATTATTAATAAACAATAACATTTAATTTGGAAATACACTTTACACTAACTGCACACAGTGCATTGTTTACTCCTCTTCTATAACTGCATTATTAATTATAAGTTTTTCCGCATCATCCATTATTTCACCAGCATTCTATCAAGGATATCACCACCATAATCTGAAAAAATAATTATATTATAAAGTTGCTGGTTCTCAATGTCATACAAGTTTAACAGATTAAAAGAAAATAATAGGTTTAAGTGAATTATGTGTTTAGTTAAATCATTAAACCATATTAGTCTGACCATGATCAACAAATACAACTAAGTTTAACCCCTCATATTCGGGTGGTAAAAAAAGATATCCAAATTTTGTGAGCAGATTGGCTCACAAATTAAACGACAAAACATGTGAGAAACAAACCACTAGGTAGGTACCTATGTAGTTACATAGCAATGTAAATGATCTATTGCTTGTATTTATACTAAGTAGGTAGGTATGTAAACCTAATATAAATGTTTGAATGTTCTTTACATTTCATAATATTAAATGGTTATTTTTTTAATTCACATAAGAATTCAGTATCAGCATCATACCTAAACTGACCCAGAATGTAAAGTGTTGACTTTATGTAAGCAACAAAATTTAACTTGTCTGAAATATTAATGTATGATATAAGTATAAATAATTGGCAGAAATTTTTAAACTAAACTAGTCATATGTATGGCTATATTTCAAACACAATGTATTTATTATTAAATTGAAATAAACAACTATGAACTATGAACAACTATGAACTGACCTACAATATAAAAAGTGTTGAAAGGTTTATAACTATGCACCGTACATACCTATTTAAAGAGTTCATCATTTATTTTCAAGTTAACTAATACTATGTTTATTACCAACTAGCAACAATTTTGTATGGAGAAATTAGTAAGAAGATAATAAAAAACAATTTAGTGGTAATTTACATTCAGCGCTTTATCTCAACAATAGTTATCTTTTAGAAAGCACTAATAGGTGTTAGGTAGGTGACACAACTTGAAAAGTGCCAATATAGCCTAGAGAATAAAATAATTTCAATTAAATACTTAAGCAAGTACTAAACATTTCTATATGGGTAGTTCATAACATCACATCAAGTTTCCTGTGTACTGGTCACGGGTACTGGTAAAGTTTTCCCTGTGTTTGTCTGGTGTTTATCTTATAAGATGGGTGAAATATATCACTGCATCGTTGACTTTAGTACATTGTTGAACACTAGAAAGACAGAAATTGATGGTTAGTTGTTTATTAGTAAATACCTACCTACATCATAAGTTATCATGAAATAAATAAATACTTAGCAGGTAGAGGTGTGAAACATTTAACAAAATATTAAATAAAGCTCAGTAGTATTTCCATAAGTATAAACTTATTTACCTTTGATAGTCGAGGATCATACCTAATTGTTAAAACAATCTCCCTTTACCATAACCAGTGAAACACACTCTTGTCAGTAGTAGTAGTTGTTTTATTGTTTTTCAAACTGCTAATCTTACAATCTGCGTCCCTTTACTTTTTTCGTGTCCTCTTCAGTGACAGCCACAGACTCGATCACCCCCAAAAAATACACATACCGTGCTGCCACTGTTACATCGACTAATTAGATTTTATGGAATGAGCATCTAAGTTTGTCACATAATATGCAAAGATCTTAAATTATTCTGGACAAAGCATTCGACTTACAAAATTACAAATGTATTAATTATAGTCCGAATTTACTTTTCTTAAGTGATATTTAATAATGCTAATAGTCGGCCATCCTTTCATAGGAATGTCCTCATTCCTAATTATAACAAAAACACTTCGGCCATTTTACCAAGTCAGTATGTCCTCATACAATTACTTATAATTTTAGACAATGAGCTATTTGAGGTTGCTGTACGAACTTAATACTTAATACAAGTTACTAAAAATTGATATCCTAAACTTTTAAATATTTTTCGTTACATAAAGGTAAGTGATTTATTTGTCCCAAAGTTAGTGAATTTATACACAATTATTTGCCATATGATAATGTATATATCAATAATAGCCCATGCAAGGTAAACTATAACAGTGATACAATTTAAACGTAGAAAAGAAAATTTGTTAAGTTCAGCACAGTTAGTTGTTATACCTACATAACCGTAACTATAAATTTCCATAATCATAACATTGATGACCATAATTATGTCTAATACAACCAAGCAGCTGCATAGTTTGAGATCTAATACAAGTTTAAACAAGAAACTTTATCATTACCATCACAAATATCTTGCCAAATTACTTTAACTTAACCTACCATTATTTTTTATTACCACTGTCCCATGAAACAACATAATCAGTTTTTATTTTCATTAATCAACTTGTGCTGCCACCACTACCGGGCGTTGGCTACTTTACTTTACTTATTACTACTATTAGCCGAAAACACATACAGCACCGCTTACCACTACGGGTATCGGCCTCCATTTGTATGTTTTCCGACTTTCATTACAAGTGGGGCACCGCTTACCCCATCGGGTTTCGGCCTCCTCCCAACTGTTCCAAGGTAGTACATGCAGCACCGCTTACCACTACCGGGTATCGGTCTCCATTTGCATGTTTCCGTCCTTCATTGCATGATGTAGGGCTCTACTTCCTTCACCAGGTATTCGTGTTCGCCCAATTGGTCCAAGATAAGTGGATATCTCACAATCCCTCTTGTAACCTGTTAAGGATTTGGGACTAGGTTCACGGGACAAGGAATTTAGGATACTCATAATTATTATTTATATAAATCAGCTTGATAATGGTCAGATATGATCTAAACAGACGTAATGTGTAATACTGGTTCTGTTCACATCACTATCAAATGAATACAATTACTATTATATATATACTATTAAACAACTATGATAATGTGTGGTAGGTAGGTATTCCTACCGTACTATATTAATTTTTGTTAACTTCTAATCGTCAGTACTGTCAGAGTCAGAGCCGGACGGAGAAGAACAAAACGTAACCCACCGTTTTAAATGATCCGCCGGGAAAATGTTTCTATATTTACGTAAGGCGTGGCCCTCTATACTAGATACCTCGTATCGATCGTGATCCAATACAGCTGTAATTTTAAATGGGCCTCTATATTTAGGCGTCAGTTTGGTACTTTTACCCTTTTCCTGGGTATAGTTCGGGATCATAACTAAATCTCCTTGCTTAAAAACCACTGTCGGTGCCCTTCTTTTATCAAACCGCTTTTTCATCTCACATTGCTTTCGTTTGATTGTTGTATCAGCTTCTTCTCTAATCAATGCCCTTTTTCCGTCTTCCACATTGTTGTTTAACGTTTTCTCGTGTTCCACTTCACTGATGCTTGCATCATTTAAAGAAATATCGAGTAGTTCCGAGTCTTTATTTACTTGAATATCATCTCCGATATCATCCTCATTCCAATCCTTGAGTGCCCCTCTAATTATTCCTTCCGAAGGATTAGTTGTGCGGTGACCGAAAACAATTTCTGAAGGCGATTTGCCTGTACCCATGTTTACAGTATTATTGAGACTCCATTGCAGCTTTGGTAAGTTTAAGTCCCAATCAGCTTCATGCTGGTTGTGATTTAAAGCTGCAAGAGAGTTTAGTATTGTCCTATTGTATCGCTCTATTTGGCCGTTAGCTCTCGGTGTTGCCACGGCATTGAGCACATGCTTGGATCCTATTTTGTTAGCAAACTGCTTGAACTCTATTGATGTAAACGACGTTCCTTGGTCCGATATGATCACCTTGGGGCTCCCAAAGCTTGCAAATATGTCCTCCAACACTTTGATTGTAGTGCGGCTTCGTGTATTTCGGACAGCTTTGATGAATATGAATTTACTAAAGGCATCTATTATACCTAATATATATAGATTTCCCCTTTTACTTTTTACGAAGGGCCCTAGGTGGTCCATATGAATTGTATGGAAAATTTCATTGAGCTTTGGTATAGGGTGTAGGTGACCAGTTTTCTGACCTGTCGGCTTTTTATTGTAGGCGCAATTTAGACAGGCGGCAACATATTTTTTCACAAAACGTCTCATCTTCGGAAACCAATACTCACTTTGTATTTTATCGTAGGTTTTGTTTAACGCGAAGTGACCCGCCTCGTCGTGGCATAACTGGCATATACGCCACCTAGCGCCATTTGGTACAACCCATTTCAAGGCTTTGTCAACTTTCCTATACAAGCGATTATTTTTTAGGACATAATTGCTTGTGATATCCTTTAGTTCCTTCTCGTCAGCTTCTAGAATACTTTTAATGTGTTTTAATTTTGGGTCAGTCATTTGGACCGTATGCAACCAATCTTCAGTTCTAATGCCCATAATTTCTATAGATTCTTGGTTGCCGCTAGCTACTGGGACCGGGTTCCGGCTGAGAGCATCGGCGTGCTTCATGTTTTGTCCAGGACGATATTCCACTGTAAAGTCGAACTCCTGCAGCTGGAGCCACCACCGAGCTATTCTGGGCAAAATATCTCGTTTGCTAAGGGTAGCTCGGAGTGCGTTACAGTCTGTTACGACCTTAAATTCTAGTCCAATTAAATAAACCCTGAACCTTTTCAATGCTGATACAACAGCCATTGTCTCTAGCTCGTATGAATGGAAGAATTCTTCATCGCGACTTGTCTGTCTACTATAGTATGCGACAGCGCGGAGAGGAGACTTACCATCGGGTTTTTGTAATAAAATAGCGCCCATACCGAGTTTGCTGGCATCGCAATGCACCTCAGTAATGTATTCAGGGTTATACAATGCAAGTACAGGTCTAGTTACTAGTATCGACTTGATTTCATTAAATGCTTTGTCCTGATCTGGTCCCCAACTCCAACCAACGTCGCACTTCGTCAATTTCGTTAAGGGTTTTGCGATACTCGCGAAATTGTGAACAAATCTGCGAAAGAAACTTGCTAGCCCAATAAACTGACGGACATGATGAACGTTAGTAGGTGTTGGGAAGTCAGATACAGCTTGTGTCTTTTTAGCACCAGGCCTTAAAGCATTTTCAGAAATTTCATAACCAAGGTAATCAACAGATGATTGGAGGAAATGGCATTTCTTAAGATTTAAAGTAAGGTTTGATTTTTGCAATAAGGAGAGAATTTCTCTTAGTTTTTGCAGCGCTTCGTTTTCATCTGTTGCAGCTGTTAGAAGATCATCTAAGTAAGGAATAGCTAATTCAAATCTCCTGGTACCTAATGCCTTATTGATCATTTGCTGGAACACAGCTGGGGCGTTTACTAAACCAAATGGCATCCGGGTATATTCGTAGTGGCCATCTGGGGTAATGAACGCTGTTAGATGACGTGAACCCTCGGCCACAGGTATCTGGTGATACCCGGATGCAAGGTCTAAGCTTGAGAAAAACCGCTTCCCACTTAGCCTATCCAGCTGATCGTCTATCACTGGCATTGGGTAGTGGTCCTTGATCGTCTTCTTATTCAGCGCCCGGTAGTCCACACAAAGACGATATTGATTGTCCTTCTTCTTGACGAGGACTATCGGGCTTGCATAAGGGGATACTGACTCTTTTATGACATCATTAGCAAGAAGCTCATCAACCATGTCCCGAACCACTTTTCTTTCAGCGAATGGTAGCCGATAGGGTTTGTACGACACTGGTGTATCATCTGTTAATTTGATCTGCATTTCAGTAATGGGTGTAAGGCCTAATTCATCAGGTGATAACGCAAAGCACGTTCGATATTCGTTGAGTAGATCTAGAAGTTTTATTTTTGTTTCTTCATTGACGTTCGGCCCTATATTGATCATACCCATCTCAATACCTACCGGCGAGGAGACTGACTCATTGTCCGTATCGATATTAATACGGTTTACTTCCTCTTTTCCACTATTGTAGGGTAAAGACTCTAAAGGTTCCGATGATGGTATAATGTTAGCCCTACTAAGCAGCTTGTCTTTATGCAATGTGATCTCTCTCCCGGATAAGTTGGTAATTACTAAATATCCCTGACCGTTCTCAATAGAGTATAAACCTTGCAGTATGATATATTCACTGTGGTCCTTCAAGCACACTGATGTGGAAACATACACTTGTGATGTAATGCAGGGGTCAGTGTAAATCGCGACGGTTTGCGTGTCACTTAGACTTACACTGTCACCACAGTACAGTTTTGTTTTTTTAAGACATGACTCTTCTGAATAAAGACGCAACGCCTTGTTTGTCTTATATACAACAACTGAAGGTAGTTCCGTAAGTGTCTGTCCGACTAGTGCATCTGTATTGAGTAGGTTATCATCTACTATGTAAACCTCTATTTTTGCTATCACTGTGTCAACTTTTATACTTACATTTGCCCTTCCCATCGGTTGAATACCACCCGCGGCAAAACCCTTGATGACTGGTAAGTCAGACGTGATAATGGATAGATCCAAATTATTAGCTACTTTTTGTGTGATCAACGAACATTGACTGCCGAAGTCAATGTAGGCGGTAAAATCAACTCCATTTAAACTGATAGTTTTAAAATATTTGTCATTATTTTCCTTTTTATTTGTACATATTTTAAGTATTTTTTGTGTGGGTGGCACCGGACGATTGTCAGTTTTTTGATTGAAATTTCTACCTACCGGACAGTTTTCTTGGTCATGGCCTAGTCTAGAGCACTTAGTGCACTTTTTAGCTGGTTTTGGGCATTTGAACGACGGGTGTCCGATCTCCGAACAATTATAACACTTCATGTTTTGTCTTTTCAAATCTCCGAACGACGTTTTGTTCACATTTTCTGTATAATTAGGTTTACTATTGAACGGTAATCGTTTCGGTTGACTCCTGTTTGTCACACTACGCAAGAATTTTAATAGGTCTTGAGGTTGTTGGAAACCCGAACCCTGTGCGTTTACCCTAATATTATTGTCAAATATACCATGAATCACGCAATCGACGGCGTCCTTACCGTTAATAGAGCACCTCTGTACTAGCGCCATTTTGTCATGGTAGTATTCCTCGAGGGACTCTTCGCGGCGACTCTTGCGCTCTAACATCTCTTCGAGCTTTTCGCCGTAGTTACGATCGTCCGGAAAAGTACACAAAATTGTTTCTTGCCATTCTTTCCATGTCAGATCCACTGATGACAGCCCTTCATACCAACGTTTTGCCAAGCCTGTTAGCTTGGGCAGTGCATGATAAATTATTTGTTTTTCTTGCCAGTTGTATATTAAAGCTATTTCGTTGACTTTGCGGACCCAATCCTTAGCCGTCTGGTACTTAGAGCTCGGGTCAAACGTTGGTATCACGTTCTGGGCACCTACGAGAGAATTATTACTAACGCGATCCTTATTGGCCATTAAGTCTATGAATTTATTTAATAAAGATATTTCAGAATTATCACGCTGAATAGATTCTCTTCTGAAACTCCTACGTCTATTAGATTTAGGTCTTCTTGATCTCGAACGATCATCAGGCGATGGTGAGCGTTTTCGACGTGACTGCCGATAACATTGATCGCGATTCTGTGCATAGTTACCTCTGTGTCGGTGGGCACGGCGACGACTACGGCTCCTGTAGACAGTAGTCGATGACGATCTGGAGGAATTCACTGAGCGGTAGCTACGTGTTCGTGCGTGTGAACGCCTCGTTGGAGAATAAGAAGGTTCCCGCCTGCGATACACTCGTTGTGGTGTTACAGTAGAAGACAAACTACGTTTGCGCCTTCGCGTTGCCTTGAGCTCAGATCGGCGTCGTGTGCTCCTCGAATGTCGAGTTTTTTTGAAGACGCGCAGTGGAGGGGTATGCCCACCGCTCGCGTCACTGTCTTCAGACCGACCCATGACAAATAGTATTTATTCTGTCTATGATGTCATTTATTGTCATATAATAAAAGTTAAGAAAACAAGCGGGTAAATAAGAAAGGAAAGGATATGGATGGCAGAACAAAAAAAAACAAAAAAATACATTAGTATATACATTTACCACAACTGCCCCTAAAAACCCCCCCCCCTGCCCCTGGAAAACACAACAAAAAAAATAACAATTCTTATATCATCATCTTGCCTTATCCCAATAATTCTAAGCCATTTGCTCAGAAATAATTCTCATATGTTGTAAACATGATCAATATTATAATTAACTCACATAATGCCAACAAAATCAATAAAATAATAGTTAAATTCCAGCGTAAGAACCATTCCATTCTACTGATTCAGAAAATAATTGCATGTATATTCGTTTAAGGCTAGCAACATGTTTTCATAAAAACCCTGTGTAGCCCCAGCATAATGCCAATCATGACAAGTTTCAGAACGTACTCGTTCTTTCTACTCAAGTTTCCGAACGAACATGACAGCTTGAATTTGTAGGTTCCTGAACGAAAACTGAACGTCAAACATCTCAAATCGACCATTTCGAAATTGGCGCCTTTGATCCAGTCTCAACAAATTCAAGGCCAAGGTCGCCTCGAGCTTTCAGATTTGATAACAGAATGAAAAAAATAATAACATTTAACATTTAATCGTGATGAATCGTCGACACCGTGTGTCGTGTAATTAACGATGCAAAATTTCACACGTTTGCATCCGTCTTAATGTAACTATCATCATGCTCGATAGTAAATTATTTTCAAGACATACCTGGTAAGATTGCGCGGTCTCCATACGTACCACTTCTGACTGTTAAAACAATCTCCCTTTACCATAACCAGTGAAACACACTCTTGTCAGTAGTAGTAGTTGTTTTATTGTTTTTCAAACTGCTAATCTTACAATCTGCGTCCCTTTACTTTTTTCGTGTCCTCTTCAGTGACAGCCACAGACTCGATCACCCCCAAAAAATACACATACCGTGCTGCCACTGTTACATCGACTAATTAGATTTTATGGAATGAGCATCTAAGTTTGTCACATAATATGCAAAGATCTTAAATTATTCTGGACAAAGCATTCGACTTACAAAATTACAAATGTATTAATTATAGTCCGAATTTACTTTTCTTAAGTGATATTTAATAATGCTAATATAATATCCATATAGGTAATCAGCAAACGTTTTTATGGGCTGACTCGGAAGGCAGCCCTCGTGATATTTCTCACAACGAAACATATGCAAATAAGTCCTTGATTGTTCATATTTTCTTTCTAACATTTTCACGTTCATTGTTAAGTTCACTTTTCATTTCAAATAATTAATACATCACTGCACTATTTTGCATTTTTTTGCGGACACTTCAAGCAGACACATTTGTTCAAATGTTTATTTTAACGGCTCTTTACACAAATCCTTTTTAGGACTTCGGCAATTGTGTAAAACTGGAACTAAATTAGTAACAGTTAGTCAGTGGTAGTAGTTGTGAACTTTCCTACCTATATTCAACTAGACCCAGTAAGTTTTTTTTTTTTTTTTTACGTTTCGTGTAGCAATTTTACGCGCCACTGTTTAGGTGGCGTCTAAATTAACAGAAAATTTAGCTAAAATCTGTAATTTGACGTTTGTAATGTGCATCCGAATACCAAGTGGCGTCTAATCCTAATTTAAATTTACATTCTCTATGGATTTTCTAAAATTACACTTAAGATTCTAAAATTTTAGACTTAAATTTAAATTTAGACGCCGCATGTCCGAATTGGACCCGTTCCCTTGAAGCTTACGCACATTGAGAGGGAGGTGCATGCTGACAAACTGCGCTGTGTAGACCCCTGTCTCACAGCAATATGCTGGGTTCAGAAACTTTTGCCATAACATTGATAAGACTTGTTGTATTTTTTTTAGTGTGTCTCTATTTTAAGGAATCACCTTTAAAACTACTATGTTATATGTGTAGCAATAAATCTTTTTCTGTTTCTGATTCTTATTCACTATAAATTAACAATTTGTATTCTTCAGAAAGTTAGAATAGATACCAGATTGGCCTAGTATTATTACCAGTGATCGGAATAGGTAGTGCAATTTCACGGGATCTCGGTGCGTAAGCTTAGAATGGATATAAGTGATATAACTTATAATCTCGGATTTTCACTTTGAAAAGTTTTAAAGTCTGTGTTTGGTTTAAAATAAATATCAGGGGACATTACACAGTTTGACCTAGCCTCACAGTAAGCTCAAAAAAGATATTTATTTATATATTCTTTGTACTATTGTTAAATTTTTTGTTATACTTTATGATTGTACCTACTACCTACATTTGTCATCACTATGTCTTATTAAGTGGTACTTAACTACTTTCACCTAATTAACGAAATATGTAATGTTTTAATTTTAAATAAATGATGTAATTACAATGACATAAGGTCTTATTTTATCCCATATACTTCAATTAATTTCATGTCAGGCAAATATTCAATGAAAAAATACGAATCCCGGAATCCCGGGTCTTATCCATATTCTTTATAATGTTTGAGGTCATTCACCCGAAATCGCACTACCTATTCCGATCACTGATTATTACCCCCTTTTTCTAAGGGATCTTTGAAAGCCGGTCAAGTGTGAGTCGGACTTGCACACAAGGGGTACCGCATTTCAATATTAGGATCGAGCAAAAAACGCAGACAGAAACACATTTCTTGTTTGGAGATCCCCTTAAATTAACTTTACAATAATTTAAGTTTTTGATGTTATAGCGGCAAAAGAAATACATACTCTGTAAAAATTACAATTGTCTGACAGACAGACGGATGAACAGTGGAAGCTTAGTTGGTACCCTTTCGGTACGGAACGCTAAAAAAGTAGTTTGTTGCCTAGATTTTGTTAAATGACGCATTAAAACTTAACCTTGCGATTAAGGGTACACAGCCGGTCGTCAAGGCAACGCTCCATATTGCTCAATTAATAAATCTATAATCATAAAGTCCTAATATGCATAAAACATCAGATTAGATATCTTCAAGGTCAGTTCGTTCAACGAAATAAAAATGTTTCAAAAATCGACTTTATTTATTTGTAAAAAGTAACATCATCACATAAAGTATAAAGTTGTATGGAATCTATCTTGTTTATGAAAATAAATTTAACTTTAACGTAAAGGTAGAAGGTACGTTTTCGCACGTGTGATTAATAAGATTTCACGCCATGCGCGGGCGCCGCTCGTGCTTCGTATTTTTGGCACGTACTGTGAGTCAGTATTATCGCTTATCTAAAGTCTACGATGTACTTTACAATATAAACATACATGTAGAACTCTTTTGTGCGTTTTCCTTCTGGAATGATCCGATTTTCCGGGAAAAAGGTAACATTAGTGTTAGCAAAGTTTTGTCATTTTTCGGAGATGTCCAAATTTTGATATGGGGAAAATGAGGTTCCCTGCACGTTGAGCAAGAAATAATGATAAACGATAAATAATCAATTTAAATTAAATCTACATCAACATTTGCAAATTTTTCATTTGATTTCATCATTATTAATTTAAGGATTTACAAGTAACACCGCAACTCATAAATATTTGCTTGAGTGAATGAACTTTTATTTTTACGCTGCAGACATGTGATACATGGTTTTGCATGCTTTTTTTTACTTTGTGATCTAGTGACTACTTTTATCACTGTCTAATTACCCTACTAAATAGCACAAAAGTAGAGTTGGTATGTATAATAAACGAAAAAAAAACACTTAGGTACTCATCGTTAAACTATGTTAAATATGAAAACTCTAAATCGTGGTCAAATTCCAGAAAAAAAACCGTAAGTAAAAACTTGACTGAAATGTCTACAAATTTACCAAAATCTTTGAGCATGCATAAATTCAAAATAAGAATGTTAATGAGTAAACAAATCTCATTCAAAATTAAACGTATAATAATATTTCAAAAAGCTCACATCCGGTTCGTTAATCGGTTTTATTTTTTGCGCCCGCGTGAATTGATAGGATCCTGCGTCACATGGCAGAAAGCACCGTTTTGCATTTCATTAAAGACTTATCTAATTTTGGGGTTCCGTAGCAGTAAAACTACTAATTCTATACAGATCCGGGCGAGAGCTTTGTCGGAGTATGCTCAGTGTAGTGTGCCAGCCGTTCCAGGGTACCAAAGCCGTTACTACCAACACAAAAAAATACACCAGCAAAAGAGCGTATCTTCATGCTTGGTTTCCTTTTATTGGGAAGCGCATTTTTTTGACTCAAAAACAGTAAATCCGATCATATTGAAAATAATTTTCGTCGAAAGTATTTCTGGAGTGTAATTATTTTCTCATTTTTTGTACGAACGGTTTAAAGGATAAAGATGGGGGGGGGGGGCACTAAAAAAGCGTTATAAGTGCTTACACTGTATCTATATTTTATAGACCACATTAAATACAGTGAAGAAAAATAACAGTTATTGAGAAATAATCAAAAACTTGTAAAGAAACGTGTGAAAATGTGGGCAAGTCTGAATACAAAATAAACGAATAGTTGAAAGCGTATCGGAACCCTCGATGCGTGTGTCCGATCAAAGAAAAAATATCGGGATTTTTAATAAGGAATGTTTGACTTAACTACATTAATTTCACGGCATTGGTAGCGTAGACGTGGCGAAAGGAATACATGGTCTTGTTCGTGCCCGAGTAAAATTTAAAAAAAAGTTAACATTAAACATTGGAATGCTGCAAACGCAATTAAAAATGGTAAATTAAGAAAAATATTTAAACCATGTTATTACAATTAAGACGCATAAAATTCTTAATACATTGCGTGTAGCGTTAACCCTATCAACGCTATGTCCAATACAAAAGTCGTCACTCACACGCCAACGACAGCTAAACACCGCGTTGCCTCATAGACAGTCATCTAGTTTCATCCCTTTTCGTTTGTGCACCTTATCCAGGGAACGGCGCCAAAGCGGTTCCACCTTTTGGATCTGATATGATAAAGGCGTTATGATATCAAATATAAAAGGCCACCTTTTGGACCTGATATAATAAAGGCGTTATGATATAAAATCCAAAAGGTGAGCCTGCTCATAGATTAAATAGCTGCACAGATTGATTTTTAAGTTGGTCATTTTTCGCCGGTGAGCTCCTAAATTGCCCCCCACCCAGGTGTTTTTTATGGTGTCAACCATGACAGATATACAGTGTGTCCCTGGATAAGGTGCACTTACAAACGAAAAGTGATGAAACTAGATGCAATTTCATTGACAGTAAAAAAAATCGGCGCCATTTTTTTTGTTATATAAAAAAACTTTGTTTGCTGTCAACCTTATCGAAACAAATAATTCGCCTCATATGAGGTCTATTGAGATTAAATAAACTGTTTTTAAATCCTAGAGCTTTTGCTGCGTCAATCAAATAAAAAGAAATCAAAAAAATCGACCCAATATTTTTTTTTAATCTTAAAAAAAGACACTGTCGTTGTCGTTGAACCAGTGGCGCGGATATAATATCCATCAATAGCAGTGAAATGGTTAACGTTTTTAAATTTTTGTTAGTTTTTGATAATCGCTAAAGAGTGCATATGTCACTACTTCAATAACAACATCGTATCTATTATAAATATTATAATAATGCATGAAATAAAATTTTACAAACATCGAGGTTCTTCATTGTAAAGCCGTATTCACACTTGACTGTTCCAATTGACCCCTATTCGGGAACTAGTTTGACGGCGTGTTGACTTTGACGTCATATTGACGTCAACCGGCGATCACAACGACGTCGCGTTTGAAATCTCACAGTTTAATTATTATTTTAATTTGTTTTATCTCTTGGAACGATAATAATGATTTATCTATTAGTTTATTGACTGATTTTGCTTAAGAAACGCTTTTTGTTTAGATATTTTTATTGTAACTGACGAACAGACACTACCTTTAGGTGGGTGGGTCATACACACTCTTAAAAACAGAAGTTGCCTCTCCTGTCGTCAATAGTTAAGAGCTTGTGTGCATATAAGTTATGTTTTTATTTGATAGGTCTAAAGCAGTCCTGACGGTGTTTTTGTGGGTATGGGCTTAGCCAAAAAATTAGGCCTTAAAACGTTAACTTTCGGTGTGTCCACAGGAAATACGGTAACCTAAATCTGTGTACGACCCGGGTACGGAAAAATAACAACTAACTATTCTAATTTTCTTGTCCTTTGTCTCCTGCGGAAGCTCATTTATTTGACAATTTTCTTTTCCTTCTTGCTCACTAAAACCAAATAACCGTAAATTTATTCATAAATTCGATATCAAGATGGATGGTCGGCAAAAAACAGGGATGACAATACTAAAATTTAACCATCCTATAAGCTTGACTAAATAAAAACAGTTTACTTACGGTTAGGGGTGGCCATTAACTATATGAGCTGTTTTTTACTTTTTAACCCCATTGGTGAGAGTTTGTAAGATCTGATGGGAACCCCGCCGCCCCCATGCCCCTCGCGTGATATTTTATATTAGAATTACTTGATGATTTGTTTATTTAAATATTACAAATTTATATTGTTATTTCTATATTTGCCCCTCACTTCCCCCCAATTACTTACCTATTTAATAGTCGCCCCTAATTAAATTAGTCTAGCAGCATAAGACAAATAGGTAGTTAAGTAATTAATACTTAGACCGAGTTGTTTGATCAGTAGTTAACTGAAACTAATGGTTAAAATTCGAAATAAGAATCGAAAATTTCACACATTTCCTTGATTTTAGATTTATAACAATTACTTAGTTTCACTACTGTTGAAACAACAGACCCTTAGTGAGTTTTTATATTACAGATAGTATTGTAGCATTTTATATTATTTCCATCTTTTTTACTAGGGTTCCGTAGTCAAACTAGGAACCCTTATAGTTTCGCCATGTCCGTCCGTCCGCAGCCTAGCGCATAGACTCTTATACTAGAAAGCTGTAATTTGGCATGAATATACATATTAGTCACGCCAACAAAGTGGTACAATAAAATGTAATTTTTTTTTCAGGGTACCGTGTAGGGGACATAATTTCAAAAATAAGGGGGGTTTGTAGAAACGGTTTTTCGATCTAGGGATCCGTTTATGAAATATTAAGCTTTAAAGCGCAAACTTTTGTTACAGTCAAGTGTAAATATATCATAATAAATAAAGTTCAAAATACATAATGGTTCATAATGCATAATGGTCCATAATATGTAATGGTTATTTTACTGAAACTGTTTTTTTTTAGGATTGTTATAAAACAAACCTAACCTAACCTAATGGGTTCTAAACAACGGCCTTTGAACAAAATCCTGAAAAGTTTACTGTTTCAGAAATAAAACTATTATATATTGTTACCGTTATATATTTTGAACTTTATATATTATGAATATGATACAATCCCATCACGGGGATTTATTCAAAATACCACCACAGCCATCATTTATAAAAAAAAACTTCTACATCAGTATTGAATGATGACAATGATGATTCATATTCTTTGTAAGTACATATTATTACGAGACATTTTCTTGTTTTAAACGATCCCATTAGCTAACTGTACCTGCAGTATAATTATCGGCATGCAAGCCTAGCTAAACGGTTTCAGTGCCAGCAACCTACTAGGCGAGTCCGTTTTGTTTGGAAATCAGAGAGCTACGGCACTGAAAGTGTGGTACGGTCGGCCTTATAAGTAGCTCCACACTTTAACGTCATGTTTGAACTGCTGCACTAATCTGTCAAAGGGTTTAAACCGACAAGGTACAAAAGTGTGCAACTACCTCGATGACCTTGAACTAGTTTTCACTAATATTTAAACTGTATTTTATATAAAATTCGTTAGGTATCGCTTCGTTTTTGATATTCATCAGACCCGTTTCATAGAACGAACCTAATCAAGGCAATTTAATTTTAACTTTATTTTAACGAGTATAAAGTTCATTTTAATCTGTTTAAAAATTTAAAATTGCATTTTAGAACAAACGTAATTGAACTTTATTTCCTTACTGGTAGATTAAAACTCCTAATCACGAAAATCTCCCTGTTTTTAGAATGGTAAGCCTCACGAGAATAGGCGTATAACTTAACTGTGAGTTTAACTCAGCCGCCATTACTGTCAAGTAAATAAGAGCTATCTAAACGCTGACAAACAGAAACACGTCAAAGATAATATGGTTTTAAAGAGTCCAATAGAGGCGTGTATTTGACGTGGTGAGCTTAGATTTTTGGATAAAAATTGGCACATGTGTTTCCAATTTTACTACGAACTCCAAGCGCACTTATTTTTCCAAACTATTTCTTTCCAAGTTGAACCACTGGTGGCTTTAGACGCCAAAATATGTAATAAGTTACATAATTATTCTGTACTTTCAAGAAGTGTTATTCCTATGACGCTATGTCTTCAGTAAAATAGCGACGTCTTTTTGTTGACGCCTGTTGACTAGTGATCACTAAGTTGACCGTCACAGGTTCTCCGACTAGTTTGAGTAAAGAAGTGTGTTCGTTTGGTGTTCAGTTGATACGGTGCGCGACTACGTTCTTTAAGTAGGCTATTCAAAGGACGATTGGTCAGGCCCTGTAATATCGTGATTCATAAGCGTTCAACAGTTATACGATTCTGTGTCAAACAATCAGAAGTAGCTAGTATACTCTAGTAGGGACGTAAACACATTTTTTGATACTCATACTCCAACCTCACCCTAGCCGGAGCCCTGCTAATCGCGCTGTGAATAGTCTACTTAAGTCCAATCATGGTATCTACAGATTAGAGCGCGACGAGTGGGATCAGCCGGGTTGCAAGCGGCGCCGCGAGATGGCGGTAAAGGTAGAATGCGACGATGCTAACGACGCATACCCCTTCCCGCCGCCCGCGCCACCCGCGCCCCCTGCGCCCGCGCCGGATCCCGGCTTGACCCTCCCTGAGTAGGTTTCGATACGCTAAGTATGACTTTTGTTAGTTAATAGAGGGGGAGACTGCATTATATTCCCTAGAAACATTTCATAATTCATTCAAACACCTAGCGGCCAGCTCAGTTGATCAGCAACTAACATCTGTCATGTATGCTCGCTCACCCGAGGGTAATGCTGCAGGCTGCAGCCCAATCTACACGACGAGATGTGACGACCAATCGTTACTGAAATGGGGGGTTAAGATAGTAGTTCTTAGTGAAAAATAATACGCAACCACAGTAGAAGTTTTTAAAAGGTTTATGAAGGCTAGAAGTAGAATTGCATATTAAAAGTCGTCAGTGCGCTGAAGTTAAGAAGCATACTATGGAGAATGCAGAACGAATTTGGGATTGAAGCTAGAAAATATAATCTTGACGTATGTTTGCGTCACGTTTGTTTTGCATGTCTTAAGTATGAAGAAAAGAGAAGTAAAAGGTACATGATGTAAGTCAAGGTAATTTTTTCTATAGCTGTTCACTCTTCATAGGTTATAAACTTACAAGGCTTTAAGCTCTTGGCTAGAGTCCACTCGCTCTCCAGCATTATTTCGTTGAATTTTGAAACGGCATTTCCTAGTGAATTGGTTTTTGATGATGCTCATTTAATAGAGACCTTACAACAACAAAAAAATACACGACAATTATTTCGCGTATACAGTCATTCCTCTTTCATAGTTTGGAGTCATGCCTCCTCGAAGGAAACCAGTTCGTCAAGCTGTTCTAAGTTGGCAATCATTCAGATGAGGGTGTTCAGTCACCCTATCACAGGAGTTCAGTACCTGCAAGGGTCTGCTCTAAACTGGCCTCAGGGTCAAACAGTTAATACAAATCAGATAGCACTTTCCAGAGAGAGCATAATAGAAATTGGTGGTGTGACATGATCAGTGTCCGTACCATATATTTTACCCCTATTTAAGTATTTTTGCAGTATTTCTAAATTAAACTTATTTTTGAGATATTTTATTCAGTAAATAAATAATAATTATGTCTATAATTGTAAACTCTCATAGAATGCGACATATCTAGCGCAATATGTCAGCGATAGTGTGTTAGCGTAGATCAAGGCACTTCCGTGTGCAATATCATTTAATAATGCACTGGTTGGTTGTTATCGCTATCAGAGCAAATGCACATTCATTGCATGTGATTGGAGCGTCACAGAGCAGATAAACAGAGAGTGCACTAGCAGTTATAACCGGTTCTGCACAGGTTATTTACAGGCTTCAAAGTTGACGGTAGTTGTTGCATCGCCTCGCCTAAAATAAGCGAGCTTAATTTCATATGCACATGATAACATAAGTTCTTGGTATATAAAAAAATCAAGTTAATTCGGTAATCGTCGTCGTTGAGGCCCTTTTTCAAGTCAGAGATTACCAGCGGTTTCCAAGAGGCGACCATTGTGGAATTGAGGAGAACCGCCGTAAGAAACTGTATACGATACAGATTAAATATTGTAAATCTATACTCGGACGTTTAATTAACCTTATGGCACCCGGTAGACTTACTAGGAACAAACAGTTCATAAATATGTGACCATATTATCAGAAAACTCAAGTCATACGATATTTTCAAGGTTACATTAATAACCTTACCCTTATACACATCAAGCTGTTATTATTTATGCAAATGAGTACAAAGTTCTTTTTAAATGTTGCGGGCTTAAAACTAGCAGAGGACCTTACTTAAGTTAAATTGCTTAATATAACAGCGACCAAGCGTTTATTTTGTCCTTAGTGCACCATGTATTAGTTTTAAGCTTTGTATTACCATTATCAACTCATTACATAGCATGTATGTGGCCGATGCATTGCAATAACATATTATTATGTACCCACTGACGTTTTCAAACAACGCGCTATTGTGTTACGAGGCGCCATTACAGATGTACTTGATGTCTTGATGATAATAGAGTCTAAGGCTGATATTATTCTACTGGAAACAAACAGAATATAGCAGCCGAAAGGCGTCGGCAGGCTATTTAGGCCTTCCCGATAAGGATCTCCGCGACGATCGGTTTTGCGCTTCTCGCATCCATCGGTCTTCGAGATTCAGGGTAAGTTCAGGGCTCTCATTCTTTTAAGGTGGCCTACTATAACGTAATCATTCTAATTGCAAAAGTATACGCGTCAAGGCACTGGACTGGATGAAATTGAAGAAAATCCCCTCTTAAGACTATGTTGTAACGAAGCAGTGGTGGTAGGACCCTGTGCAGGGTCCGTCCGGATCGCTACCACCATCTTATCCATTAACCACCCGCCAAGCAACAGTGTTGTGTTCCGGTGTGGGTATAAGACAACCAGTGAAATCACTAGCATAGAGGCATTCCATCTTAGTCCTCAGGGTTGGCAACGCATTTGAGGTCTTAGGATTATAGTCTTGAGAATTCAAATGTCTATGGGTCTCAGATTCCACTTACCATAACGTGGCATGAGTGCTCGGGTGCCTTCTCATTAACATTAAAAAAAACTAATCTTATATACTCTTTTTTCCAGACTCCGAGCAAGTTGCAGTATATCTAGTCCCCCCGCCGATCCGAGTACCCGCCTTAATTACCCAGACACATACCGATCGTGCGGTAAGCTAGGCAGCGGGGGGAAGTTCGCGGGGGGAGGGAAGCTGGCCGGCGCGGGGGGGAAGCTCTCCGGCAAGCTAGGGGGGAAATTAGGGGGGAAGTATGGAGGGAAGCTGGCACAGGCGCTTGCGAGGAGAAGAGCGTTGGTAGCTATGTCGCAGTCCGGGGCGCCCGGGCTCGCGGCGCCGCTGACTGGGCGGTCCAGAGATGGCACCGTGGAGCTACAGATTCTGTGCCAGCCTGAAACTCAGCATAGAGCCAGGTGAGCCATGAAAACTTCTTGCTTCCTACTGAACTTTGGCTGACTCCCTTCTTTCCCTACTAAACTCAATCACAGAAGAGATTGTATATGGTTTTTCCACCGACTTCAAACAAGTCTAACAAAAAACAAGTTTGAAAACTCGACTGCAGGTTATGATTACGTCGTCTATATGCTCAGTCACTCTTCAAAAACTGTCAAGCCGTTTAGGTCACAAGTCACAATCGAACGGACGCGCGAAAAAAGTTACCCTCCTGGGTCAGTCGGGTACAAAGTAGGAAGTTCTCATTGTTGTGTTCCGGTGTGGGGATTAGACCACCGGTGAAATTACTAGCATAGACGCATTACATCTTAGTCCTCAGGGTTGGCAACACATTTGAGGTCTTAGGATTATAGTCTTGAGAATTCAATTGTCTTTGGGTCTCAGATTCCACTTACCATCACGTGGCCTGAGTGCTCGGGTGCCTTCTCCTGATCATAAAAAAAAATTCGTCTGTAATTTTCTTTGTGTATTGTGTAGGGTATATCTCAGGCGAGGTCCTTTTTAAATTTCATCAAGATCTGTTCACGATCACGAGGATTCATGGAAAGTCAAATAATTTGAAACCTTAAATAATTTGTGCATTTTACTCGATTACTCCGCCAATTGTCAACCAATTTTAATGATTCTTTTATTCATGAGTAGAATATATCTCAGGCATGGTCTTTCTTAAATTTCATCCAGATCTGTTCACGGGGATCCATGGAAAGTCAAATAGTTTGGAACCTTATATAGTTAGGAGCCAGTTCATTATTTTTTCAAACAATTTTATTTCTATTATATCTTAGAAAGCTTATGGTGGTAGAACCGTGTGCGGTCCGGATCTTAATCCTTAGGGTTGGCAACGCATTTGTAGTTTTAAGGTTCAATGCTCACTTATCATCAGGTGGTCTGAGAGCTAGCTTACCATCTCCATCCCAAAAGAATCAGTCTAGTTTTAGCAGCCGTAAACTATGAAACTGTAAATTTGATCATGTTATCATTGTTTCTAGATACCAGACTGAAGGTAGTCGAGGTGCAGTGAAGGACAACACTGGGAACGGATTCCCTATAGTCAAATTAGTGGGCTATGACAAGCCTGCCGTGCTGCAGGTAAAGTACCGTCAACCTGTTTCATTTTGTTTCTGATTTTAACTTAAACAGAGGATGTAGTTGATAGGTTGTATTTTGGATAAAATTCATAAATTTTATACCTAAACCATTACCTAAGGTCAGCCAGCAGCTATAATATTCTAGTGGTCGGTATAATTGAACATTCTTAAGAACACGTCCTCTTAGAGCTATTTTCGTATAGCAATAATCGATTGGGAGCCCTTGCGGTGAGCTGCGTTTGTAATGCCATTTATTTATTTATTTATTTATTTATTTATTTATTCATTTATTACATTTGTAACTTACAGTTAAAAACCATTGCTGAAGTGGATCAGTTCATGATATAAAAACATATCACATGGCAATAATTTACTTGTTGAAAATATTTTTTGTCTAAATCTTATTTATGGTCAAAAACAAGCAAGAAAAAAAAAATGAAGCCATCGTGCCATAAAACTTAAAAATCGGGCAAGAGTATGTCTGACGATGTTCAGAACAATAAAAAGTTCAATATTTCCTAAACGACCGCTATGTTAACTTGCTAATGTTGAAAATCATTAATGTTCGCTTTTTTACTGTACCATGACCTCACCAAATTATATAACCTCCTTGCTCCTAGGTGTTCATCGGCACGGACACTGGTCGGGTGGCTCCTCACATGTTCTACCAGGCGTGCCGCGTCTCGGGCAAAAACTCAACCTCGTGCAAGGAGCGCAAGGACGACGGCACCGTGGTCATCGAGGTCGACCTCGAGCCTGCCAAGGATTGGCAGGTGGTCTGCGACTGCGTTGGGATCCTCAAGGTCAGTACCTCAACTAACGTGTAGATCATTAATGTTCCGTAATAGCAAAAAAGGCCGCTAACTGCATAAGTAATATTTAGTACTCGTTGTTTCCCGTGACTCCGTCCGCGTGGAAATTGTTTATCGATATTCCCTCGAGAACCACCAAATTTTTCGGGGTAAAAACTACCCTATGTAATGTCATATTACATAGGGTAAGGTAGGGGAATGCCCCAGAATGTCCTGTTGTTTCTTAGGCGGCGATGATTGCATGAAAAAAAAACACCTAAGGGGCCCTGCTTGTTACTATATTGTTTCCGATTATTCGGGATAGCGAATGCTCACCCACGCTCCCAATATCAGCTGTGAATTTTCCGCTGAACAATAAATCTATCGTATCGTAGTCATTCAAATATAATGGTTTAGGGCCACCGATATCGGGGGTCGATGCGCTGCCTGACACTTGATCGACAGAGCAGGACAAAGGAAGTCAATTAGCTCGCTCGCTGCAAATTATGTTGACGATATGATAACTTAAACGGGGCGGATGAACTGCGAGGGTCCTTAGGTGTACCGACTTCTAAAGTACCATGTCCCTTTGTAATTTATGTGTCTTTTTCCTCGTACGGAGAAACTGTTAAGAAAACCTCTGCGATGTTCCAAACAGCCTTCAAGAAAAGACCTTTGATTGCTCTAAAAGGTCTGCTAAAAGGTTGGCAACGGATTGAAAACCCTTTTTTGGGTTGCTGGTGTTCAAATGCGGCGGTTTACTATAAGCACAATTCAGTATAATCAAGAATGGCCAAAAAAGCATAAAATAAAAAATGTTAAAGTCGTTAGTGTTTCGCGACCTGAATGTCAATTACCATAAGGCCTTATGTGTCTGTTTTTTGGACAAATTAAACTTGGTCACATTTCTTTGACATTGTTAAACGTGAAAACACGGCTAGAAACAGAATCCTTGATAGTTTTAGGTTTCAAAAATGACACCTTTCTTCGTTTGTTTTTGGTTGAATCTTCAAAATCCTATGATCTTTGACTATGATTTTTGAATTAATAGCTGAGTACTTATAACTTCTTAAACATGGTAAACCAGTTTCTTAATAAATATTGTGGTTTTAAAGAACATTCATAACATACATAACATCACGCCTTCATTCCCAGAGCGGGGTAGGCAGAGCTACAGAAATACCAACTACTCTAAAAAGGTTTATAATTCTGTAACCACATTTTGCACAATCAGGCAGAGAATGTAACAAATATATTAATGACCGGTTGCAAGCCCATCGCCTAATATATTGCAAGCCCTTATTCCCTTAGTCGCCTCTTATGACATCCACGGGAAGACATGGAGTTGCACTATTCTAACCCCGTGATAACTTTAAAGGTTAAGTAGAGAATATAGTTGGTCCGTATGTAAATATCTATTTTAATAACATTTAGTTATGGCTGCTATACATTCGAGTAATCAGCAGTGAAAAAAAACAAAGATAACAATTGCCACATACACTTATACTTAGTTATTTTTGGTAAGTTACAAAAAAATCTTACTTATTTTTCATTTGTTTGAGTATTCCCCAGCATTCCGTACAAAGAGTACAATTTTACTCTTTGTCTGGAATGTCCGGATATGCCCGGACAATACATCATATAATGTATGTATCATACAATACATCAGACGGAGTAAGCAAGTATCAGGGGATCATCTAATACAAATTAACCTAGTCCAAAACTAAGCTCTAGGCTTATACTATGGGCACTTACTAAACAACGATAAACATACTTATCTAGAGATATATATATATTATATACATAGAAAACATCCAAGACTCAGGAACAAATATTCACACTCATCACACAAGTATCTGCCCTTAACGGGATTTGAACCCAGGACTTCATTCTTGTGGGTGTCACACAGTAACGCATAATGCACTTCAATCGCCCGTTTCCTTCAAATAAGTGGGAAGCCCATTACAAAAATATGTTATGCAAAGATATTATAAATGACCTCAAAGTATAGACGTAATACTCGTAGATCTATTTTAAATAAGATCGTACCCTACTTAATAATCTGTTTACAAATGTGTTTGTATTAAGCACCCAAACAGCGAAAACTAAATCATTAATCACTCACGTGTCCATCTGTCCACAACATTATATTTAGAAAGGGACGTATTGTTACAATATGTTAAATAGGGCAGCAATAATTAAAGTGGTTTAAGATAAAAGAACATGTAATTCTTATGTTAAACTAAACTCTTTTTAGCCCTTATTAGTGTCCTACTGGACTGGCCAAAGCTCAACTCTTTCCCGCCATTCTTCCCTACAAAATGCATGCTCACGCTACTAAATTAAAATTCAGTTTCCGATCTTGAGCTCTTTTTCTGTTTTCGGGTACGATAAGACTAAGATGTAGGTAATTACGTAAATAATTACGGTTATTACTTGATTTGCGAATTGAACTAATTCCGTGAAAGTTTTTTTTTTATTAAAAGGCAAAGCAATGACAAATAATCGAAAGATAACATATTTAAATCGTTTAAGAAGCCACGCCTACACAACAAACAAAAGGGATGGCTTTATGTGGTTCCGCGCGAAGAACGTGAGATGAAGATAGTTGGCGAGCGCCATCAGCGCATCAAATTCGAATAATTACCGTGTGGTTGCCGTGTTAGAATAGTGCCACTCCATGTCTTCCCGTGGATGTCATAAGAGGCGACTAAGGGAATAAGGGCCTGCAAGTCATTATTCATTCTCTTAGTCGCCTCTTATGACATCCACACAAATAACTAAGTATATAAATGTGTATGTGGGAATTGTTATCTTTGTTTTTTTTGTCACTGCTGATTACTCGAATGTATAGCAGCCATAACTAAATGTTATTAAAATAGATATTTACATACGGACAAACTATATTCTCTACTTAACCTTTAAAGTTATCGCCGAAACATGACATAATAGACCTGCGTCATCCCTTCACGCGTCTGCGCAGGTTTGGTCGCGTGGCGGGATGAGATTCGATTGTTTTAATAACATTGCGTTGGAAGACAAATATATCGCCGTAAACCAGTGGCAAGATAACAATGTTAACCCTGTTTCTATCGTTGCAGTCCGATGTGTAACTTACAACCGTAACCATAGGTATAAACTGTCACCTCAAACCATAACAGTTGGCATAAAAGAGTTTGTAAGACAACGTGAACGCTGTTTAGAGTGAAATTGGCAACATGATCCAATTTTTACCTAAATATGGTGCCACTTGAGAACATTGTAGACCTCTCGAACATATCGTTTTTTTTTTTGCCAAGATTTTTAAGTCCCGAGACATATGTTACTTTTAGGGTTCCGTGCCAGAAGCGAGTCCAACGGGACCCTATTATAGATATACTTTATACAGAGCTGTATCTTTTGAACCGTAATATATAGCGGTTTTTTTTTAGAATATGTATTACGTTCGCGAGCGTAAATTTGAGACCCATTTCAAAAAAAATGCTTGAATTTGTCAATGTTCTTAAAGATGCCAAGTCATTTGAAACTTAGAGGAAACCCATCCTTGTTGCTGTAGAATGTCAGATTGACTTTGGACTAAGGTGGGTCACAAATTTAAGTCTTTGACTGTGCATATATTACGCCGATTTACTGTCTTTTTATTTTTTTTAATAAATGGGTTGTGTATACTTACAAGAAACGTTTCTTTTCAAAGTGCTTTTATTTTAGTTGTTTCGTAATAACGGCAGCATAATAAACTCTAAAGAAAACAAACGAATGCTACAAAATGGTCATGTGTGAGTTGGGCTCGTTCTGATTCGATTTGAAATCGGAATATAATAATACCTACTGTGCCGCGATACACGGTGCGCGAGGCTGAATCGCAAATGACCGTTTTTTTTTTAGTAATGACGTTTCCAGATTTAATCACGGAACCCAACATGATCAAATAATACGATGTTCACAGGTTTAAATAGGACAGCAACAGCTGTTAGCTCATCTGTGGTTATCAGAACAGATCGGGGTTAAGGACGGGGTGATAAGGGTATCTGTAATTGCACGATAAGCGGCCATAATAATGTTCCAGTTATGTTATGTTGTAACGCTGTGTGGATTTGCTTTGGGAATGAAGAGGATTTTCTTCTTTAGAGTTGTTTTATAAATAAGTTAAGATCGATGCACACATGCGATTTATGCTATGTCTAATGCGTATGATGAACCTGTAGTCGCGCTTACTTCTCTCTCTGGATCTTCGACCCGAAGTGTATATTTGTTGAGTTGTCTTTGAAGCTCGCTTTTTTTAGCTATGTCCTCCTCTTTCTACATACCTACATGGTGTGCAGGTCTTTCTCCTACCCACAGACAATCAACATGCTATCCCACGTACGCTCTCTTGACCGCCCTATCTAGCATACTTTCTAAATGTCCTAAGAAGAGAGCCTTGTGAACTTAATTTCTCTTCATCTCCTGTTTTTTTTGGGTCCCCCATCTACAATACTCTCTACGTCGATCACATAATATGATCTTACTAAAAAAAAAACAGTAACAAGGGATTGTTCTTTCTTTAAGTCAGTATTCTTCATATCCATACAGATCGACGGTTTTAAGGACGCTCATGTTTAACCAGAATATTTTGTTACCAGGAGCGCAACGTGGACGTGGAGCATAGATTCGGCGAGCTAGGCGGCGCGGCGCACGCGTCACGCGGCAAGAAGAAGTCGACGCGCTGCCGCATGGTGTTCCGCACCGACATCGTCAACGCCGCCGGCCAGCCGGAGACGCTCCAGGTCTGCTCCACGCAGATCATATGCAGTGAGTACTTACTATGCTCCTAAACCTTCCATACTATTTGCAAGGATATTTTATGGGTCAGAATTCGCCTAATCGTCGGCGTTGTGAACCGTGGCTTGGTTCATGATAATAATTGTTTATTGTTTAGTGTAGCATTAGTAGGGTATTATTGGGGATTCTGGATCATTTGTCCTCGCTGCGCTCGGATGATCCAGAATCCCCAATAATGATCCAGGATCCCCAATAGTTTCCATCGATCAGGGATCTAGTCGGATGATCCAGGATCCCCAATAGTTTCCATCGATCAGGGATCTAGTCGGATGATCCAGGATCCTCAATAGTTTCCATCGATCAGTGATTCAGAATTCCATAAACTCAACAGGTAAACGAATGACCTGACAATCCTTCAATGGTAAATTTGCATATTCTCGCCTCATAAATTTCTATAACAAAATATTTTGTATAGAGAAGCAAAACCGGAGTGCCGTATAATTCAATTTTATATTACTTATATTTTTGTTTACGGCACTCCGGTTTATTTTTCATAAATTTATTACTTTGTTTATTCATCTTTGTTTATTCATCTTTGTCCCTGTTAACACTTTCCACACAACCATTGCTGTACTAATGTTATAGGATAGTCCCGCTAACAGTTTTCTGGAGTGGCCAATTCCATACTAATTGTTTAAGGACAAGGCGGTCTTTCGATACGTTCCAAAGGGGCGCCTCCTCTGTACTGATATTTACTCAACCAAGATAATACTAGAACGCTGATCTATATATGCGACCGATCGTAAAAACTTTGATAGCGTGATTCAGGTCTTTTTCAATTATTACTGTCAAATCAAAATAAAAACTGCAAACTTTTTTTGATTTCAAGCTATCTTCAGTTGTTATTAAAAACCACATTATTAAAAGTGTTCATTAAAGTGAAATACATTAATTATTCCAATATTTGTGTATTATTCAAGTAATGAGAGATTGTTACGACATCTATTTAAAAAGGTAGGTACTTAACATCTGCTAGTCTGACGATAAAGTGACTCACGCGCTTCTCAATGTTATTGTTAGCGTAAGATGGCGCTATTTGACAATGCTATTTGAATGGAATAATACAGTGAAATGAATCTGCGGTCTTTAATAAAGTAAAAATTTCGTAGGTGAACTGAAACTTTAATAAATAAATCGACTGAAACTATTAAGTTTATCTCAACACTGTAATCGTTCGCGATGTACATCAAAGTTCGAACATTGTTACGACATCTATTTAGGTAAATCAAGTGTCAACTTTATTGCTGATTGACAAGAAACTCCGCGCTGTGTTTACTAATCAAGAACTTCGTTAATCAATGTTAAGATGGCGCTATTAATACAAATAATCGATATGAAACTAGCACGATGTTTTTACTGTTTACTAAGAACTTCGTTAATCAATGTTAAGATTGTGTGCATGAATGCAATAAAGTAAAATAATTTCGAACCTTGAGAGCCATTACATAGCATGCTGTATGACATGTAAATAATAGGAAGCGTAAGTAATTTATGTTCATGCTTCACATGATTCGAACAAATATATGTGTTTTTCTTTCTTCTTTATAGCTAAAGCCGATTCACAAATTCTGAGAGTTAAACAAGTTATTTAAACAATAAGTATAGTAAGTCGTTGCTGTCTTCAAGCCAACCAGTGCCTGTTTTATATTTCCTTATTTTTTTTATTTTTTTTTAATAATAAATATCAGGGGGACAATCTCATACAAATTGACCTAGTCCCAAACTAAGATCTAGGCTTGTACTATGGGTACTAGACAACGATATAAATACTTATATAGAGAAATAAATACTTAAATACATAGAAAACATCCAAGACTCAGGAACAAATACTCGTGCTCATCACACAAATATCTGCCCATACCGGGAATCGAACCCGGGACCGCTAGCTTCGTAGGCAGGGTCCCTACCAACTCGGCTAACGCATCATATCGTCTTCATAGTTAGGCTACATTCGGTACATAGAAACGCATTAAAGTACATGCAGCTACCAAATACGAATAAGGTTTCAGGTTAACGCAGCAAGCTGGCGCCGCGCCTTATAGGTGTAAAGGATTGGGAGTGATTCACAATAATTATATTTTATTTTCTAATAGACGAACGTCTGTAATGCAGAATTAAGGTTTGATTTTGTTTGGACAATCTCATTTGAAATAAAATTATATTACTAATAATTTTAATTGGTAACATCTAAATGCAGCCTTAGTTTATAGGGTTATAAATGGAGCTTCCATTTATTTGAGCATTCAATTGGTAGTGGCAGTGCAGTGAGTGAGACAAGTAATTAAAAAGAAGCAGCAAGTATGTACGTAATATTTTTTATTTTTTATTATTTATGTTGATTGTGTTTGGTTAGTGATGCTTATTCAAATACTTTTAATAAAAATAGGTCGGCAGTGTTCAATCCGTTCGATTCCGATGAGGAGATTAGCTGTGCCCAGCAACAGACTGCATCTACCGCTTCTACGAGTGCAGCGAAAGTTAAGACGGTAAAGGCGAAGCAGAGAAGAACTTCTTAGTTCTTAGGCGGCGGAACTGCACGGCTGTGATTCAGACCTGGACAGCGTCGCGAATGCATCAGCTGCTCAACCGAAAAAGAGACGAGTCGCTGTGTTTCTTGATTCCGAGGTAAGATGCCTATCTTGGGCGATTGTTTATCAAAAATACTTCGAGGATACGATAGCTTAGTTGGTAGTGACCCTGCCTACGAAGCTAGCGGTCCCGGGTTCGATTCCCGGTATGGGCAGATATTTGTGTGATGAGCGCAAGTATTTGTTCTCAACTATTGGCTAGGTCAATTTGTGTAAGATTGATTTTATTATTATGATGATTTCATTAAAACTGTTTTTACCCAACTTTAAGCCGATTTCAGTTGGACTGACCTAGGTCATGATAACAGTTTGTCGCTGGATTTTTTTAATAATTTAAGTGATTTTCTTAATTGTATTTATAAAGGTGAATAATATAAGGTTGCTAAATAATTTCAGGGTGACGAAGAGGAACCGATCAGGGCCGCTCCGCTACGTAATTTTTTGACAAGAAGGACGGGCTCCGGGTACACGCTGCAACGAGATCCCAGCCGGCGCGGGGAGTACTACGTCGAACTCCGAGTCTTCACCACGCGGGAGCTTGAGCCGGTAGCGACGGAAGCAACCAGGTGGAAACATGCCTTTTTCACATATAAAGGGGCTGTAAATAATAATAGCCCAGTTTTCAAAGCGGTCAGACAAGTTGCTCAGGCTGCTAAAGAAGAGTATAAAGGCGTGCAGCCTGTGTTGTACCCGTCAAATACTTTTTAACTAATTTTAGTTATGTGTTTATTGTAATCTGCTACTTTACAGTCGGTTTAAAGGCAAATTTAAAACTTTTGCGGTTTTCAACAAATGTAATTATTACAAAACAAAGCACGTCTTACATAGAACAAAAATAGTATAAGATGTTCTTTTGCGATGTATGTAATGTTTCCGTTCCAAAATTAGCAGCACATAAAAAGACTAATATCCACAAGTCTAATAGTTTGTTAAGTACGCGGCTTGAAAACGTTTATATAATAGCTAATGCTTTTCGGAGTAGAATTGTTAGTTATAAAGTCAATCCCTCAAATACGAATATTACCCCAGATTCATTTTTATGTGAAAACTCTGATATAGCACAACAACTTATTAAAGATTCATTACAAAAGCATGTCTCACTCAAAGTTAATTTGGAACTTTTCGTAAAGTATTGTTTGCCAAAAAATAGTGAAAGTTCCATTAAGTCATTTAACACTAAATACGATATAGTTTTGCAGAGTACAGACGTTTTATCATTATATAAATCACTTGCTGATGTACTAATTACTAAATGTGCGGAATTTGAGCTCTCGGAATCAGGATGGACAATCGAATCAGTTAGTCACTTAGAGATAAACATAGTAAAATACAATCCTTTGAGAGCTGGATCGTTTATACCATTACCAAAACATATTGCTAATACAAAAGCTTGTTTGAATATAAATAATGAGGATAATCACTGTTTTATATGGTCTATAATGGCTCACTTGTATCCTAGCAAGGTTAACTCAAACAGAGTCTCATCTTATCCCAAATACCAAAATGTTTTAAACACTTCCGGCATGGCATTTCCACCAAGCATCTCTGATATAAGGTGGTTCGAAGCCAACAATACTGATATTAGTTTTAACATCTATGGTTTAACAAAAAATGGTAGTGTTATGGGCCCTTTATATAAAACCGCTAATCGTAAATTACAGCACATCAACTTGTTATTAATAACTAAAAATAGTAAGGCACACTTTTGCCTAATAAAAAACTTTGAGAAACTTGTTCGCAAACAAATAACTAAACATAAATCTAAGATACATTTGTGTGAAGATTGTTTTTTATATTTTTCAACAGAGGAAAAATTAATTCAGCATAGTTGTGCAGGGGTACAAACTGTTTTACCAGAGGCAAATACACAACTTTTTTTTTCTAATTTTGAAAGAACTCAGGAGGTGCCTATTGTGATCTATGGTGACTTCGAAAGCTTATTACGAGAGTATTCAGATAAAAGTAAATCTATGTACGTGGAAAATATTCAATTGCATGAGGCATCTTGCTTTGCATATTACATTTGTTGTAGAAGCGAGCCTTATTTAAACGACTATGTTTCTTATCGCGGTCCCAACTGTTCGAAAAAGTTTGTGGAGTCTATATGTAATGATGTGCAGCGATTGTACTCAATATTATCTGTCAGCAAACCTATGATTCCGCTTACGCTAGAGGAACAGCTATCATTTGAAACTAGCACTGCTTGTCATATTTGTAAAGACAAGTTTTCATCTAGTGATAACATTGTAAAGGATCATGATCACTTCACAGGTCGATATAGAGGGCCCGCTCACAATAGTTGTAATTTAAATTCAAAACCTTGCCCATTTATACCAATAATTTTTCATAACCTTTCCGGATATGACTGCCATTTGTTTATTAATGAACTCACAAACGTATGCGGTCGAATAAACCTTATCCCAAAAAATAAAGAAAAGTATATTTCGTTTACGAAGTTCATTCCAATAGACCAGCAAAATGTAGCTCAATTAAAATTTATTGATTCTTTCAACTTTTTGAGTTCAAGTTTAGACAATTTAGTAAATACAATGAAAAAAGATGATTTCCAACATTTAAAATCATTTTTTGGAGATGGGGCCAAGTTTGATATAGTGCGAAGAAAGGGTGTCTATTGTTATGATTATATAAACTCTTGGCAACGTTATGAAGAAACCCAGTTGCCTCAGGCTTCCAATTTTTTTAGTAAACTCTCATCAGAATCTGTATCTTCTGAGGATTATAATCATGCCTTACATGTTTGGGAAACTTTTGCTATTAAAAACTTAGGAGAATATACAGATTTATACTTGAAATGTGATGTGCTTCTTCTATGTGACGTTTTTGAAAAATTTCGAAGCATGAGCCTTAAATACTACAATCTTGATCCCTGTTATTACGTATCGTCACCATCATTAAGTTGGGATGCTATGTTATTATACACAAAAGTAAAATTGGATCTACTCTCCGATATAGATATGTATCAAATGCTGGAAAACGGAATAAGAGGAGGTCTTGCTCAATGTTCACATAGATACGCAAAGGCGAATAATAAATATCTTCCAGATTTTAACATTAACGAGCCGAATAGCTTTTTAGCCTATTTAGACTGTGTAAATTTATATGGATATGCAATGATGCAGCATCTGCCAACAGGAAATTTCAGGTATCTTAACGATGATGAATTAGCAAACTTTAACGTTGAAAAACAGTCACGCGATTCTGATACCGGTTTTATACTTGAAGTCGACCTTCACTATCCTGTTGAACTTCATGAGTCTCATTCAGATATGCCATTTGCAGCTGAAAAATTTGCTCCTAGAGGAAGCAAAAATAAAAAATTAATTGCTAGCCTCTACGACAAACATAGATACATTATTCACTACATGCATTTAAAAGAATGTTTGAAAAATGGTCTTGTTTTGTTAAAAACATATAAAGTTTTAGCTTTCGATCAAAGTAACTTTTTAGAACCATACATATCTTTAAATACCACCTTGAGACAAAATGCTAGCTCAGATTATGAAAGGGATTTTTTCAAAAAGCAAAACAATTCAATATTTGGCAAAACGATTGAAAATAAAAGAAAACAGGTTGATGTAAAACTTGTTAATATCTGGAAAGATCATTCAAATAACACAAATAAATTTTGCGGCGCGGAAAAATACATAAGTGCTCCCAACTTCAAAAACTTGGCAGTTATATCTGATTCATTAGTAGCAATTCAGTTGCAACAGACAAAAATCGTTTTAGATCGACCCATATACGTGGGTTTCTCTATTCTAGAAATAGCCAAAAGTCATTTGTATCGCTTTCATTATGATGTGATGAAACGTGTTTATAAAAATAAAATTCATCTTTGTTATACGGACACTGATAGTCTTTTGTATTTAATTCATACAGAAGATTTCTATGAAGATATCAAAACACACATAAAGTATTTTGATACTAGCAATTTTGATGCTAGCAACATATTTAATATGCCCTTAGTGAACTGTAAAATTCCAGGATATTTTAAAGACGAAATGGGGGGTGAGATCGTGAAGGAATTTGTAGGTTTGAGAGCAAAACTATATTGCATAGATACCCAAATTTCAACAATCAGGAAAGCAAAGGGAATAAAAAAGTGTGTTACAAAAAAACTTAATATTAATAAATACAAAAATGCTTTATTTCAAAATGAATGTTTTAGAGATAATATGTGTGTAATAAAATCAAAAAATCATAAAATTTTCACGCAAAAAATCAATAAGCTAGTTCTTACAAGGGATGATGATAAAAGGTGTGTATTAGAAGATAATGTTTCGACTTTGCCTTGGGGACATTACAAATTAGCATTTTAATGTGGCAGCACTGTAAAGTAATAGAAATTTAATGCAAACGTGTGAATTGTAACATTTATATTATTTTTATAAAAACAATAAATGATGAATGTATGCCTATTGTTTTTCTTTCATTTACCTCCGCCAGCTAATTAATCACGTGCTTAGTAATAAACCCGCCTAACTCAAAACTATTAATCTTTCCATATTTCAAGACGCACTCTTGATTTAAAATAAGTTGGCTTTTTTATTTTGAGTTACGCTGGTTTTACACCTATTGCAATCGTATTATCATGACTCGATCGCTTCTACTGTCAAGTCAATAAGAGCTATCACAACGTTGATAATACGTTAGCAACAGGGAAACAATCAGACAATATAGAGTGAGGAGCCATTAATAAAAATTATTAAATGGGACAACCTCACACAAATTTACCCCAGTCCCAACTAAGCTCTAGGATTGTGTTAGGGTACTAGACAACGATAAACATGCTTATATAAAGAAATAAATACTTAAATGCATAGAAAACACCCCAGACTCAGAAACAAATACTCATGCATGCATTACACAGATATTTGCTCTGAGCGGGAATCGAACCCGGGACCGCTAGCTTCGTAGGCAGGGTCTCTACCAACTAAGCCAGCCACGTCACCAATAGAGTGGCTGAAATATTGATTAACTTTAAGAATTTAATTAAACAAAGTTGCTATTCTTTTATTTCGTTATAATTGAGATTCAGACAAGGAATTTGATACTGTTGCAGAGAAACAAGTCATAACATGTTAAAACGAGTTGTCCCTGCTTGTTTAACTTTGGCTCGGCGCGTAGGAATGTGGCTACGTAAAGAGTTGCTGACGCGGCGTGCGCGCAATTCGACTTTATCTTCTTAGTGTATGACCCAAGTTAAATAATAAAAAAATAATGTCGGTTTGTAGTTCCGCTACAATACTGTTGCAGAGGAAACAAATCATGACATGTTATAACGTGTTATCTCTGTTTATTTAACTTTGGTTGCACGTAAAATAAGTTCCACATTCTATATGAACATCATTTATTAAAATAAGGTTGATAATAATATTAAACTTAATAAGGTGAAAGTACAACAATAATAATTAAATAGCAGGCAGACTTCTTATAAACCATTGTCTTTACTAATTTACACTTAATGAGACAAAAAATAACATATTTATAAAGCCAAATTATTTATAAATAAACATAAATTAAAGAAATTTATGATAAAATTAAAACAACGCTACATTAATTACATTACGGAAGAAAAATAATAATAATTACTATTTTTCTTCCTTAATTCAAACTTCGTTGACAATAACTTATATTAATTGGCTCTACAAAGTAAGTAAATAACAATATAATTGGCATAAATTGATTTTATAATTCAGAACTATAATATAAAATAAACATGGAGATATAATAGAAATAAGTCACAATTATACATATATAACTAACACCGAAATTAATCACTTTCAAGTTTTTTCATAATTTTTTTTAACACATTTTCTGTGCTGTCCAACACTTCATCATACGGATCACACACGAGATATTGCGCACTAACTGAACGATCACTGTAACACTCGTCCATTGTCTCAATGTTTATTTTAATTAAATATCGTCCATTGCGAATGTTATTTTTAATTACAAATGATGATCCTTTTCTACTACGATCCTTTTTATTAATACCCGATTTGGTATTTAATGCTTTCAACTCCCTTTTGTCCCGCGGAGCGTCAGGCTCTCGCGTTACGGTTGCGTTACACATGTTTTCTCTACGGGCTAAAAGCTCTTGCCGCTTTTTTTCCACTTTTTCCATGTAACCGTCAACGTCTTGAGCATAATAAAAAGGATGATCCTCCGGCACATCGTGGAAAACGGGGCTGACATCATATATGCTGCCAAAATCAAGTCGATCATTCTGCGTGCTGTCTTCCATAATTATCTGAAATATAAAAGTGTCATAAGTTTTTATTTAATAAAAATGGCAATAAATCCAACATAACTGGATGAAGCAATAAAAAATAGATTTACTTACCTATATATTTTAAATACGCGGGACCCACGTTAGAAGCGAGACAAATGTCGACTGCGACTGACGCTCGAGTAGCAGCAATTTAGATCTCGGTGTATAATATTCTTCGCCTAATATAAGACAGGAATGTGTAATTAGAGAAATGATAAAGACTTACAAAGATAATTCATTGATTTAGGATGATTATATTATTACAAGTATTTATTTGATATTATATTAAATTACTGAACAGAAGGCGAAATGAAATTTATTAAACAGCCTGTGTCAATAGAAATCAGCAAAATAAGTGATGGATCACATTGCACTAATTATAATAACAGACATAGTATGCTTCTTCCCAACTCTATACGATGTATTATATGTGGACCATCAAATTGTGGAAAAACAAATATAATTTTAACTTTATTGCTTCATGAAAATGGGTTAAAATTTCGAAATGTCTACATTTACTCTAAAACAACTTTTCAACCTAAATATAGATTTTTAGAGGAAGTTCTTAAAAGAATACCCGAAATTAAACTGTTTATGATCCACGATGAAAAAGAGGTAATCTCTCCTCATGAGGCGATGCCCAATTCAATATTTATCTTTGATGACGTAGCTTGCGAAAACCAGACTAATATTCGTAATTACTTTTGTATGGGCAGACATAAAGGAATAGACTGTTTTTATTTAACGCAGACTTACTCTAAAGTGCCAAAGCAATTAATACGAGACAATGTTAATTTTTTGATAATTTTTAAACAAGACGATATCAATTTAAAACATATTTATCGTGAGCACGTAAATTCTGACATTAGTTGGGAAAAATTCAAATCGCTTGCCGCAAATATATGGAAAGATTCACATGCGTGTCTTATAATTAACAAAGATTGTAAATTAAATAATGGTCGATATAGAAAGTCATTCGATGTTTTTGTAAAATTTGAATAAATATAAATGATGACTAAAATAAAATCACTTTACTTATAACAATAAGAAACATCGGGGGTCTTTTTAGACCGCGTTATTGATTTGCCATGGAGACAGACATAAAAACACAATTAATTAAATCTGTAAAGAATATTAAAAATAAGTTAAAGAAGATGCAGCAAGAGGAGGATGATTTAGAATTAAAAAATAAGAAGATTTTGAAACCATTAACCGATCCGCTAGAAACCATGATGTTTCTTCATAATTCTCCTAAGCAAATAACATCTTATAATGAAAATAAGCATAATAACAAAAATATATTATCAAATGATGTAAACGCGGATTGTATCAAAAAGGATAAAATAAATATTCCCAACATACTTGAAATAAAAACTCCTACGAAAATGGAAAATAATGTGGCAAAAGTAAAAAGCTTTGAGGATGTCGATTCTTATTTGCAAGTCCCAAATAAACCTTTTAATGTTGCCTTTGGAGTAAGACATGACGGTGAAACACTTATGATAGGAAATTCACCTGCAACGCTTAAATCTTATGGGGAGAATTCTCCTAATAAAATATCTACGATTAATGTAAATGATAAAAGTTATGAACTAACGCCGGGTTTAAAAGAGCTTTTATTTCAAAGTAAACCGAATTGCGACAAAATAAATGAAAAGGATAAAATAACCTATAAAGATATTTTGGTGCACACTAATGTCCATAAGAGAGGTTTTAGTCCTCAAGGTCAGATACAAGGTAATTCAGGAATGAAATACTGTCAAATTATTAAACCCCTATTTCAAGAATCCAGCACGGCAAAGCAAGGTGGTAATCTGCCTTCCTTAAAAAAATATAATTCAAATACGGATTTTGTATATTGGGATGATCCTAATGAGTTGATTGAACGTTTAAAAATTTTAATTGCTTCTAAAGATGCTGGCAACACTAACCATGATAACGAAATAATTTCGATTATAGAAGAACTAAAAGAAGCAGACATCATTAAGGAATAAAAAGACTTCAGAACCAACTGTTGATTCAGTCTCATTGTGTTGGTTGAACATGAATGTAGATAAGTTTGGACACCATGTGTTAAAAAAGCATAAAATGAATAATTTTAATGAACCTCCCTTGGCTTTCATAAACGTTACCGATTGTTTTGATGCAAAAAATAAGATAATTAAACATATTGGAAAGCCTGTCGATCCAGAGGACTGCGCCACAAAACAGTATGTTGACAATACTGCAGATAAATTGTTTAATAAAATAAAATTAATTAATCAAACATTAGCTCAGCTAGAGACAGAAGTAAATAGCCTGCAACAAAGTATTGAAACAGTTTCATTTAAGAACAAATACAAGAAATGAGTAAAGCAATCGTAGTAAACGAAATACATAAACAAGCGCGGAAAAACTTTCCTCGAAGACATGTAGTGATGAAAGATATAGATGATTTATGGCAAGCTGATCTTATTGATATGCAATCTGTTTCAAACAATAATTTACAGTTTAAATATATTTTAGCCATTATTGATACTTTTTCTAAGTATGCGTGGGTATATCCATTAAAAAAAAAGAGTAAGGAATATATAACTCAAGCTTTTTGTGATTTGTTCCAAAAAAATCGAATACCCAAAAACTTGCAAACTGATTTAGGAACTGAATTCTATAATAAAAAAATAAAATCATTACTTGAGTTACATAAAATAAACCATTACTCTACATACTCTACTAAAAAAGCATCTATAGTGGAAAGATTCATAAGGACTTTTAAGAATAAATTGTACAAGCAATTTAGTTTAAAAGGAAACTATAAATGGATAGGAAACACACTTTCGGAAGCAATTAATGAATATAATAATACGATACATAGAACAATAGCTCTTAAACCAATTGAAGTCAGTGAAAATAATAAGGATGCTGTATTACAGAAATATAAAAAGCTTTTATCAAAGAGGAGTTCAACAAAGGAAAAAAATAAATTTGCAGTCGGAGATTCCGTTCGTATAAGCAAATATAAAGGAACATTTGAAAAAGGATATACTCCCAATTGGTCAACTGAAATATTTACTATTACGAAAGTACAAAACACAAACCCAATAACGTTTATCATAGAAGATGCTAGACATCGACCCATCTTAGGATCATTTTATGCTCACGAATTGCAAAAACCTAAATATAAGAACATTTATCTTGTAGAAAAAGTATTGAAGAAAAATGGTCGAAAATTATATGTAAAATGGTTAGGTCTACCTTCGCAAGAAAATAGTTGGATTGATAAAACAGAAATCTTATAAGCAGCAAACATCATAGTTTAAGCGCATTTTAATTGCGCACTTGAAACTGGACAGAGTATTTCATCGAAACAAAAAATAACTTATTTATTAATAATTTATTTACAATTCAACAAAAATGGTAGGGTCAAAACCTAAATCGAATGGAAAAAACAAGAAAAAAATTGTGTTCACTCCCTCACAGAAAGCCAAGTCTGGCGCTGGTTTTAAAAACACTTTCAAAAATATTGTTTCTCTTACAAAAAAACATATTAAAAAGTTAAAACCTACATGTAAAAAAGCGGCTATTGAGTTAGCAGTTGCTGTTGCACGAGAATTGACGAGGGATTCAGATACTTCAGTAAACATTCCCCGGGTGATACCTGTGCCAAAAGTTGGAGGAGTTTTGCCCCTAATACCCATTTTTGCCGGATTGTCTGCTGCAGGTGGTTTAGCAGGTGGCGCAGCTGGTATTGCTAGAGCGGTAGAAGCTATTAAGTCTGCTAAACAACGTTTTCAAGAACTCAAGAGGCACAATCAAAAAATGGAAGAATTAAATTTAGGAAGAGGGTTGCATCTCAAAGAGCACAAGAATGGATTAGGAATTTATTTTAAAAATAAAAAAAACTAATGCAGAGGCTACCTAAACGAGCGTTAACTAACATCGACATTCTCGAATATTGCAAAGAAATTCCCAATTTTCGAGGAGTTTTCATGCGAGATCAGTTGCCAAAACGTCCATTAAAAAAAGAATGCGGAATTATTAATCTTGATAGTTCCCGGAATTCTGGCACTCATTGGGTAGCCTATGCAAAATTTAATAATTATATCGAATATTTCGACAGTTATGGTAATTTAAAACCACCTGAAGAATTTTTAAAATATGTTGGCTTAAATATTTTTTATAATTACGTTAACAAGCAAAAAACTCATCCTTTCATTTGCGGCCACTTGTGTATAGACTTTTTAAACTCATTTTGGGATCTTCATAAATAGCTTACACTTTCAAAAAACATTTTAGTCAATAACAATGTCTATTACATTCACAATCACTGGAAATGAATCCATTCTTCGATCAGAATTAAATACTCATTTAATATTAGAAGACGATTACGAGTGCGGCTTACTGTATTTTTCAACATTTAATTCAATACCTAATATTACTGACAGCAACAATGTATTCGCTTACGGTAAACAGAAGGATATTAAAATTCCTTGCGGCGCATATGACCTGTCTGATTTATATGAATATTTAAAAAGTAATATGAACAATTGTCAGTTTAAAATCGTTCCTAACAACAATACTTCTAAATGTTCAATTTTTTGCAGCGAACCGATTAATTTTTAGGTAAAAAATAGTGTAGGTGCATTATTAGGGTTCTCAGAGATGTTGGATCCAAATAAATGGCATGAATCAGTCAACCCTGTATGCATTATTGCTGCGTCTGTGATACGGATCGAATGTGATCTTGTCCAAGGTTCCTATACGAACGGTTTGCCTACACATATAATTCATGAATTCGTGCTTAACAGTCCGCCCGGATATCAAGTAATTGAAGTACCTAAAAATATAATATATTTTCCTCTAAAGAAGAAACATATTTCGTCAATTACGGTGAAAATATTAGATATACAGGGAAATCTAATTAATTTTAATAACGAAAATATTAATATAAGTCTTCACTTGCGAAAGTCAAAATGATAATTTTTAACGATGATATCTGTAACAAAATACAAAGACAAAGTCGTTCTAACTCCACTGTCAAGCGCAACGTCAGACGAACTAGACGCAAAAAGGTTGTAGCAATAACAAAAAGTAATAAAGAGTTTCTTCGCGCTCTTGGATTAAAAATATGAGCATCCTCCATATAACCGACGATCCGCAATTCGACAATTCAATTGAAAGTTATGAAATCCATACTTATAACCCATACAATAACAGTTATAATGAAAATGATGAAATACGAATACCTATCCATCAGCAAGATATATACGTATTACCTTCAGCTAGCGCGTTATACATAGAAGGATATTTTTCTATAACAGCTAAAGACGTGAGTGGTGTAAAAAAAGTGAAAAATGTTAAGTTGACAAATAACGCTATATCATTTCTTTTTCAAGATATTAGATATGAAATGAATGGGATTGAAATAGATCGAATTAGAAATGTTGGAATCACTACTACAATGAAATCTTTAGTCTCAATGAATGGTGGAGAAAGTAAAGCTGCTGCAATGTGGGGTTGGAACGTGGACGGATTTGATGATCACAGTGGAAGATTTAGTATTCTTTTACCACTTAATAAACTATTAGGTTTTGCGGAGGATTACAAGAAAATAGTTATTAATAGTAAACATGAACTAATACTAAATAGAAGTAGTACAAATCTTAATGGTGTTGTAACCGAAAAAGATGATTCAGTGGAAGTTAAGGTAAATAAAGTTCAATGGCGCATGCCGCATGTTAAAGTTTCAGATCATCAAAGGCTTGCATTGCTTAAACATTTAGAAAAAGATAAACCTATGCAAATAGCGTTTAGAAATTGGGATTTATATGAATATCCATTATTACCAAAAACAACCAAACATACATGGTCTATAAAAACCACTTCGCAACTAGAAAAGCCTCGATATGTAATTTTTGGATTGCAAACTAATAGAAAAAATAACAAATTAAACGATAGCGCTGTATTTGATCATTGTAATCTTAAAAATGTGACTTTATTTTTAAATTCATACTATTATCCATACGATAGTCTTAACTTGAAATTTGATGAGTACAAATACAGTATATTATACGATATGTATGCGAGATTTCGTCAGTCGTATTATAACCTTCCTATAGATCCGCTGCTTGATCTTATACAATTTAAGGAAAAAGCTCCATTATATGTGATTGATTGTTCGAGGCAAAATGAGCATTTAAAAACTGGACCTGTTGACGTTCGTTTAGAAATCGAAACAGAAAAGGATTTGCCGGATAACACTAGTGCTTACTGTTTGATTATTAACGATCGTTTGGTGGAGTACAGACCTTTGAGTAATATTGTTAGAAAGTTGACATGATGTCGACAGCAATAGTTGATGTGCAGGGGTTTAAAACGGACAACAATTCATTCATTGTCAAAGAAGTTGCAATAGCTGTTAATGAACAATTACTACACCTACTTATTCTACCACCTTGCCCACTGCACAATCTCTCTCCAACCGAACGTAAACAAGTATCGTGGATACAGAGAAGCAGAAAAATTAATTGGAATGATGGATTTATACCTTACGAAAAATATTTAATGTATATCCAAGAGTTTCTGATTGATAAGACGATTTTATGTAAGGGTCTGGAAAAAGTTACCTGGCTTAAAACTATTTTAGATCATAATGATGTTATTAACCTGGAAGATATGAACTGTCCTAAATTGTTAAGTTTGTACGAAGAATATAGATTGTCAAGTGATGTGTTTAACTGTATATATCATCCAACTGTATGCGCGCTAAGAAATGTAACTTGTTTAAGAAAATGGTGTTTAAATAAACATGTTTTATAAATTCTTTTTATTTATTAGGTAATTAACCCTGAGTTCTCAAATCAAATAGTATTTACTTATTGAATTACGACAACGTCAATTACTAATGTCAATTTTAATAAAATTTAATCAAACCAAAAGTAAGGTTAAGAAGGATAATGGGGCTACATACGAGTATATCATGAAAATGGCTGAAAGAGAGCAAACATGGAGAATTTATTTTAAATCGTGCTATCAAAGTTTTTACGATCGCTCGCATATATAGATCAGCGTTCTAGTATCGAAAGACCACCTTGTCCTTAAACAATTAGTATGGAATTGGCCACTCCAGAAAACTGTTAGCGGGACTATCCTATAACATTAGTACAGCAATGGTTGTGTGGAAAGTGTTAACAGGAACAAAGATGAATAAACAAAGATGACTAAACAAAGAAATAAATTTATGAAAAATAAACCGGAGTGCCGTAAACAAAAATATAAGTAATATAAAATTGAATTATACGGCACTCCGGTTTTGCTTCTATTTACAAAATATTTTGTTATAGACATTTTTGTATCTACATTTCGACAGTATCAGTCGAATGAACGAGGCGAGGATATGCAAATTTACCATTGAAGGATTGACAGGTCATTCGTTAGGTCACTACCTGTTGAGTTTATGGAATTCTGAATCACTGATCGATGGAAACTATTGGGGATCCTGGATCATTATTGGGGATTCTGGATCATCCGAGCGCAGCGAGGACAAATGATCCAGAATCCCCAATAATACCCTACTAGCATTTAGATTTAAAACCTAGTAAATTTGTTATTATTTACCACTAAACAATGTATACACTGTTGACAATCCTAAATAATGCGCGGCTGCGTTTATCATAATTCACCGAATTATCAACAAAAAGAAGAAGAAATCGATTCGGTGGTGGAACGGCTCAGCAACTTTATCACATTTGTACGCGCCTCGCCCACAGACAAGTTAGAACTGGTCGTTCTGCCCGCGGCACGCTCGGATACACGTCCAAATTACGCGAGGCACGCGCACTGAGGCGCCTCTGAGCACGGTCAAAACACCGACACCGCACGTTGCTCGCGCACAATTTGGACAAAATAGATGAGCCCTGCGGGCTGTTCTAATTCGTACCCAGCTTTACAAAGACAAAGAAGGCATATGAATTCATATGTATTCTCTCCCACAGCCCAACCTCCCGGCGTGCCGGAGGTGTGCCGCAAGTCGCTGGTGTCCTGCCCGGCTACCGGCGGCCTAGAGCTATACCTGCTGGGGAAGAACTTCCTCAAGGAGACGCGCGTGGTGTTCTGCCACCGGCAGGACGGCCGCAGCGTCTGGGAGGACGAAGTGGTTCCAGACAAGGAGTTTTTGCAGCAGGTTTGTTGAAAACTATTAGGCAGGATCGCGATGTCCTCTGACAGGATCCCAGAAGTTTTTTTTTATAGCTTTTAAGTTGGATAGATGGCCGATTTTAAGGTAGAAGCAAAAATAGGATTAACTTATCTTGAATTCTGACGGTTGATTTTTATATGTAATTCATACAATATTATTGAACGCATTTAAGCCTTCTTTTTTTTACTTGTTTTATTGTGACGCGTAATTTTTATATAATATGTTATTTAGGGGACTATTTCATTCATATATTTGTTCAGCCAGACGAATTCAATACCCAAAATTCCCCCCAGACACTAAAAACATTCAGCCCTGGGCTCTTGGACTATTAAGAATTAATTTAATTATTTATTCTTTCTGGGTGATCCTACCAGGTGTTCTGGACTTACGACGTTACTATGAAGCACTTAATTCGTAACTGCAGATGCCTTACTATCACTCGTCATTTAAGACTAAATCGGAAGAAAGTGATTAAGATAAAGAAGCTGCGGACTTCGCTTTTCAAAGTTGGGATACTGGTTGACGCTCTAACCCAGTTTAGAATTCTTTAAACTGGCTGATACCGAAAATTCCTGTGTTACCCAGTAGGTAGTACTCACCTTTCCATTAACTGATGGAAGTAATTTTAAGTAAACTAAACCATTTTAAATTTCAATACGAGTAAAAACTGGCCTACCAGGACGATGAATGGTTACGAGGCCAATAATGTATGCTGTCAAAGAAGAATTTGAGGTGATGAATAGAATAGAATCCTTTATTCGGCTAGTAAAAAAACAAAAAAAACACATACAATTGAGGAAATAAAACAATAGTAACATTATGAGTAGGTAATTAAAACATAGGTAATAGCCGAAACGGTGAGCCAGCTCAGCGTGATGCTGGGGCTCGGAGCCGCAGCGCTGATTCTCAGCTGGACCCGTGTGAGAGTTAGAAGGCAAAAACAACAAAAGAAATGTAACAGCAACAAAACACTGCTTAAAACTAATTCTAAAACTAATAAAAATTAAAACATTGTAATACTACACAAAGTAACACACTAAGTAAATAATATAATTAGAAATTTTAAAAGCGAGATCTAGCGTTCGCGCATTGTTATTATTTTCTATACATACATCAAAACATCACGCCTGTATTCCCAGAGTGGGGTAGGCAGAGCTACAGAAATATAAACAACTCTAAAGACATGTTAATAATTCTGTAACCTTATTTTGCACAAGTAGGCTGAGATGTTTACTAGTGTATTAGTGACAGGTTGCAAGCCCATCGCCTAACAATACTACAAGCCTTTATTCCCTTAGTCGCCTCTTACGACATCCACGGGAAGACATGGAGTGGCACTATTCTAACCCAGCAACCACACGGGCATTTTATTTTCTATATAATCAAAAATGAAACCTAAGAGATAAAGATTCAGTAAAACATCATAATTAAACGTTTCAAAAACAGATCTGTGCAACTGTCCATCTGTAGCGACAAAGCTAACTCTTTTAATTTGATTTTAAAACTACTAATATTTGTCAGAAATCTCAAGTGGCAACTACTACGTTGCAGGTGTTGGATTAAATTCGATCATGTTGCCAATATTACTCAGAAAACGCCAAGTTGTTTATGACTTCGCCGCAGTATTTAAGTACCTTTATCAGGGGAATAAGATATTGCGAAGAAAGTGTTTGGTTACAAGTTGCTACTTTTGCTACATATACAACTTAATTCGATCCAGCAATATCATCGGTGAGGCTCTGAACGGCAACGTACCTACTTTCAGACTTTAACTTACTCAAAAGTAATCATGTCTTATGCATTATCAACACGTCAATTATATTACTTAAATAGATTTATTACACACTACTGATTACTACCAATGCCACTTGACCTTTTACGTTATCGCCGAATTGACGCCGGTGTTCTATATGTCACATGACTAAATAGACCTGCGTAAATCTTTCACGCTTCTGCGATTGTTTTATCGCGTGACTGAGATGGGTTGAAATCTTGAAATGCTCGGAGTAGGTTGCGTGGCCATTTTTTTGTTTTGGTTTATTATGTTTGACGTTATACGAAATATAAAATATCTAAAAATAATTAACATACTCTAGAGTATTAAGTAAATTAAAAACTAATTAATCGCAGATTTTCGGTTGAGTAAGATAGCTAATAGATATAAAATTGGGTTTACCCTTGAAATGTCGACACTCATTTCATCGAATGGTTTTCTTTGCCGAATTTTTATTTCATCGACAGGAATTTCCACGTGCAGAAGTTATAATTTTGTTTGGCCTAACCTAACCTAACCTACGTAACCTATGCTTAAGATAACCTGTAATCAATAAGCTAAATTCAGCAGAAAGTAGCTTTCGATGAAATTTAATTCGGTGTAACGACGCATTCGATGAAATAAATTTCGGCATTTCAAGGGGATCCCATAAAAGAGTATTTTGTTTTCTTTATGTACTGTGTGCTCGCGAAAATTTACTAACACGTTCCGATGCTACAATAATTCGGGAACGTTTGAAAAGCTTTGACTTAATCAAAAAAAGCAGAAATAATTAATAATTCCTCAGGGTTGGCAACGCAAGTGAGGTTTCGGATTGTAGTCTTAAGATCATAGTCTTGAGAATTTATATGTCTATCATATGGGTATCAGATTTTACTTAACATCAGGTGGCCTGAGTGCTCGTGTGCCTTCTCCTTATCATTAAAAAAAAAGCATCTGAAACCAAGAATCTCTATTACTTTTAGACGCATCTTGTCTGTTGTGTGCCGCCTTACATCTGCACGGACATCACCGAACCGGTGCAAGTGCAGCTGTTTGTGCGCTCGGGCGGCAAAGCCTCGGAGCCCCACAGCTTCCAGTACACGCCCCCGGCGATGGACACGGGCCCGCAGCACTGCACTCGGCACCACACGCAAGGTACGGCAGGGACACGTGCGAGACGCTTGCACCGCTTCAATGGGCTTTAAGGTTATGGCGCCATTTTAATGACAGCTCCACTTTTTGACAGTTTGCATTGTCTATGGTTCAGCTTTGATTTTAAATCGGGCCTTGTGAAGTCTTTATTGTACATACGTTCCGGTAGTTGGCAGTTACGTTCGTTGTTATTTCTAAATATTTACATTGTGAAATTATGTAAGTGCCCGCCGCCGTTTAGAAAGAATCTTTATTTTAATTCTTATTTTATATAAATAAGATAAGTGTGTAGCTGACATTGAAAACAAAATGGCGCCATTCGAATTACTTACGTGTTTTAAATAACTGCAATCCGCCTAAAAAAATAATCATTGGTATTTAATTTACAAAATAACAGTGCTTTTGTATATTAACGTGGTGTTTATTTATGAAATTGCTGTCAATGTGATTAGTAGTACTTAACTATAGAACTATTTATCATCTACTTATTGACTATAGTTGATTACACCCGCTTTATAAGTCGCTTTGTGTACACTAATATACTAATTGCATGTATTATGTATGTATGTGTATTTGTTTCATAGTTTTTAAAAAAAGTACCAAGATATAACGACTAAATTTTTCAGTAAATTAAAAGCTGGAAAACCCATTTTTTTGAGTTAGCATCGAATTTTCCATCTTATGATTAAATATTTAAGTGCCATTATAAAACACAAATTGCTTAAAGGAAAATAGTCTTAATTATTGAAAGAATTTATTTGTAATATATGTTGGCAACAATAAAATAATGATCATCTACAATGTACATTAAATATTGAATGTTGTTTGTCACGTCAGCAATCAAGATTTTGTCTACATTTTATGATTTATTTAAAGTTAAAGTATTAATCGGATAATCCTTCGTACAGAACAATAATTTAAATTGTTTTGTTAAGAATTACGTGTTGTAAAGATTCTCCCCGGTGTAGGTAAAAAATAAAAACATAACAAAACGCAAAATGGCGAGGTATTTTATTTCCCTAAGTAAGAAACTATAGAATACAAACCCTACCCGACCTAGTTACTACTTAACTACAGAGCTTTTTAAATAGAGAAAATAATTATGTAAGTATCTATTTTTTCTTTCCACTTATAATATATCATTTTGTAACAACCTATTTCGACAGACTGCCAGACATTTAAGTAAAAGTGAAGTTTATGTAAATTAAATTAAAATCTACACAACAGTGGCCATTTTTACTGAACATCATTTTTGCATTTTCTGAACGTCCGTAATGTGCTGTAGGTATTCGCATAATTCTTACAATATTTACATCGGGATTATCCGTTTAAAACTTGACCTGTGAATCGAGTTAGAGGTTAGATTGTATTTCTTTTTGTTTTCAAACAGACAAGACCTCGAGCGCTGCAGTGGCCCGTTTATATTGCTTAAGTGATTCATATTTGCTTCCATGGAATGTTTGCATGCTAGACTAAGTCGCAGTACAAGATATATGAACTTTTTGGAAGAAATGACTGATACGTAATCGGCGTACTCTTTCCTTTTTTTCCTTTGTTCAAGCTAGGTCTGTCTAGGTAGCGGGGCGGCCGCCGCGCAGCCTGCTCCCCGACGCACGGTACTGACACGCACACGCACACACACGCAAACACTACACACCTTAGAACGGTTATTACTCGCACGTTGTGGAGTCCTTTGCTGATGCTGATCATTTGATCACTGATGGCGCACTTGTTTAAATCAGTGCCGCTTTTTGAAGGTTTTTGTTAAAACAATTAGCAATTTACCAAAATGTATTCTTTATTTTCTTCTTGTATAGAGAATAGAGGTTGGGAATTATATTTACTAGTGTCCAATGTTATCTATCACACTACACTTCGTAGTTCATAAATTTAGCGTAGAGTAAACTTGAATAAATCTAGATAACTTGACCAAGACCAAGGCGAATGTGTAAATGGTCCTGTTACAGTCAACTAACTGTTCGTGCCTGGTGTCGCCCGGTTAATTTATTAATTTCATACAAACAGTCCTGATACGTTCAACAATACAAACACATTAAACAATTAGCCAAATTGATTATTAAACACCGTTAAAATTGAAAAATAATTAGCAGCCTTCCGAGCTCTTGTTGAAACTTTTTGGATATTTTGAAGTGTGAACTGCTTCTGCTACTGGCTCCTAGGTGCCCAAAATCGGACTAACAGTAATTCTATATAACATGTTGAAAACGTACTTATAATTTATTGACTGCATAAGACACAACATTCAGCATTTAGGACTCTCAAACTGTGCTTGTGGTTATCGCTAGTTAAAAGTGTAGGGCCAAGGATACTCCCCTGCGGAACTGCAAAAATTATAGTGCGCGATTAGTTTTTATAACTAACCAACCTTGGCTAGTTTTGTAGTTTTTGCTTAAACATTTTAGGATCTAACCAAACTAGCGAAGTTTCTTGGATTCCAAATCCTTCGTTTTCTGGTAAGAATATGTCAAAACGTTGTCTAACTTTTTAGTCAGAACTAAAAGAGCCAAAGTAGATGATGTCTAAGTAATGGTGTTTGGAACTATTTAGTTTTTGTCACCAAAGGATCTAAAGCCTAAATTTATGTAGATGTAGATAGTAAACATAAATAAACTCGAAAAAGGTAGGAAACATATTAAATTTAAGTACCTGTCATTAAATAAACCTAAAATTACTAAAATGTCAGTTCTTATTTCTTTAATGTTTTATGTAACGTTACTTTTAATAACAAGAAAATACAGGATTTTAATGTTTTTATTCGCAACTTCATTTTGGATACGTCGTGAACGTTTAACATATATTTTGGCGTGTCTTGATATGTCAAGGTTTGTATTGTTTTAAAAAAACGTAAATAATTAAATACATTTATTTACCAAGTGATCAGATTCTAAACTATGATATAATTTGCTTAGATGTGTAACACAATGCCTTTTAAATCCTTAGTGTTCCTTTCTTTCCAATCGTATTATTTATTTCGGAATATGACTTTTTCGGTTTTTAAGGATTTAACAATTCCCTGGCTTTTTCCCTTATGGAGTCAGCCGTCTTGTGAATTTTCCTCCATTCTTGTCAGTCTAGCATCGTTTTTGCGTCAAGCCCGTCAGCATATCTTTTCGATGATTCGCAGCTGTAGTCGGTTGGCGTCCTCTTTTGCCTTTGATAATAGCTATTATATTTCGGCGTATAACGCGCTGGATAATAGCGGATAACATTTCCCACATATGTATTAATTCCAGACTTTGCATTATGATGACACGGGCAGCGTAGTTGGTAGCGATTCTGCCTATTTAGTTATCTATTTAGAGTTGATTAGTATACATACATGGTACAAGCTTTAGTTTAGGACTAGGTTAATGCGTGTGAGCCTGCCCCTCATTCTCTAGTAATTGTGTAGCTCATGCATTGCGAGGCAAAATTTAATGGTTTAAAAAGTTAATTAGCTCAAATCAGATTGAAAACCATTTAACAATCTTAGGTGGAGTATGGTAGTTTTATAAAATTCCTACTGTCTGCGTCGGTTTTTTAAACCGTCCTCATTTAAAGGGATAAAAGCGAAATTCAGTAGGTACGTAAAGGACTTCCACGCACACATCAAACACCCAAAAAGAATACACTGTTTCATATTATACATAACAAATTCACACATAATCAAAAAGTTGAAATTATTGACAATTTACTCTTAATTGACTATGGGCGAAGCTTGTAAGATGATATCGAAATCTGCACTCTCAGTACACATAACGGAACCACTGCGCATAAACACATCAAGACTGACTCCGACACGGCCACACGTAGCTAGTCGTCCCGTGCCGGCCGCGGCACTAGTTAGGCTGGCCCGCGGGCGCGCGCCGAGACTGAGTGTCGGTTTGATGCAGGCGCCGAGGAGCCGCGGCCCGTGCTGCTGTGGGGCGGCGCGCTGCTGCCGGCGCGCCGGCCCGAGCTGCTGCTGCCCGACGCGCTCAAGGCCGAGCTGCCCGACGACGGCAGCCAGCAGGCGCTCGAGCGCGAGCCCGAGCCGCTCCAGGGCGTCGACCTGCGCCTCAAGGCCGAGGCCTACGACTCGCTCGACCTGTCCCCGCCCGCCGCGCCCGCCGAGCCCTCGCCGCTCGCCTCCTTCACGCAGCAGCTGCAGGCCTTCCAGACCCAGGCGCAGACCGACAAGATGGTCGAGTCCGTCACCGCCGCCATCTTCAACTCGGAGGACCCGGCGGCGCAGATGTACGCGCCCGTGCTGGACCCGATGCAGCGGCTCATGTCGGCCGAGGGCCCGCTGCCGCTGTGCGGGCCGCCGGCGCCGCTGCCGCCGGAGCTGAAGCTGGCGCCCGAGCCCTCGCTGCTGGGCTACGCGCGCCTGGCGCCGCCCGCGCCGCGCGCCGAGCCCTTCAACCCGTTCGCGATCGCCAAGCTGGAGATGGAGACCGACCAGATCGAGCGCCGCATCGCGCAGCAGACCGCGCACATGGAGGCGCTCGTCGAGGACGCCATGAAGGCCACGGCCGCCATGCTGCCCGCGGACGCGGCCAAGCTCGACGAGCTCGTCAACTCGCGCGTGGACGACCACCTGTCGGGCGGGTCGGGCTCGCCGCCGGGCGCGGAGGCGCTGCGCAGCCCGCCGTCGCTGTCGCCGGACGCCATGCTGGCGCCGGCCGTGTCCCCGGGGATGATGTGCGACGCGCCGCGGGACGGCATCATGTCCGACCTGATGATGTCCGAGCTGGGCGCGACCGTCAAGACGCCGCCGGCCGCCGTCAAATCCATGATCCTGAACGCGGCCGCCGAGATCCTCACGTCCGACTCGACCATGAACGCGCTGGTCACGTCGGCCATCAACACGGCCAACATCCTGACGACGGACGGTGGCGCGATGCAGATGCAGTGCGCGGCCGAGCAGCCGAGCCCGAGCGAGCCGACCACCGAGGCGCCCATGTCCGCCATGTCGCAGGCCGTGTCGCAGGCCGTGACGCAGGCCGTGTCGCAGGCCGTGTCGCAGGCCGTGTCGCAGGCCGTGTCGCAGGAGATGACGGCGCCCGTGCAGGGGCTCACGGACATGAGCGACAGCGACCTGCTGTCCTACATCAACCCGAGCACCTTCGACCAGGGTAAGTTCTACTTCTGAACGGTCGCCGTTGTTAATCATGTACGAACTGCCTTCGCTGTTCCATTATTATTCACCTTCATTCGACACCGACGCTTCATGGCTATAGCACCTACTTCAGAGCTGCAGAAGCTGTTGCATGACGTTGACAAAATTAATCGGTTCCTTGTTTTCTTGCAGTGTAAACGCGGGAGCGCCGACGGACGGTGTCTATGCATTTTATGTATTGAAGTTGAAGGCTCAAAAGCAGTTTTTACTTGGATTTTTGATGGATGTTACTGACATGTACCACTGTGGGTACATACCATAAGCGACTCTAGGACACTGCGATCTCCTTGCGATGACAGGGATGGTGTGAATTAGGTTTTCTAAACGATTCTCAATATAATGTTCGATCGAAGTGGGGTGTTTAAAATCTTTGTATTTGTACTACCGGCGGACGTCAATTATATGTTCACATGTGAGTCAGTATTACAGGGCTAATAAATTTATATACAAAATACAATATATATTATTAAAACTGAATCATTGGATAGCTATATAAATGAAATATGTACGTTTGTATGAAGTTTTTAATTTCGAATTTTATTATGTAAATAGTGATAGTTTTGTATTGATGTTGTTACTGTTTAATTAAGTTAGCTGATAAGGTATCTAGCTTAAGAGTGGCAGTATAGGAAGAATCATGATCGTTAGGATGAGACCGCTTGGCGTCCGTGCATTGAATACTTTGGATAATTAATCTATTAATCAATGGCTTAAAGGACTTGGTATCCAGGCAATAAACATTAAAAAAAAACTATATTCAGTCTACGTAATTGATCTACTTCTCTACAGTAGCCCATTATATATTGTTTCTAATTGCATATGTACCATAAGAGCCCGCCAACGTTTTACTTCCGCTTCAACGTGGGCAACGTATTATTTATTGTTTTTGACAATCGATTTATAATAATCGACGTCGACTCGACGGGAGATGTTTGTCTATGGCTTTGAGAATGAAGATTAAAAAAATACGTGTAATCACGAGAGATTACCAGTGTGGTGAATTATTATGATTAATACTTAAAATATTAATGTTTAAATTATCCAACTTGGATGACCACTTTATGTGCTTTTAAAAATAGTAATAGAAGTGCGTAGTCATGTAGGATAATTATCTGTATAAAGAGGATATGAAATATTTAATTTAAGTTTCGTTTAAATCTCATGCTATCTGTTAAAAGGCATTTTTGAAAATAAATTACTTAAATTTGTGACGGTAAAAATATACAAACAAAGTATTTTCACACCACGAAGTCGCGCCACACTACTTCATTTATCGTATATTAAAATAACGGTTAATTTAAATAACGGAGCTCGCCGTCGTGAATTGAAAACAAATCTTATAAAAGTTGGTATTTACAATCTTAAATGTATTTCTGATATAAATAGCAACATTCTTCTATTTTCCGCTATATTATTATTGTTGGTTCAAAAAAGAGAAAAAATTCTGCGCGCAGATATTTCCGTTAACATTTTTTTTTTTTTATTCATTTGAAAAATGAGAAGGAATAAAAAAAAAACAGTAAAAAAATGCGTTTGTATTCTGTTGAACTTTTCCATGTGCCATAGTTTTTATTTGACAGAAAAACTTGTAATTCTAACTGAAAAAAAACTGTTGTCAACAATGAAAAATGCTTCTTAATAGGTTTTATTAAATCATCGCCACGTTAGACGACCGCATATTTTTGTGATAAGTAACGAAATATTATTAGTTAATTTTCGACATAGTAGCTAATTATGTAATCTAAGGAAAACTGTACTGATGTGATTAGAGCAAAGATTTATTATAAACAATTATATAAACAAAACTTATATAAGTAGTAATGTCGAATGCTACATATTTAAATGTGCCATTTACGTATGTAACCCCTAGCGTAGTTAATGTAGGCATATCTGAATCGTTTCGGCCGACATTTGCAAGCAGAACAACTTGAAACTTTGCTAACGTCTTTAGCTACCACATACACCGTAAAATAGGTCCACCTTGCCGACCGGTCTTATTTCTAAACTTATCTTCCACTTTACCCGTTTCTCTTGCTCTTAAGTTTCGTACCATCGTACCTATGAAGTTCTTCGGAGTAACCCATCTGTCAGCCCAGTTGAATTTATAACCTCAAAGGATGACAGCTGTCACGGATGTCTTCTTATTATGCGATCTATATATTTTTGTCTATGGTAGTGAACATTTTGCGTCTGTAGCAGTAAAAGCGCGGCGAAGTCGCAAAGTTGGCGGCATACTTCATACATACCCGTTCAAGTAATCCAAGTGCCTTGGCCCCCAATGCACAACAGTGAGTTTTATCAGGGACCACGGATCAATAGGGTTTTTTAATGATATTTATATTCCAAACGTTTTAAAATACAATACACATAATACATTTTCAATAGACTGACAGCATATTGACAAAAATTAGGCTCAGATTAAAGAAAAGAAAACGAGAAATACTGCCTAACACTAGCATAGTCGTGCATATTTAAAACAGATAATAGAAGTACTATTGGTAGGTACCTAAGCGTTCAATGTTACCAAGAAAACAAACATTATATTGCCGTTGTGTAAATTGACGTTTAAAATAAATAAACTCCAAAATAAAACTATTTTTATAAACACTTTAGAATTGGTACTAAATTTCACTTACATAATTAGTCGACCATGTTGATAATCTAGAGCAGAGGCCCTTTAAATCGGCAAATATATTTTCAGAAGTATTAATTAAAAGAGTTGAATTATACTTCAAATAGACCATGAATATTTTCTGATGATATTTAACGCCAATTTTAGGCTAAATAATTAAAATTAACTACTTGAAGTAACTGTTTGGAGTGTTATTACTGTTCATTTGAAAATTTTGTGATTGTTACTTTGTTTTTGATAAAATGTATGAAATATGTTTTTATCTGAGGTTATTATCATTCGCGGTGCGCAAGAACGGATTCTTTATAATGCCGGTCTCACATACCCGTAAATACAAAAACCCAGATTGTAGGTTAATACAATATTAAACAGTTTAGTTATTTCTATAGTTTTATAATGTTAGTATTTTTATATACACACATCAAAATTGTTTAAGGATATTATTAAAACCATACATATTTTTGATGTTTTTAAACATAGGTACAGTCCTCAGAAATCAACGCTCTTATTCATCTAGTAATAGAGATGAGATAACATATTGCTGGTGACAGTACGCTACGTTAAGTTAAATAATATAGACATTTTGTAACCGTACACACTTTTGATGTGTATAAATTAAATTCTAGTTTTCTGTTATTACCTTGAAATGTTTTGACATATCACAATTTAGGTCAGAGTTCAAATTAATAATAGTCACAAAATGATAAAAGTTATCAGCGCTAGGATGTTATTTAACCGGCCGTGTGTGCTAAATTGTTACTAAGTGTATTAAAGTCAGATGCTTTATTAAAATGTTTATTGTGGTCACTGTAGTACCACTAGCTTAGTGGCAAAATATAGAAGAAAAATAATTGGCTAATTCCACAAAATGCTGGCCTACCGGCTCCCCAGGTTTTTCGCGTGAGGAAAAAAAGAACATATAAGACACCCTATAGTTAAAACGATAAGGTTTAATTTACATTGATACTAAAATATTTGGTCTCAAGAGTTTAACTCAAGGAACAATGTAAGTCTGGTTCATTTGGAGAAAATTATATTGTACATGATACTATCCTACTAATAATCTAAATGCCTAAGTGCGTGTGTGTTAGTTTGTTACTCCCTCACGTTGCAAGGGTTGGACAGATTTGGATGATTTTTTTAATGGAGATAGCTTATACCCTGGATTACATAGGCTACTTATCATACCGAAAAATTTAAAAGTTCCCGACGGAATAATGATAATCGAAACCGCGGGCAGAAGCCAGTATTCTATATTTTGCCACTACTGGCTTATACTGCTTATGTTTAATGGTTCCAGGACTAAGTCCAAAATTGATATGAATATTGACACAAAACGCAATTTATATTTAGAACAATATTATATCTGGGTAAGGACCAAAACACATGCTAACACAAGCAATTAATTTTTCTATATATTTTCCGCTGTGTGACGAAAATTAGCCATACAATTGTAAGGGAACTTTTCATCGCACAACGTTAACTATGGTTCAACTTTTTGGTCCTCACCCATCTAAAGTTTAAAAATACCTACAATTTGTTCGGGTACAAATTTTGCTTTTCGTGTTTTTGGAAATTATGATAAAGCTTCGACGCGTTGTAGTTTATTTGTCTTCCGATATTTATTATACATTCGTGGATCTGATTCGATAAAAAATGTATGACTTGAGGAATTGTTAGATTCGTTTTGTAAGTTGACTTTGATCGCTACAGTTGGTTCATTACGATTGTGGATACATCAAATGTAAATGAAAAAACAAATGGAAGCAGAACACTGAGGGGTCATACGCACTCTTAAAAACAAAAGTTGTCTTTCCTTTGGTGAATAGTTAAAAGCTTGTGTGCATATAAGTTTTGTTTTTATATGATAGGTCTAAAGCAGTCCTGACGCCGTTTATGCGGGAATGGGCTTAGCCAGAAAATTAGGCCTTAAAAACGTTAACTTCCGGCGTGTCCACAGGAAAGACGATAACTTAAATCTGTGTATGACCTTGATACGTCAAAGCGTGACACAACAGTTTTGATTGGCTGTTTGACAGAGCCACGTGGTTTGGTTTATTTACATGATTAATTACTAAGTTTAGCTATCTTTGAACTTATCCATGCCAGTTAAGAAAGCGACCAAATAGTTAAAAATGTTACTAGCTGAAGTGGTCAAAGATTGAAAAATATTCGTGGCACAATTGAAAGGTTTTAAGGCATTTTCCGTTGTGTTGCGAGCGTTTTAGTCCCTAAAGGTGCTTTTCCACCGGCGGCCAGGCGAGACGAGAAATGAAATTTGTATTTAAAAATTTCACGCATCTTCGGTGCGAAAGCACCTTTACAGTATATGATTGTTGTAGAAGTCGGTATCCGTCAGTTACAGAGTTATGTAAGTCAAGTGTAGATCTCTAGTCGGTCCAATACATTCAATGCAACTTGCCGAAATGTTTGTAAACATGTATGTTATTTGTTTTGATGTACTAATTAATTAAATGTTATGAAAAACACGGTATTTTTATTTATTTATCATTTAATAAAGATAATTTACCCGTTTAACATGGCAGAGTGTAAAGTGTCGCTGTAATGAGTTCAGCGTTGTATCTCGAACAGGGCCCGTTTCATAAAAGCTTGTAACTTGTGGAAGTCTCTTTTTAATGCATGCTGATGAAAAGAGACTTTCGCTTGTATTACAAGTTACGAGCTTTTATGAAATTACTGTTGTCCCTATGTAAAAACATCGGAAGTTTTGTTTGTTACTTTTAGTTTTCCTAAAAATGCATATTTTATAAGCGCCACAAATAAACGACTGACACTTAAAATCCACAGACGAAACGATTGTAATGATTTAGCACGCTCCAGCGCCACGATTTTAACCTGCCAACGTAAAGCAGCGGAGGCGCGACGCCAGCGACGTGTTATCGAGCGCCCTCGACACACGCGCGGACACAGCGTTGACGTCCTCTATTCCACTGTAATCCACTGGACAAATCCATGAATGGATCTGTAGTAGGACAATCACGTCGGGGTCACCAATGTAGTAAGAGAGGAGAGATCTTTCTTCAGGCGGGTATTATTTGCCTGGGGACCGAAGTCCTTTTGTATTATTTTTTTGAGAGACCTGCGTAGTAAGCCTTTGATGGTTTTGACTACTTCGCCGGACGGAGGGCGGACTCCTGATGGGAGCCCACCCTCCTTTTGCATGAAGTTGAAAGTGGTATATAAGTCAACCGACTGAAGAAACTTCGTTAGCGCGATGTAGCGTACTGTCAGATTTAGTTGCGCTGTCTGACGCTGGGGGCGCTGGCGAGTTGGTTGTTACAAGTTGTTACTAGATGTCGCTAGGTCGCCACAGATCTGTTTCTACTTTTTGTTCCACTATATTCCATTGATGGCTTTAATAATTATCAAAATCAAATTTTTCAAAGCCGATGAAGCTCCTATTTCTGGGTGGTTTGGCCCTTCGGGCCTGCTGAAGAACTAACATTACCTGAACCTACCTCATATTTATGATACACATTATTCCGGAAAGTCGAATCAAATCCATCAATGGATTATCATGGAACAAGAAGTTTAAACAGATCCATTCATGGATTTGTCAGTGGAATAGGGTGTTGACGTAACATCAATAACGTCTTTCAAACGTCGGCGGCTTACTAACGTCTTTGGTGGGCAGGGTCCGTACTTTAGACCAAAAGTAAGTTTGACAAACGCATAATTTTACAAACTTTCATTTCCCGAAAACGTATTTGTATGTAGAACACTGCATATGTATGAGTCATGCAGACAGAAGTTATTGTGGCATGAATATAAGGGTCGTTTTCAAAAAAATTGTACATAGTTAAGGGCTTAATGAAAACAAAATCACGATCGCGTCCTTTGTATAACGAAAGTTAGTCATACAACGTGTATGGGTAACTTTCGTCACACAAAGGAATCAATTAAGTTTTGTTTTAATTAAAGCCCTTAACTATGTACAATTTTTTTGAAAACGACCCATAATTGTCCTAGGGAGTTCCGAACGATATTAATTTATCGATAAATTGTACTTACTTATGAGAGTTATGACTATGGGATAACGTTTAATAAAACGATAGAAATAAATTATTCTCTATCTATATTTGTTAATTTTTGAATCTTTAAAACCGAGTACTTAGGTTGCTACATAATGTCATACAATTTACCTAAGCTAAATTTATGCCTTTGTTGCAAGGCACTCTTGGTTTCAGTTTACTTTGTATGGAAGTCGATTGAACAGCATTAAATTGAGTTTTTTTGCAAGAAACAATTTAATAATACAATGTCATTTATTAAAATTGATGTTTGTTTTTAAAATCCCTAAAAAGTATGTTCGTGAATTACTTAAATTAAATAATACCTCATGTAACATCATGGTAGTGAATAGCATTTTAGTAAATTTCTATTTTATCTGGTGAACCTTATACCTACCTATCTATGAAATCTCACTTTGAAATAAGTATTTGAAACAGTTATCGATAAATTTAATATCGGAAGGAAGTTCCTAGTTAATTGACGTTTTTGCCACAAAAAACTTCTGTCTGGTCATATGACATAGGTTTTATGGCCTTATTAACCTTTTCACCGCCATTGACTTGATATAAAGACAGTACATTTAGTGCCCACACGCCATGACTTAATATCAAATCGAGGATTACAGTGCAAAGTAGACCTATTTGTGACGTAAGGTTGAATTTAGCCATGGTTTTCAGCTGTAACCGGCGTGTGTGGACGACCTTTGTACAGAGTCAATGGCGGCGAAAAAGTTAAATATGTTAGGTTAGGTTAGACTTTTGACAGCCAAAAACTATAAAATAATGCGGCGGGAAGTACCTCTTTGCGAGATGAAAGTTTGTAAAACTATATAGTTTTCCAAATGATATAGTAACACATTAGGGAGCCGTGGTGGGAACTGTATACTCTGCGCGAGCGCAGACAAGTCGCTGGCTAGACGCCGACGTTCGAAAGACGTTATTGACGTTTCGTTGGCACTCAACTTACGCATCGTCAGCGTATTTAAGGAATTGGTTCGTTAGTCGTTTAAATGGTAAAGGATTTGCAATAAAATTATTAAGTAGTGTGCATTGCACTTCATTTAATTAAATTGATCCTATTTTATACATACATTTTACTATGCATATGAGCTTGTATACATCGTAATTACTAACAAAACCCCGATACTTACAATAGTGTTGACAAACTATATTATAATTTAAATAAATATGTTAAATACCTAAATACGAACATAGTGTGAACGTACAGAACAGAACGAAAACTATAATACAGATGGCAACCCAGGCCGGCATAGTACCTGCAACAAACACGACTTGTATAGTTAGTAAATACATAGAATTCAAATCAGGATCAGAGAAAGAAATTGTCATAGCAAAAATTTAAAAGGCAAAGAAAATTAGTCTTGTACACCTATATGCAGAAAGCCAATTTCAATAATAGAAAACACATCTAAAACTAAAATGTTTGAACTTTACGTATCGTTAACACGATCAATTAACGCGAACAAAGAGATAACACAATAAGCGGTAATTCGATAAATTATAATGTTCTTCCCCTAGTATTTAAATTTCCTCTACGAGAATTTCGATCTCTGGTTATAATGGTAATATTGATGAGAAACAGAGCTGACGTGGCAAGGCAACATACATGAGGGCTCTTTTGAAACATCGGTAACGTTTGCGGATAGGAAGCGCCGCAAGAAACTCCAGCAGAAGGTATTTTTGTCAATCATGCTATACAATAACGCTTAAAAGTAAGTGAAATTACAAGGAAATGAAGTAATAGATAATAATTATTAAAACTAAGTACTACAAATGAAATCGATGTAAAAAAAACTAGGAGAACATCACAACGACCCTATTTCACCACGCTGACAACGGCAGGTGACAGGTGACAAAGGACGCGATCGTGATTTTGTTTTCAATCTTTAACTAGGTAGGTTTTTTTTTTTGTAATCGTCCCTGTTATAAATCCCAGTAATGTGAAAACTTGTTAACTCTGTAATGTACCTGTGACCTGTCATTGTCACGATGGTGAAATAAGGGGATCTAAATCAAAAGCCAGAATTATTATAACCAGACGACACTACGCGACCGCGGTAGCATCGAGCGGTAATTTAAAAAAATGACGGCTTTTAGCCTAGTTTGTAGTTATTACCAGAGCCCGGAATTTTCGTAGCACTTTCGAGCTGTCATAGGGACTTCTCGTATATCGACTTCCGATATACATGTACATATCGATAAATACAGAATACATTTTTTTAAATATGATCAGGAGTAGAAGTAAACAACATGCAGTCTTATCGTGAATGAGAATCTATTTCTTTTAAACACTTGTTAGCACTAAAACTGACCTTGAACATGAAATTGATAAATGTTAAAACATTGAACTGAACTGATTAAATGTAGAATTGTTAAATATTAACTTTACATTGCAAATCTATTTAACATTTTCAGCTACTCAAAAGTTATATAAGACCGCCTCTTGTTTACCTTTACTTTTAATCTTCATTGATATGTAGTGTTGTGTTCTATAATGTATCGATAAAATTATGTATATCGGAAGTGGATAAACGAGAAGTCCTTATGACACATAAATATTGCTACGAAAATTTCGGGCTCTGGACCCTGTCTTGGATTATTTCTAATCTATGGCTGATAAGCAGACAGGAATCCACGGGGCAAAATTGTATAACTGGTCAGGAGTTCCTATATCGATAAACTCCATTATCGATGACCATGATCACTCAAAGTTTTGTTTGTAAAAAAGATATTATTCAAAGTGTAACACGAATTTGGTAACGAATCTTATATTTTTTTAATACTGCCCCATTATTGGCCAAGTACTGATTCATAGAGAATGTCTAAGTAGGTAAGCTACATCTATCTAATTATCTAAAGAGGTTTGATGATGAGGTAATATTAACTATTTAACAGTGCAAATGTTACACCCAATCTATAACCTAGCGATCATTTAAAATATGATTTACGTGAACTTCATAATCGTCTTCAGAACAATATTTACAAAAAAACTACACTTCATGATGGGGGCGATCACTAGTATATGTAACAAGCATCGGTAATTGAGTATATCGATATAAGAACTCCTTACCTGGCATAAAAATTTGCCCCGTGAATTTATGTCTGCTGATAAGTATGATTACTAACGCCATCTATCGTTAACTTGCTGGGATAAGGCAGGCAGTATCTTGTCACGTTCTAGAAATCTGTTAAATATGGTAACCAACGCCATCTCTCGTCAAGTCACTCGAACAAGGCCGGCGGTTACTTAGTGTGAAATTTCAGTTTTAGGTATCGCAACTGGCGCCATCTATCGTAAACTCACTCGAACAAGGCAGGTCGTTACGTGGTGTCTTATTATAGAGTAGTTAAGTATCGCAACTAACGCCATCTATCGTATACTCACTCTGATAAGGCAGGCTGTGCACGCGCAGGCAGTTGTCGACGGAAATGGAGAGCAGCGCCGCCTCGGCGCCGGAAGTGATGGGTGGCCCGAACCCGCCCACCGGCAGGAACTCCAGGCCGGTGACGAACATCCGGTGCGCACGTTTCACGTTCAACACTCGCTGGAGACAAAAAAATAATCATAGGACAACCTCACACAAATTGACATAGTCCCAAACTAAGCTCAAGCTTATAATATGGCTACTAGACACCTAACTCAAGCTAACGCTATTAAACTCAACCGTAACCCAACTCAATCAAATCCGTAATCTTACTCAAAATATCCGTAACCATACGAGGGCTGCTACTTATGTATCCGGAATCTGGGATTCCAACATTTATAAACGTTATATCTGACCTCCATGGTAAAATTTGAACTGTTTTTGAATACTGGACGCTATAATTTTTTTTCTTATGTACGCTAGTCTTTTGTTTTTGGCGGGATCAAAATGTCATCTCGCTGCAAGAATGGAACTCACTCGTGAAAATATTCGTGCTATGATTTATTATGATTTTCGGCGTGAATTAACGCAACAACAGTGCATAGATCAATTAACTTCGACTTTTAGTGATGAAGCTCCATCAAAAAGCACTGTGTACCACTGGTTTAGTGAGTTCAATCGTGGACGTAGTATGCTCACGGACGAAGTTAAGGAAGGTCGCCCGAAATCGGTCGTTGTACCACAAAATATTGAAGCTGTGCGAAAACTTATAATGCATGACCGTCATGTTACATATCGCGAGATAGAGGCGACTCTGGGCATATGTATGACGAGCATTAATAAGATATTACATGATCATTTAGCTGTAAAAAAACTTTGCTCCCGTTGGATCCCTCACAATTTAACTAAGGATCAAAAAGAGGCTCGCGTCGAATGGTACAAGAAAATGTTAAAAATATATCCGTGGTAACTCAAAAGCTGTTTATAATATCTACACAGGTGACGAATCCTGGATCTATGCGTATGATCCGGAAACTAAACAACAATCAACAGTGTGGGTGTTTCAAAATGAGCCGAACCCTACGAAAGTAACTCGTGCAAAAAGCACCTTGAAGCAAATGGTCGCCTGCTTTTTCGGTATTAATGGCCATGTGGCTACAGTGCCACTAGAGAATCGTAAAACGGTTAATTCGGAATGGTACACGACCATTTGTTTGCCGGAGGTATTTGAAGAAATACGTAAAAACAACCAGCGACGCAGAATCGTTCTTCACCATGACAATGCCAGCTGTCATACATCACGCGAAACGACTCGATTTTTGGAAGGTCAAAATATAGAATTAACGGGTCATCCGCCGTACAGCCCTGATTTGGCACCCAATGATTTCTATTTATTCCCAAATGTAAAGAATAAATTACGTGGTCAACGATTTTCGACCCGTGAAGATGCAGTCGACGCGTTCAAACAGCACGTTTTGGAGATACCTCAGTCAGAGTGGAAAAAATGTTTTAAAAATTGGTTTCAACGTATGCAAAAGTGCATCGATTATAAGGGAGAATATTTAGAAAAACAATAAAACCATATTTAGTCATTTACGTTTGTTATTTTTTTCTATTCCGGTTACATAAGTAGCAGCCCTCGTACTTAACAAACTCTATCATACCATTACCATAACTCGAACACATCCGTAATCTAACCTAAACACACCCCCAACCTAAACTAAACTGACCCATAATCCCTCCAAAACTCACCTGTAAGCTAAACGCCACGTAGATATCGACCGAACCATGGAACATAGTGCCTACTCCCACGAACCGCCCGTCGTCCCTCATTGCTAGCGACACGTTGATGACCACGATCTTTTTAAGCGAGCCAGCGAATTGGCTATCCGTATCAGTAACCTAACCCAAACTCAACCGTAAACCTCCTCATACTCATCTTCAACTACACTAAAATCATCCGTAACCCAACAATAACTTATCTTTGTAACCCATCTCATTCGTGATTTAACTTACCGTAACCCAACCCAAACTCATCCGTAATCCAACCCAAACTCATCCTTCCTTAACTTCACTCATATTCATCCGTAACCCAACCCTAACTCATCTGTAACCCAACTCATTCGTGATTTAACTCATCTGCAACCCAACCCAAACTCATCCGTAAACCAACCCAAACTCATCCTTAACTTCACTCATATTAATCCGTAACCCAACCCTATCTTATCCGCAACCTAACTCATTCGTGACTTAACTCATCCGTAACCCAACCCTAGCTTATCCGTAATCTAACTCATTTGTGACTTAACCCAAACTAACCCGTAACCCACCCAAAACTCACAGCTCTTTAGTGACTCGTTGATGACCACGGTCTTCTTGAGCGAGCCGTCGTAGGGGCTCCACAGCTGCAGCAGGCCCTTCTGCTTGCCTGAGCTTGCCAGCGAATTGGCTATCCTATCCGTATCAGTAACCTAACTTAAACTCATCCGTAACCCACCTCATACTCATTCTCGACTTCACTCAAACTCATCCGTAACCCAACCCTATCTCCTCCGCAACGTAACACAAACTGACCCACTCAAAACTCACCTGTAAGCTAAACGCCACGTAGATATCGACTGAGCCACTGAACATGGTGCCTACTCCCACGAACCGCCCGTCGTCCCTCACTGCCAGGGCCGACAGAGACTCGTTGATGACCACGGTCTTCTTGAGCGAGCCGTCGTACGGGCTCCACAGCTGCAGCAGGCCCTTCTGCTTGCCTGAGCGCGCCAGCGGGTTGGCTATGGTAAACATGCGGTACTCGTTCTTTTTGTCTTCAATTGAACCAAATCTGGAAGGATGAAAGGTCTTGTTAATATGTGTCCGCTATGTTTTTTAATGGGATGGAGGTAACAAACATAACACAGGTATCCTAATGGTAAGTAGGGTTTGAGGCCATTTAATATTTGTAATAGTATAGGATCCGATTATACAACGACCTTCACCGAACTGGTTAATGGATGAAAAGTATTTTGTATTAAATTAAATAAGTTCAAAAATATATTGCAAGTGGGTTGACTAAAAAAAAACAGTCCAGAATATGATTAATCAAAAGTACGAAGCCTATAGAACATGCAAACGTTAGGTTGACTATTTTTTCCCGTCAAAACTTTTGGGTAGTCAGGTGTGAACAGGTAAATCGATATAAGTAATTTGCACTGGTTTGGTTAATGAATAAACTTTATGTCAAAATAAAGATTACATTTTTATTCACAAAACATGTATATACTTTAATATCACGCAAAATAAATAAATAAATGTTCCGTGTGGTTGCCGGGTTACAATAGTGCCACTCCATGTCTTCCCATGGATATCGTAAGAGGTGACTAAGGGAATAAAGGCTGTTAGGCGATGGGCTTGCAACCTGTCACTACGAGTAATACACTGGTAAACATCTTAGCCTGTTTGTGCAAAATGTTGTTACAGAATTATCAAAGTCTTTTTAGAGTTGTTGGTATTTCTGTAGCTCTGCCTACCCCACTCTGGGAATGAAGGCGTGATGTTATGTATGTACGAAAACGAAGCAAAAAAAATCAAGTTTTTTGTATGGGAGCCCCTTAAATGTTTATTTTATTTTGTTTTTAGTATTTGTTGTTATAACGGCAACAGAAATACATCATTTGTGAAAATTTCAACTGTCTAGCTATCGCGGGTCATGAGATCCAGCCTGGTGACAGACAGACAGACAGCTGAGTCTTAGTAATAGGGTCTCGTTCAACCCTTTGGATATTTGGGTACGCAACCGTAAAAAGGAAAGAGTATAGAGTAGTTCACTCTAAAACTAGCCGTAACAACAAGGGGTTGTCAACTCGTGTACACTGGTCCCCAACGACACCAACTGGACACCCATGGTCGTTGATTATATAAGCAAGTGTGCGACAGTAACAGTGTACGTTTATGATATTTTATATAGAACTGTCTCTTTTTACATACATACATACCATCACGCCTTCATTCTTAGAGTGGGGTAGGCAGAGATACAGAAATACCTACAACTTCAAAAAGACTTTTTGGCAATTCTGCAACCACATTTTGCACAATCAGGCTAAGATGTTTACCAGTGTATTAGTGACAGGTTGCAAGCCCATCGCCTAACATCACTACAAGCCTTTAATCCCTTAGTCGCCTCTTACAACATCCACGGGAAGACATGGACAAGACATGGAGTGGGGCTGTCTCTTTGTGGCACACTGAATCCCAATAACAAACAATTGCACATTTGCCTTGGTACATAAGTTGGTATTTTGGTTCCTGTTGTTTTCTTATGTCGTTTATTTGTTTTGATTGTCATAATAGTTATTGTGCACTGTATTCACTTATCAATGCCAAATCATGCTGCATATATACTTTTTTTATGGAAATAACACACATTATATGTTGTTCTTTAAGTATATTATTTCCCTATCCTTACATTCCAACTAAAATAAATATTTACTTATTATCATTTAGTGTTTATTGCCCTGTTTTGTTCAATTATGTGTCCTCCTTGTCGCCGTGGCATGACATCAGATTTTCTGTGTTGTACAAGTCAATTAGTTTACATGGACTTGACTGGCGTCATGCCACACGGCTTTCTCTATATTTAACAAATAATAAGTACATCCTTTTTGTCTTTTCAAATGTTATTCAATTCGTAATCAGGAAAAATTTAAAGCTTGGTTTTTTAAATCCGGGGTCCCTGGGCACACGGCATGATGAATTCATAGTGGCAATGGATCGTCATGCCGTGGACATCATGGCCATAAACGAGACCTGGTTGCGGATCGGTGAGGAGGCGAGGGCGCCGGCGCCCCCCGGATACCGCCTGCGCCATACGCCGCGGGGGGCCGGCATCCGCGCGCGGGGTGGAGGCGTGGGCTTTTACCTTAAGCGAGGAATTAATGCGCGTTTACTACCTTATCCTTCCGCTGGGTCTGTTGAGCAGATGTGGTTAAATGTTTCATTGAATGGTGTGAAGCTAGCGTTGGGCACTGCTTACCGCCCGCCGTGGCTCGGTGTCGATATTTTTGTGGACGCCCTTAGTGACTCAATTTCTACCTTTTCAACGTTTGACTACATTGTTTTGATGGGTGATTTTAATGTAAATTTTCTCAATCCATCAGATATTAACACTAAGAAAGTTCAACAGTTCCTTCATTGCCACAGTTTTAATCAATTCGTTGACAAGGCTACGCACTTCACCGACCACAGTGAGACTTTAATTGATGTTGTGTGTTCGAATCTTCGTGTAACTAATCTTCTTATTGACCATATACCGGATCTTAGTAGCCACGCTTTTATCTCATTCGAAATCTTAGTTAAAAAAGCTAAATCACCACCGAGGCATGTCATATTTCGACCCCTTAAAAATATTCAACTTGACACTTTCGACGCTCATGTGAATTCTATTAACTGGGAAAGGTTATTGTCACACAGCAATGTAAACGATTCTCTGGCAGCTTTCAGCAAGTATGTAATATATATTTTTGATCTCTATGCACCCACTAAACATACTATATTTAAAGAACATTCTTTTCCGTGGTTAACGTACAATGTCAGGGAAATTATGAGGACCCGAGACGAGTTCCATGATCGATACAAACGTACTGGGTCTGATTCACACAAACGAAGTTATAAATTTCTTAAAAACGTAGTTGCAAATGCCTTACATACGGAAAAGTCAGCTTACTTCTGTAAATTTTTAGTGGCTGGGGCAAATAACCCCCGCACATTATGGAAAAATATTAAGCGAAATGTGGCCGACTTTAAGGAGAAGAAGACTGACCTGGTAGCACACATTGATCCTCAAAAAATGAATAAACATTTTCTTGATGTACCAGGAAAAGGCACAGTCTATTTATCCCAATTGACTTATTTCGAATTCCATAGGTACGGTCCGGCAAGATTCACATTAGAGCCTGTCTCAGAGCATGTTGTTGGGAATATTATTAGGTCCATAAAAACAAAGGCCCAGGGACTTGATGGCATTTCTCTGGACATGTTACTCCTTACTCTGCCGCGTACGTTACATGTGTTAACTGCAATAATTAACCAATCGTTGAGGACGAATGTTTTCCCCGAAGCCTGGAAGGCTGCTATTGTTAAACCTGTCCCTAAAACTTCCTCCCCCACTGATTTAAAAGACTATAGGCCCATCAGTATTCTCCCTGTTTTGTCTAAGATCATCGAAAAAGTCGTGTGTATGCAGCTCTCGAAATTCTTAGAAGAAAATGAACTTCTTCCTGCAAAACAGTCAGGATTTCGCAAAAAACGTAGTACTGCTACAGCTCTTCTAGATGTTGTTGATGATATCCTGGCCGCCCAAGATGTAGGGGAGGGTTCTATCCTCGTTTTGCTAGACTTTTCGCGGGCGTTTGATACCATAAACACTACGCTCCTGCTTTCCAAGCTTTCGTATTATGGTTTCGAACCTAGTGCGGTCGCTTGGTTTTCTAGCTACTTAAGCGGGCGTAAACAGATGGTTGAGGTATGTGGTGCTAATGGGACCACCGTAGCTTCTGACCTGGCTGCTATTAATAGAGGAGTTCCCCAGGGATCAATCCTTGGCCCGATTCTCTTTATTCTTTACAGTGCGGACATTGTCGACTGTGTTAGGAACTGCAAATGTCACCTATATGCCGATGACCTGCAGTTATACTTTTCGTTTAACCCCAACGACACAGTGTCGGCTGTTGACGCGATAAATCAGGATCTTGACCGGATCGCGCGATGGTCTGATCTCAACAGTTTGGTCCTCAACCCCTCAAAATCCAAATTTTTAGTTTTAGGTACAAAACACCTTATCTCTAAGATAATATCCCATGATCGACCTGTGGCTATTAATAATAGTAAGCTCGAACGGGTAGCTGAGGCTCGGAATCTGGGAGTCCTTATGGATTGTACACTGCGTTTTGAGAAGCACATTCTTGATACGGTACGGAATTGCTTCTACCGTCTTAAGGTACTGTATCGTGTAAGGAATTATCTGAATATTGACATGCGTATTAAATTGTGTGACTCCTTGATTCTCTCTAAACTCAGTTACGCAGACACAGTTGTCGGCAAGTGCCTTCTGGCCCGCACTAAGGTTCTCATACAACGTCTGCAAAACGCCTGTGCTAGATTTTGCTATCCAATCCCACGACGATCGCACGTCACTCCTTTCTTAAACCAAGGTGCCTTGCTCAAGATGGAGGCTAGACGGACGCTTCATCTGGCTTCGCTGTTGTTTGGTATCATAAAAAATAAACAGCCCACGTTTCTTTATTCTAAACTCATATTTCCTCGCGCGCAGGAAAGACTGGCTCTTGGTCTTATATATCCACGACATAGAACGGCAGCATTTCGCGGCAGCTTCCGGTACGCTGCCACGAAATGCTGGAACAACCTACCTCCCCCAGTAAGAAAATCCCCTTCACTATTTATTTTTAAAAGAAAATTGAAGCAACACCTCTTGACTTTGCAATTGGCTCAAGCATAGCCGTTCTGTGTCGTCACCCGCCTCCTTCCATCGTCCTTCCATCGTCCATCGTTCGCCTCTTTTATCATCCGCCTCTATAAATATACTATAATAAATTATTTGTATACATCCTATTGCTATATTTCCTGTTATCCCGCATTTATTACTCATTGTATTTTATTCACATAATAGTTAGGTTACATGCGCAGCTTAGAGTAGTATCACCCAGCAATGTTCTCAACAATTGTAATATCAGACCAACATGAGATGTCATAATTTATTTTCGTTTATCTTATTCATAATTTCTATTTCAATGTCATTATCTTCTAATTATGTAATTCCCTGTTCGCTGTCTCGCACACGCGGGCGCCTGGATCCACGGAAGATCAGCGTCGTGGCGCTCACAAGCGACTCGACTTCATGCTGAGTGGTATCCATTTTTGCATGCAATTGTGTCCAATTCTTATGTATTGTAGTTTCTTTAGGTTTGTTAATTGTTTGCAAAATAAATGAATTTCTTTCTTTCTTTCTTTCTTTCAATAAGGCTATGCATATCAGGTATCTGTATTTTGGCTGTTATTTGATCGCTAGTTGTAAGCCTGTAGCTGTGATGGTGCGGGTGAGGCAGCACGGTACCTGCACCGGCGGAACAGGTACTTGCTGCCGTTGGGCGGCTGGCTCGCCACGCACAGGCGCGGCGGCGCGGGCGCGCGCGTGCCCCACAGCTGCGCGCGCCCGTCCTTGCCGATGCTCACCAGCGTCGAGTCGCACGGGCTGAAGTCCAGGTCGTCCAGCTGCAATCACAAGATTCTTCTAAATTTTAACCACTGTGACTGACATGCAACGATTTAAATACCACAAACAAATAATATAGCGTGGAGTACATACAACATCACGCCTTCATTCCCAAAAGACGTCGGCAGAGCTACAGACATAGCAACAACTCTAAAATACTTGTTACTAATTCTGTAACCCCATTTTGCACAATAAAATAAAATAAATAAATATATCAGGGGACAATCTCACACAAATTGGCCTAGTCCCAAATTAAGCTCTAGGCTTGTACTGTGGGTACTAGACAACGATAAACATACTTAAATATATTTTAAAAACATCCAAAACTCAGGAAAAAATATTCGCGCTCATCACACAAATATCTGCCCACACCGGGATTTGAACCCAGGACCGCTGGCTTCGGAGGCAGGGTCACTCCCAACTAGGCCAACGTGCCGTCAACAATCAACCCAAGAAGTTTATTAGTAACAGGTAACTTGGGATTTCCTGTGGCTGATGCGTGCCACACGCCACACAACAGCTACGTACCTCCTTGGTGTGTCCGTCCAGCACGAACAACAGCTTCATGGCGGGGAAGGACCACAGGCGCACCTTGCAGTCGGTGCCGCCCGTCGCCACTAGCTTGCCGTTGTGACTGATGCGCACCACGCGTTGTAGAGCGTCCGGGCTGAATTAGAAACATCCATGCCACATAAATAATTGCACATACAAAACATCACGCCTTCATTCCCAGAGTGGGGTAGTCAGAGCTACCGAAATACCTAAAAAGACTTTTTGCACAATCAGGCTAAGAAGTTTACTAGTGTATTAGTGACAGGTTGCATGCCCTTCGCCTAACAGTACTACAAGCACTTATTCCCTTAGTCGCCTCTTACGACATCCACGGGAAGACTGGAGTGGCACTACTCTAACACGGCAAATAAGGGAAGAAACAATTAGAACTTTGAAATAATCTTACACAAATTCACGTAGAACCTAACTAAGCTAGTTAGTTGACTAGTAAGACTCAACGCACTTTTGGATCTTAAAAAAAGGTGCAGTGGTTGTAAAAAGGGTTGTAGTTAAGTAATTATGTAATTAAGTTAATGAGTTAAGTAAATATAATGAATATAAATGCAGGGCACTGCACAGGGTTTATGTTGGACATGTAATATTTTTTAAGATCTTTGTAAACACATAACGCAATAAATGATATGACTATGACTATGTATTAAAATCAATTTCCATGTATATGACACATTGCCGACTCTACAGACTGTGTCCTGGCCATTTTTTAGGGTTCCGTACCTCAAAAGGAAAAAACGGAACCCTTATAGGATCACTTTGTTATCCGTCCGTCCGACCGTCCATCTCTCTGCCATCTCAGGAACTCGTGGAGGTATCGAGTAGAAGTTAAAACCATATACTCTACAGTCCCTTGAAGCTGTTAATAATTCTAAATTCTAAGTTAGCGTAATAAAGCAGTTACGGCCGTTTATAGGAAATTCTCAGGGAATCAAAGTTTATAGGGTACTTCCCAGAGACCTAGAATCCTGAAATTTGGCATGAAGGATGGTCTTACAACACATTCTATGGGAAACATCTAAAAATCAATAATTTGTTGCTCCATCATATTTTTTTTTTTGTGATTGCTTATTTACTTGCAGTTGGCAAACTGCAAGACAATACAATGTTACATTCTTATAAGTGTTAACGGAACCCTCGGTGGGCGAGTCCAACTTGCGCTTGACCGGCTTTTTGTTTATGTAAATTAACTAACTGTTGCCCTCGACTGTGGGGAATTTTCCGGGATAAAAAATATTCAAACGTCTTCCTCAGAGTTCAAGCTACCAACCATCAAAATCGGTTCACCCGTGAAAGCTTAGGAAACAGACTGACAAAATTACTTTCACATTTATAATATTAGTATGAATAAGTTTAATAACAACTAGTAAACTTCTTGGCCTGATTGTGCAAAATGTGGTTACAGAATTATAAACAGGTTTTTGAGGTGTTGGTATTTCTGTAGTTCTGCCTACGCCACTCTGGGAATGAAGCCGTGATGTTATGTAATCGTATGTATGCAAGTTTAATAAAAATAGGAAAACCAAATTCTATGTATCATGTTCATGACACAAAATTCTTGTGAAGGCATTCCAAAATGACGCATTACACTTTTGCATTAATTCCTCGTTGACAAATAATATAACACGAAATGCAGAGAATAAATGTTCATTCATAAACTAAAATGTCTAAAAGGAAAAGTTGGAACACAAATCCGAGGGAAACTGAACAGTCTTGCACCGTCTGAATTTTAAGTAAGTATGTTAACTGGTGCACGTAGTATGGAAATTGTGTGCTTTCTAAATACTGTAGGTTGTAATAGTTTTTACATGTAGTAGGTGAGTGTGATGTGATGATACTCCATGAGTGTAATCTATTTAATTTATAAAGAAATCTATCACCTAATTATAAGGTTCAGAACAATAGTGACTCCATTAAAAATTTCAGCTTTCAAACTTCAAGTCATAAATTTATTTCTATAGAGACCTAATTCGAAATTAAAAAAATCTGAAATAGGTCACTATTGTTCTGAACATGCGTGCCCAATGGTAAATAGTAAATTTATGTAGAACTAAGCCCCATCACATTTTGATAAAAATCCATGTTAAAATTGATAAATTACCTGTAGTAATAAGAATAAATAAAACTAATATAAAATTAACATCATCATCATTCATCATGAAAAGGATCATTTCAAAAAAAGGAAAAAAAGGAAAGGAAAGGAAGGGTCATTTGGAAAGGATGGATGAAAAAAGATTGACGAAAGAAATTTACAGTGCTAAAGTGAGTGGAAGGGTCGGAAGGGGGCGCCCTAGGCGTACTTTTTTGAATCAAATCGGGGAAATACTGGAAAAGGGCCGAATCTTAAGTACCCGAAACCGACGTGCATGCATGACTCGATGTATGAATGTGGAAGAAGCGAAAGAGCTTTGTCAGGATCGTAGCAGGTGGAAAGAAGTGGTCTCTGCCTACCCCTCTGGGAAACAGGCGTGATTTATGTATGTATGTGTATGTATAAAATTAACCTGCAGAAGACATGCTCGTTTAGTAGGTGGCAATGCCTTTAAAGCTAGCAGTCCTGGGTTTAAATCCCGGTAAGGGCAGATAGAACATGAGTATTTATTCCAGAGTTGTGGATGTTTTTTTATGTATTTAAGTATATACAGTATTTATCTACATAAGTAAGTTTACTGTTGTATCCATAGTACAAGTTAGGTCAATTTGTGTGACACTGTCCTGTGAAATCTTTTTTAAGTCATCTAATTTTAACATGTGTAAACCATTATCAATCTCACATATTCTAGTAAGATTTTATTAGCGTGTAGAAAAGGAGGACTTTAAAAGTTATTTATTTATTTATTTATTTATTTTCAAATTCCTATAATTAACACTTACAGACTAGCTAAACGTGTTAACAGGACAAATATTTACAGTAGCGGTAGTACAGTAAACTTAGTTTAAACATTAGGTATTGTGCTTGGAGTTGCTGTAGACTCTAGGTAGTGGCCGGCAGCTGTTAGGAAACCAGGTACGGTACTATGAAAGACATCCAATGTGCTATCACTGCTCAGAATCTTATTAAGGAGAGTCAACGCACGATGCAAAGGGGAGTGGGATAACGCTCGAGTGCGTGATGTAGGGAGAGCAAACATTAGGCGACGCTGTGAACGAAGCTGAATTTTACGGACAGGCTCTACACGCAGAGGAATCAGGGCTAGGATATAAGGATTATGCGTGCAGCCTCGCAGTAACTGGATAAAATATTTCACTGGATACATATTTCTCCTGAACTCTAGAGTTTTATAGTTTACCATTCCGAGCAGAAAGGAGGTGGGGTACAAGTAAGGATAGTACCCATAGACTTTCCGAAAGAGCAAACGGATAAAAGACTTTTGTACTCTCTCCACAATAAGAGTGTAATGTTTCTCGTGCGGGTTCCATATGATGGCATTAGTTTCTAGTCTACTTCTAACGTAAGCATTGTATAGAACACTAAGGGCTGACCGAAGATCAAATAATTGAGATTGCCTGATGACAAAGCCTAAACATTTCCTTGCACCATTGCAGATATTTAGTATATGGTCATGAAAAGTGAGATGAGAATCAAATTTAGTGCCTAGATCGCAAATGGATGAAACTCGCTGAAGAGATTTATTGTTCAATGTATATTTACCGAGTATGGGACTGCGAGCACGCGAATATGACATCAAAGAGCACTTATCTTCGTTAAGGCTCAGGCCATTCCTATAACTCCAGTCACACACACCGTCTAAATCATCTTGCAGTCTTGTACAGTCGAGATTGTTACTAACTGAGAGGGCCAATTTCAGATCATCAGCAAACATAAGGCAAGAGGCGTTCTTTATTGAAGATGGAAGGTCATTGACCAGAATAAGAAATAGAAGAGGGCCAAGATTACTGCCCTGTCCTATGCCGGATGTTACTGGGTATAATTTAGACTGGGTTTGTCCATATTGGACAAACTGCTGCCTACCAGTGAAGTAGTTAGCCAGGAACTGCAATGAACCAGCAGAAAAACCCGCTAAGGCCATTTTGCCCAGCAAAATATCATTATTTACTCGGTCGAATGCCTTTCTGAAGTCGAGGTATGCCACATCGACTTGCCTGCATTCGTCCATGTTGTTCGCAATCAATGTAGTTACATTAAGTAGGTTAGACGATGTCGAACGCTTAGGTAAAAACCCGTGCTGTTCGTCACAGAACCAACCATTGAGTTCGTTATAAAAGTGATAATAAATAACAGATTCAAAAAGCTTTCCAAATACTGAAAGGACTGCAATAGGTCTATGGTTCCGTATATCAGATTTAGGACCAGATTTATGTAATGGAAGTACTTTTGTAGTTTTCCATTGCGTTGGATATATGTTATTACGCAGTGACAAGTTAAATATATATTGCAACGGCTGTACAAAAACTTCTTGACAATCCTTAACGATGAATTGTGGAATATTATCCGGACCCTGAGTTCTTTTTGAGGAAAGTCGGCCTATAGCTCTCCGTACATCGTCTTCGCTGACATGGTCGATTGAAATGTGACGTAAATTTGCATGAGAGCCCGTTTCGTTGGCGGAAGCGTACGCGGTGGCCGCGTCCAACTTCGGAGGTGCCAACAGGAAAACACTCTTGAAAAAGTCCGCAAAAGAATCCGCTACCTCTTTAGGTGACATATTTCCGAAATTTGCTGGTTGATTTGATTTCCTATTGCGCTTGACAAAAGACCAAAATTGGGAGGGGTCATGAATAATATTTGATTGTAGAGTTGCGGTAAATGAATATAAACATTCTTTAGATTTTACTATCACTAATTTTCTATAGTAGGAAAACATTGCATAATAAAGCTGATAACCTGATTCTTTGTACAATTTATGGTATTCATTTTTTAGTCTGTTATAGTATATGACCTCAGGTGAGAACCAACTCGGATACGTTTTACGATTTTTTATAGTGCGTTTCGGTGGAACAGATTGAGAAATTATATCATCAATAATACTATAAAATCTGCTGACACACTCGTCAACCACGTCGCATGTATACAACGTTGACCATGTTGCATTTGACAACAAATGGTACAGAAGTAAAAAATTGGCTTTACGATAGTTTCTTGTCACAGGCGCATCTGTATTGTTTGCAACATTGTTTTGAGAAGGTGTAAACAGAGTTCTACATGAAAAGATGATATCAAGAGGCAGATGATGGCTTTCAGAGGATACTAGGCCAGCGACGGCTTCCGATACCGACACTTTTAATACATCCTGGTTAACTAAGACAAGGTCAAGCACGCGACCCAAGTCATTGAGAACTTTGTTATGTTGAGTTATATTACATTGTGATAGTAACAGTTCAAAGTGATGACGTACAACAGCTGTTGTCGAATACATATTAAAGTTGATTCACCCAAAGAAGTCGTATTACGCCGTCTCGATTAATGTTTTTAAAGACATCTTAGAAATTTCATAATTAACCAGTGGATTTTACTGTATGCCAATTTGTCGACGTCTCCTCTAAATTGTGATGCCTGACAAGGTTCATATGTATTTCATTAGTATTGTGCAGAGCAGGCATAGGCATAGCTATAGAAATACTAACAATTCTAAAAAGACTTGTTGATAATTCTGTAACCACATTTTGCACAAGTAGGCTAAGATGTTTACTAGTGTATTAGTGACAGGTTACAAGCCCATCACCTAACAGTACTACAACCCTTTAATCCCTTAGTCGCCTCTTACGACATCCACGGGAAGACATGGAGTGGCACTATTCTAACCTGGCAACCACACTGGCGGGTTTTTATTCTAGCAGTAATGATGTATGATAATTACACCTTTTGGTCATGGTCTGATAAAGGTTTGAAACCATTGATCCATACAAATCATTATTGCTTGCTGATTACTGATTGTGTCATTAAACATTAAACAACAATCAGTTGGCTGACTAATTGTTTGGAAATTTTCATTCATAACATCAAACAAATAGCTTTCTTATTGACGAGGGAAAAAGTAGATAAGGCTGGTTATTAAAACTGTAATGGTTGCCAGTATATTTCTTTAATGTGGAATGGCAATTTACTGGCATAGATAATAATATTATTGTTTTTTATTTTTTTTGTACATTTAGATATAGAATAAGTTTTAATTTTAGAGTTGTTAGTAATTACAGTTCTGCCTACCCCACTCTGGGAATGAAGGTGTGAGTTTATGTATGTATCTATGGATGTGATATTAAATATTATGAGGACCACCACTGTTTAACTATAGTAGGGACATTAGCATGGGGCAATAAATCATTTTTATCGGACCTCTCTTACCTAAAACAGTTATAAAGTAGTACTAATCTATGTAATATTTAGTAAATATAAACTACATACTACTCCTTGTCTTGCAAATCAGTATCACTGTCATCATGTAAATTTATAATCATATGATACTGGTGTTGGTGAGTAGGTAGCAAACTAACATAGCAAATTGTACCGGTTTTATTGCCCCAATGCTAGGTTAAGCTATTGTAGGGTCATTCCCTACAATAGCTTAAAACACACCTATTGTGCCATAATTTTAAAATGTGTAGGCTCATTTTTCTCCTTCCAAGAAGAGTCTAATTAGACCAGTAGCTGAAGAAGTGTGGTGTTGTAAAAAACAAAATATCTTACCCAAAATCTGTCTGCACACTGTCATTGGGCCTTATTTCAAATGACATTCTCTTCTCCGTAGTATTACTATTCTTATCAGTTTTAGAAATATTCTCGTTCTCCGACACTGTGCGTCTCCGTTTCCGTATGAGTCCATTCTCAGCACGGAAGCTGCCTCGACGCATCTCTGCGGCATCCACCATGCGGATGTTCACTCGATACAGCTGGCAGTGGCTCTCCTGGCCAGCCGTCAGGTACGTGCGGTTCTCGGTCGTCCGGACGGAACACGTCATTACCACATTCGGTCCGGTCTCATGCCGCATTACCTCTTCTGCCACAAACCTGCTGCCATTATGTGACAACTCGAATATTTCCTACAAAAAACCAACACTAGCTTAGCCAAAGTGAATACGGCGCGAGGCCAAGGAAAAGGCAAGTTATTATGCCGACCCTGCTCAAGGATAACTTCGTTGACACGTATTAGCAATCAACTTTTTGTAGCTGCATACAGTTTCGTAAACAATGAAATTTTACTTACAAATCCGTTCGCCACCCCCGTGTTGGAGGCTCCACCACCTCCGGCCACCAAAACATGCCGATTTGTTAAGGTCTGAAGTGTGTAAAGCGGAAAATCAACACGCGCAAGCAGACCATCACTTCGATTACGAGACATTTTGCCTTACAACATTTAATCAACCCAATAAACACAGCCAAGATTTATAAGTAGCACTGTCTGAGACCTAACCAAAGTAACATGAGTCCATTTTTAGTTATAACATTACAGCAATTAATAGTAATATGGAAAAACAACACAAATTCTTCAACTAAACTTGACGAAATCCGCTTAGTTCCAACATGACAAAAGTCAAATTTGACAGCACGCGTTTACGAATCCAGCTGATCGACTATGAGTCACTGTGGCTTTTTGAATTTATTGTTCAAAAAGGAATCAAAAAATGTTATTATGCTAGAAGAAAATTCAATTTATCAATTACATGGCCTGAATGTACGTATAGTTTGGTTCTTTTCAATGGAAATCCTTTAAAATGTATGTTGACACTGAGTGGGCCACGTCATGTTTGACATCTAATTCGTAGTGCGCTGGAACGAAACGCAACTGGCCTTATTATAATAGCCCCTTTTTCTGCACTTTATTACAGCAAGTAGGCCTAATAACAAATCAATCTTATTAGTCTTTATTAGAACATTAGAAAACTGAATTATTTTTCTTGTACTTGTACGCAGTAGAAAAAGGGTAAAAACTACTATTACAAAACTTAGTATTTATAACGTTTTATCTGTTCCATCCCACAAGCTATTATGATGCATACATGTAGAACAATTGTACAGCATACTGTAGTAACTATTTTACAGCAATTTATATACATCTTTGTGTAAGTGTGGATTAAAAGAAGGCACACTAGGGTAGCTACACATTTTTGGAACGCTATAGCACTCCCTTGTACGACTTCCTTTTCCTATACATATAGGTATATGTATATTCCTCGCCCTGTAAACGTAAAATCCTTTGTCTTTATTTAGAATTTAGATCATTCCCCTTTGTGAGTGTGCCTACTGGGTAAAGTTTGTGATGTCTTTTGTTTTAGATCCTCACATATTTAAATCGTAGTCTACGCGCGAGATTAACGAATAATTTGCAATATAACTTGTCTTCTTGAACCTTGTCATTGGCGAAATCATCGATAATCGCGTTAGCGCTTTGATTTTATAGGACCATCGATTGATTGAATTTATTAACAGTACTCGAACTTCATTTGGTCAGCTAAGTGGGATCTTTGGACCACTTGCTACTATAGCTATACGTTGCATTGTATGTAATGCTATTTATAAGATATTTTAGATGAAGCTCTCGTTTCTATCTCTTACCATCCACCACCAGCAAAGACGAAGACTGTCGGTTATTCCGCTAGTGATAGAATATAGTTAGACCACAATAGATCTAAATCAGCCGCATAAATAGCGCAAAGGTATATCAACCCAGCCATGGGTTTTTACAAATAAAAAGCATCGCTACTGAAATTGATTTGATGATCGTTTAAGAGCTTATTACGCCTTACTCAATTAGTCACTGACGAGAGGGACGCCGCAATACGTAGGAATGAGATGGAGATATCTCCATACGTACCCAACGTATTGCAGCGTCCCTCTCGTCAGTAACTAATTCAGGAAGGTGTAATAATAAACCGAATAAAGCGAGCGTCAATGTCCTTCGGCTTTATACTTCTCTAACTCTTGTTCTGTAACCAACGTAACCGAACGTCGTATCATTATTTTCAGTACTAAATTAACTTAATTCAAATTCAAAGGACAACACGTTGGCCTGGTTGGTAGTAACCCTGCCTCCGAAGCCGGCGGTCCCGGGTTCAAATCCCGGTAAGGATAGATATTTGTGTGTCGAGCACGAGTATTTGTTCCTGAGTCTTGGATGTTTTATATGAATGTAAGTATTTATTTCTATATCTAGTTTATCATTGTCTAGTATCCATAGTACAATCCTGGAGCTTACTTGAGACTAGGTCAATTTGTGTGACATTGTCCTGTTTTTTTTAGGGTTTCGTAGTCAAACTAGGAACCCTTATAGTTTCGCCATGTCCGTCCGTCCGCAGCCTAGCGCAGAGACTCTTAGTACTAGAAAGCTGTAATTTGGCATACATATACATATTAGTCACCCCAACAAAGTAGTAGGTAACTACAATAAAATTAAAAAAAAAAATATTTTAGGGTCCCTCCCGTAGGGGTGGGACCCCCCGCCCCCACGTTACGTCTACACGTAACTGGTCTCGTCTACCCCATAGTTTAGGGCAGGGATTATAAAACCGGTTTTATTCAATATGTATTTAAATTGACAACTTGTTACCGCTAAAAAAGTAATACCTATATTCGAATTAGAGGTATTATTGTCATTCCGCTTTTGTTTTTATCGCTATGTATACCCTATTTACAGTATTCAATACCGATATTCATTGCACCTGATAAGTAAGATGTCAATTAGACTGTCTTGTCTAAGGCGTGTCTGAGTTTTTTGTAATAACACCGAAAACATTTACAGAAACAAATAAACGAGTATATTGACACTGACAGGTATTACTGTTTATGGTTTTTAGGGGCAAGTATCAAATAGAGGTATTGTGCTCAATTGGCTAAACCGGTATTCATTATACCGCTAATCAGAGCTTTAGCGATATAAACAGCGAAATGCAATTATAACCGGTTATACCTAAAACCGGTAGTCAGAACATGGATAGGTCTTTCTAAAATATTGTGGGTTTGCGAAAACAATTTTTCAATCAAGGGATTCGCTCATGAAATTAAGCTTTAAAGCGCCAATTTTTGTTAGAGTCAAGTTATCGTTTTATCGTATTGTTTTTGATTCGGCCGCCATTAATGTAGAGTACATAAGAGCTGGCCAAGGATATAAGGAATATTAACGCAACCGTGCAGTCAATTTGACTGGCGGAGCCGTCCTGAATGTATTTTGGTTTACTTAGGTGTTGAACATAAAACAAACATGTTACAGTTGCAATATTATCTTTATTTAGTACACTCTTATAAATAATCATTATGCTCAGGCCTGAAATATGCGTTTTCCTAAAATGTACAATTATCAAAACGTCTGCGTTCTTACAATGTTAGCACTTCTATATTGTCAGTTTTGTCTAAATGACTGGTATTTAAAATGTGTACAGTCTCAGAAAGCTGTCTATTCATAATGTTTACATTCCTATAATATAAGCATTACCATAAGTTTTACTTTTCCGTTATGTTCACATTTGTATAAAGGCTATCGTCTGAATATGTTTGATTTCCTAATATCTGCTGTCTGCTTTATTTCAAATCAATGTTCTAAATTGAAAGGTTTAATTTCTTGGCATACTTACTCTTTGATAAATATCTATAATTACTGTGCAGTATCATTCATATTATTATGATAATTATTATTTAAAATGGCCCCTTTCCTGTTGGTGAAAAACCAAAAAGGAAAAGATTGTAAATGTGGCGTTTTTATGATTGCAGACATTTTGGGAATAAGAATTTTCTGGAATGCAAAAATTGTAAGAAGGCAGATATTTTCAGGTTGCAGACATTTTGAGAATAAACACTTTCTGAAAAGCGAACATTATATGAAAACTGTCATTCTTGGAGACAGACATTATAAGAAGCTTACATTTTGAGAAGCTGACATTATGCAAAAGACGTCCTTACATTATGGAAAACCGACATTTTGGGAAATTAACATTTTAGGAAAACGTATATTTCAGGCCTGAGCCAATCATTAGTCATTACATATTATCAGGTCTATTGGTGACTACAATATTTAAAGGCAATAGTTCCACTTTAACTTTTCAAGTTAAGGGAACCTTTTTAGGTACTTAACTTTTTTTGGTCCATTCACATTTGTCCGCAACCTTTTATCCCCAAAGGACTATTTATTATTCCCAGTTGTCCCCAGTGGCAACAAATGGGAATTATTTATTTTGTCGCTGTTGTCTGCAGTGGTAACAAATGGGAATTAAGCCCTCCGAGTTGTCCCCAGTGGTACAGTCGAGTTCAAAAATATGTATACACTTTAGTACCTTGTTACTTTAATCGCTGTGACAAGGTACTAAAGTGTAAACATATTTTTGAATTCGACTGTAACAAATGGGATTTATTTTTTCAGTTGACTTCAGTGGTAACAAATGGAAATTAGTTCTTCACAGTTTGCCCCAGTGGTAACAAATGGTTTTTTTCCTATTTTTCCTCACTAAAGGGTGGGAACCAATGGGAATAGACTGTTTTTTTTTTACCCATTTCTTGCGGGTCAGTATTTAGGCACAATTAAATATGCATCGGCACTGCATCAGCCGCAGATTTGACAGTCTTTCGTGGCATATTAAGGTCACAGACATTTAATCCCAATCGTGACACTGTTTTTATTTACATTAAATTGGGTGATTGATTTCGATTACTGATCGCGATCGGGATTAACAAATAGATTGACGACTGGTGGATCTTTTATATTGTCAACTACAATAGTACTACGCCGATAAGAAGTCAATACTGATACATTGCACAACCATGAAGTTTCTGAATATTGAAAATGTTGGCAGTAGTTTAATCTCCCGTCACCAATCAGAAACTCTAACTCCCTTACTTATAAACGAGTAAAAAACGTGAGATAGCTTTCTGTCAGATGCAAATGTCATAATTACATAAGGAGAAAACATGGCATAAGCCACCCGAAGGTTATTCCCAGTTTAAAAGTTATAATCAGAGATCGGACAAATGGGTGTCATTAATCGCAATAATGTGGACATGACTCCAATTTTAATGAAACAAATTAAATTACATTATTTATTTACCTGAACTTTAATCTTGACCCTTCGCAGGATGTTTATAGAAATATTACAAGAGTAGCCATTGATATTATATTAATGTAAGTACATAAGTTTGCTCCATTGACATCCGTGGATTCGAAAGGATCTTTCACCTCATAAGTTTATTTTAGCCGTGAAAAGGAATAAAATAACCACGGAAAAGTTATTAAAATACCTGTTTATTTGTTTTAATGAATATACACAATAACAAATCTTTGTATCATTTATTACTGCCTTGCAAAGGATCAAAATTATTTTTAGGGTAAGTAATCAATTAATGTAATATAATTTGTTTGATTAAAATCTATGGAGTCAAGTCCACATTATTGCGAGTAATGACATCCATTTGTCCGATCTCTGGTTATAATGTAAGAACGTTAGAACCTCAAAATAGAAACTGAAACAATACCTACTAAATATCCAACTGGCTAACGCTTAGCAGACGTCCTGTGTCCTTAATTTGCATTATTTTGTCATGCAGAAATACTGGAAAAGTACCCAAAACCGACGTGCATGCATGACTCGATGTATGAATGTGGAAGAAGCGAAAGAGATTTGTCAGGATCGTAGCAGGTGGAAAGAAGTGGTCTCTGCCTACCCCTCTGGGAAACAGGCGTGGTTTAATGTATGTATGTACATATTATTTACTTACACATAATAATTCAGAACTCAGAAATGTTTCTTGTTAATAATTTAGTTACTTTTAGTATTACTTTAAATAAATAGTAGTGAGATAGACTGGCAGCGCTCTCCTCTGTTTTCAGTCCGGTGGCTTGAAAACCAGCATCAAGGCTAGTAAGCCTGACACCTTGCTGAGTGGCAACCACTTCGGTGTTCATTGTAGATTAAGTACCTACCCTACGTTTGTATTACTCATTTTTTTGTTTTTGCTGTGGTTCATGTTAATTTTATTTGAACACCGAATAAACCATTTATTTTGGTAGTAAAACAAAGGTTAACGTATTTTAGCGTGTGCAGGAATAGTAATAACGGCATTGTTTTACCGTTGTCTACTGTTTATTCAGAAACTTCATGGTTGCGCAATGTGTCACGGTCTACTTATCCCCAGTACTATAGTTAAAACGTGTTTTGTCTTTTTCCCTCACATGCGATAAATAATGGCAAAGTAGACTTTAATTGAATTATTGTCTCCGGTGTTGAAATAACGGTAAAACGCTATCGATTACCAAATCGCTATTACCGAACAATATTTAGCCACAAAATTATGAGAGCTTTTTTGTTTCGTTACAACACAACGATATTGGAAGCATTTGGAACAGCTATTTTCTGGGCACGTTATCTAATTTTATTCATAGCGTCTAATATGTGAATATGATTGATCGTATGAGACCATCCCGGACGGAGTCGCTGCTCTGCCCGATGCCGAAGTTGAAGTAGACGGACTCGGCCGCCACCTGCTGGGCACAGGACCCCATGGGGTACCAGCCCACTTTGTTGAACACTATGCCCACTTTATACACCTGGGGAAGAATAAGAGGCGGTGGTTTATGTGTTCTATTATATGCTCTATGATTTATGTAAACCTGGTATGTCTATAACCTTTCCCTAAAAACATTCATTTATAAATGACATGGTATTTAATCACTTTTCCATATATTTTTTACATATCAAAATTCAAGAAGATAACCAAGGTTATTAAATAACCAAATTTTGTTTAAATGTCAGTCATCTAAAATGTTTGGATTGTATTAGTACAAAAAAAGTAGTTAAATAAATTAAGTTAAAAAAATATTCTTGGATTATTATATTATTGATTTTCTTAATGTCAAGTTAATGACCCACACAATTATTACAGTGCTTTCAATCCACAGAGTGCCCTTCTTAAATCAACATATAAGAACACAACTGCGCCGCGCAATATCAAATTGAATATTAATGTAAGCAGAAAACACTATAAATTTTCTAGACACAGTAGCAATTTTACAGTCAAAGCATTCTATACTCTATTTGTAAACGTATTAAATGCAAAATGCTTATACTATTGTTATGTACGGCAGTGTAATGGATAGTGGAATATTGACCTTCGCCCGCTGTATATAGACCGGCCTGTTGAACATGATGTCGAGCAGGTGTCGGTACGGCACGCGGTTGGTGTAGTGCGTGTACGTGAGCCGCGCGCCGTCGGCGTCCAGCAGGTGCGCGTACAGCAGCTCCGAGTAGCCCGTGCCCGCCAGCGCCGACACCGCGCTCTCCTCGCTCGGCGCTTGCGTTGGGACCTAAAAACACAAATATTTCATTGGAAGTAGAACAAACTTAAGTTTTGTTTTACAAATTATAATATCGCATATATTATTATGTAATGCAGTGTACCCTTAAGGCTTGAGTATTCAGTATTCACACATGGAGAGGAAGGTGCAGGCTGAAAAACAGCGATGTGTAGACCCGCGTCTCACAGCATATGCTGAGTTCTGAACCTTTTGCCGTAGCATTTATGAGACTTTTTGTAGTTAATACCTTCTATTTTATTTTATTTTAAATAATAATCTGTAAAACTACTGTGTTATATGTGTGGCAATAAATATTTTTCTGATTCTAATTCTGAAGTGACGTGTGTGGTTGCCGGGTTAGAATAGTGCCAATCCATGTCTTCCCGTGGATTTCGTAAGAGGCGACTAAGGGAATAAGGGCTTGTAGTACTGTTAGCCGATGGGCTTGCAACCCGTCACTAATACACTAGTAACATCTTGGCCTGATTGTGCAAATTGCGGTTACAGAATTATAAACAAGTATTTTTAGAGTTGTTGGTATTTCTGTAGCTCTGCCTACCCCACTCTGGGAATGAAGGCGTGATGTTATGTATGTATGTAAGGAGAACGATTAACGAAGAAAGATGTAATTCATCTTTTTCGTCCGTTGTAGAGTCATTTGCACAGCAGAAGATTATTTGTTATTATCATCGTTATCGATTTCAGCAAAGGCGACCGGCTTACTTTGTTATTAACTTAACTAAAGTATTAGTTTTTCGCTCTCATATGGCTAATATATCCGATTTTAGCAGTGAGAATTAACCAATTTACATATGAAGAAATGGCATAGGGCCCAATATACAACCTTGCGGTACACCAGCATTCATATCTAAAGTTTCGAGTAAGAATCGTCAACAGCTTCTTTATGCTCAGCGTAGTGAGGAAACTCGCTACCTAATACTAAAGTGTTTCAGGAAGTCCATGGCAAAGCAGTTTTTCTAAAAGTGCTTTATGCCACATCGTATCAAATGCTTTCGCTAGATCCAAGCTATTAGTCTACTCTCTTTAGTAAATTACTTAAGTAAATGTAAACAAACTAAACCACGTAGCTTTGTTTAACAACCAATCAAATGAGTTTTATCGAACTTGGACGCATAAGTGTTTTACATCTTTTGGCCGACGAACTATATAACGTGGTGTATTTTCAAATTTAAGTACCTACCTAAAAAATGGAAAATAACCACTAAATGCTCCCTCTTGCCCTCGGCAGATCTTTCAACAGATCAATTATCTGTTAGTTACTAGAATGTTGGATGCTGAGGTACAAAATATAATAATGTAATGAATCAGTGCTCTCGATTTCGACACTCACCTGCACGCCCAGGAGACAGATGTTCTTGTCAACCATGAAGGTGACGGAGCAGTCCAGCACGCTGGTGTTAAGGCAGTCCGTGTGCTGGATGATGGGTCGCTGGCAGTAGATCTTATTGAAGTCTGAGCTGTGCCGCTCCAGGTGCTCCGGAGCTCCAAGTCCTGGTAGCGTATGGATGGCCGATGATACCCGCATCCCTGAAAAGCCACACTTTTTTGTAATGACATCGTCGGACAAACAGGTAGACAAGGAGTGGAAGATGAACCTGATGGGAAGTGGTAATCGCCGCCTATTGAGATTTGCACGTCACCAATACTTTGCCGGTCTCGATGAAAATGACACCCTTTTTAAAATGTCTCATATTGCAGCGCATTGGGAAAATCTCAACAGGAAGTTCAATCCAAATTCTTATAGTACGCGCGAGAAACATTCTAGAGAACCGGCGCGTAGTTGAGCGCATTGACTCAAGAAAATGAGAATGAACAACCGATGACGAGAAGTATTTATTTATTTAATCGTATGGCGATTTGTAGAAAAGGCGAATACATAGATAATTATTATAAGTGAACATTCAGCTTTCTCAGCCAATTAGCTGCGCCTTGAGTAAGGTTGTAGATGTCTTGTATGGGTCCCGGGTATGAATGTATAGGGCATCGCTGCATTATATGACCCATGGTTTGGGCCTCTTCGCCACAATTACATAGGTCCGAATCACGCCAACCCCATTTATGCCGAAAGAAATTACAGCGACCATGTCCTGACCGAAGCCTGTTTAACTTACTCCAGAGTGGAGTCAAGCCTCCTCGAAGGAAACCAGTTCGTCAAGCTGTTCTAAGTTGGCAAATCATTCAGATGAGGGTGTTCAGTCACCCTATCACAGGAGTTCAGTACCTGCAAGGGTCTGCTCTAAACTGGCCTCACGGTCAAAAACAGTTAATACAAATCAGATATACAGAGCTTTCGGGGTAGATTGAAGCCCTTAGGTTTGGCGAGAAGTGCGATGGTTGAATGAAGCCGTTGGCACCAATCTAAACAGTTCTTTGGAACACTCCCCATAATACATACGGTAGGAAACGCAGAGAGATTTAAAGTCTTTCCGGAGGCTAAGCATCTAACGGTCTGACAGTGCACGGTCGTTGATGATGCGGACGGCACGTCTCTAGATGTAATCGAGGGGGGTCAAGCTGACAGGCCGGTGCTCCAGCCCAGAGGTGAGCAGTACTACATATGCGGCCTGACTTGCGCCTTATAAAGCACAAAGTGTTGCCGCGGAGTGAAGTACTGCTTGCACCAGTTTAGCACACCCATCTTTTTGGAGGCAAGTTTTGCCTTGCCTTGCAGATGACCCCACATCACGTACAAAATTGGTATATTAGTTAAATTATTCAATTTCTAACGTCTGTCCATAATGAGTAAGTCTACGTACCTTCGTGTCGGGGTCTTGGGAAGACCTGCAACGGCATCGGCTCCGCGAACACCTGGTCGACCATAACCGGTGAAGGCGTGTCCACGGTAAACGTTGGCATCTGAAGGCACACGAGTAAAATGTAGGTGAAATGTACCCGATGTAAGGACGATCAAAACTGTGTGCGTAGGTATCAACTTAAGGACAAATGATCCGTACAAGGCTAATTGGGTATGTCCTGGACCCGTATTATAGTCGCGCTTGTTGCGGTGGATAAAGCATTGGTCACTCTCGCACTGTACTTGTTAGAAAGTGACGGATGCTTTATTCAAGTTTTGCCACGCGATAAACACGGCCATAATAAGCCCTGGCTGCTACATAAACCGCCCTGAAGGATGTTATTTGTGAGCAGAGTTCCTGTCTGATCCTCGCACAAGAATTAAATTTTATAGTGATCATTCTCGTCACGAGCGTTATGTCTACAACTAAACATTGGCATAATACTCCTTGCTATTTTGTCAAGATTAGAAAGACATTAAAAAAAAACCCCCGTGTGGTTGCCGGGTTAGAATAGTGCCACTCCATGTTTTCCCGTGGATGTCGTAAGAGGCGACTAAGGGAATAGGGGCTTGTACTGTTAGGCGATGGGCTTGCAACCTGTCACTAATACACTGGTAAACATCTTGGCCTGATTGTGCAAAATGTGGTTATAGAATTATCAACGAGTCTTTTTAGAGTTGTTGGTATTTCTGTAACTCCGCCTAACCCACTCTAGGAATGAGGGCGTGATGTTTTGTATGTATGTAAAGCCTGACAAGTTCTTTTTTAGCCCTCGCCATGTTGCGGATTTTCAGTGGAACAAATTTATTTAAATGGCAACGTTTTTTTTTGACAACGGACGTTGGAAGTCATTGAATGTCACCGATGTAAACAAATCGATTTTAAAATCAAAATGCCCAAGAAATTTCACCCCGATGCAAAAAAACATTATTATAAATACATTCAAATGGTTGCGGCAGAAAAAGGACGAAGAATTCAGCAGCATTCCAATAAACAATGTTTTGAAATTAGTTGTTGACATGACGGGTATGATATTCATAGTGCGCTTGTCATGAATTGGTTAGCTTGGTACTAAATATGTATATTAATTATTAAATTTTATTTTTTTTCTCATTCAAGGCGTCTGTAGTGCTACAATTAAGAATATATACAAAAAGAATGAGCTGTTACCGCCATTGCCATCGGTACCAAAAAAAAAACAACCAAAAAAAAGAATACAAATAGACGACTTCGACAAATGTGCCATAAGGCACAAAATTCATGAATTCTATGCTGTGCGAAAGCAAGTACCAACTCTCAAAAGTCTGCTTACCGAATTGAAAAAAGATATTGATTTTACCGGTAGTAGGGAGTACTTGCGATTGCTATTGCATAGTATGGGGTTCAAATACAAAAAGTGCAGAAACCAACGGTACATATTGAAGGAGCGTTCGGATATTGTGGTTTGGCGGGAAAGTTACATATTTAGACGAAATAAAAGAAGCAAGGGACAAAAATATACCTCTTGTTTATTTAGATGAGACTTACATCCATACGAAAATGAACCCGGTGTGTCGAAATCCGTTTCAACCGGCAAACGATATATTATAGTACATGCCGGCGGACCATCGGGATTTGTTCCCAATGCACTTCTAATATATAATGATAAGGAAAAGAAAGCCGATTATCATGACTCCATGAACAGGAACAATTTTAAGAAATGGGTTTTGCAGAGATTAATTCCCAATCTCAGTGAACCCACGTGTGTTATAATGGATAATGCCCGGTACCATTTTTTCCAAATTAACAAAGCTCCAACATCTGGCGATAGAAAACACGTCATTGCTGAGTGGCTGCGTTTAAATAACATCTCATTTCCCCAAAATGCATCTAAAGATAAATTGGTCACAATTTTGAGACGTCATAAACCCGAGCCAGTATACGAAATAGATACGATTCTCTCAAATCATGGTCACAAGGTGATAAGGTTACCGCCCTATCACTGTGATTTAAATTCCATCGAGATGGTTTGGGGCATCATGAAAGCAAAAGTGGCAACTAAAAATGTTTCCATCACGAATGATGCCTTCCTAAAGCTCGTTGAAGATAGTTTTCAGGTATTTACATTTATCAATGAATTTTAATGAACAGTTAAAAATATAGCTTACTTTTACACTTCGTTATTACTTAGGAAGTGACTATAGAAAATTGGAGTAAATGCTGCGAACACGTAAAAAAAATAGAAGACGGATATAGGACAAAAGGTCCTATAATCGAATCACAGACCGAAAGATTTATAATCGAGGTTGGTGGTCCTGAAAGTTACTCTTCAACGGACGAAAGTGAAAATACATCGGAGCCAGAATCTGATGAATATATGGATGTCGAATATTTAGAATCGGATTTTGACGGATAGGTAATTATTCATATTTAATTATCAACTAGACATGCTCTTCCGATTACATGAAAACATAGTTTCACAATCTACAAGTACTTAATTGTATATCTCACTCGTTCTTGCACGATGCCAATACTCACTGTCCCGACTATTCATGACGTACACGTATAATTGCCATATGTAAGCTGTTTGTAGCGACACTACATCAGGGCTAAATAGGAACTTGTCAGGCTATACCTATGTAAAAATAACCTTCCTTACGTTAGGCGGTGGTCCATTATTTCCAATCAGCTGTCTCCTCGGCACGCGGCACGAGCTGAACCCACTGGGCATGGGCACGTCCGAGCTGCTAGAGAGGATGTTCATGAGGACCGCGAAGGCTTCCGACTCCGAAAGGAGGGAGGAGCGGGCCGGGCCCTCCGCGAACTGCTGGGGGGACAGGGTGAGGAACCGGATCTTCTCGATGGCGCTTCGGATTGTCAACTTCGCAGGTTCTGGGGATTAATATTTATTTCAATTGTCACGCTCACAATAACTCATAATTGCCATGTATAAGAACTTTTTCTTTCTAATTTCTTTATAATTAAAAGCCTTGGAAAACCACAGCCGCATACATGTTGCCATTTGATGATGTTGAATGATGGGCATACAACCTTCACCGCCTCAGTGTTCGATTCGGAAATGTTGTCTATGGACTATTTTTTATGTTCTAACCCCAAACACAACCTTGTTGATGTCTTGAGTAAAAACGATAGCACTATTAAGTTGTAACTTTTTAATTGTATTACTTATTCGCTTAGATAGCGTTGTCGCTTTTGCATCGCGCCGCCTTGGCATGTGCCGCCTTGTGTCAATGGATGCCGCCGCGTAAACAAAGAAATTCGCATTTTATTACAATAACCACAAGTGCGTGCGAGTGTAGCGACACTACGCGAATGGACTATATAGACAAGTTAAAACTATTATAATTTAAGATTTTTTTCCCGCAATCGAATCGTAACTTTTGACTAAAGGACCCCTTGGTAATCAATCTATTATTTAGTCCCTTATTGAACAATCTACTAATCTTTAATAAAAATATGTAAATATTATAACCAGATATCGGACAATTTGGCGTCATTACTCGCAATAATGTGGACATGACTCCAAATATTTTGATTAAATTAATTGATTTCTTACCTGAAAATTAAATTTTGATCCTTTGGAAGAGTAATAATTAATAAATAGATAATATAAAGACTTATTGTTATGTGTTTTAAGTCAAGTTCTTCTGAGTAGGTTAGGTTAGGTTGGAACTGTTATGATATTCAATAAATAAATAAATAAATATCACGCGACAATGTCACACAAATTGACCTAGTCCCAAACTAAGCTCTAGCCTTGTACTATGGGTCTAAACAACGATAAATATAATAAGATAGAGAAATAAATACTAAAATACATAGAAAACATCCGAGACTCAAGAACAAACACTCGTGCTAATCACACAAATATCTGCCCTTACCGGGACTTGAACCCGGGACCACAGGCTTCGGAGGCAGGGTCACTCCCACAACTAGGCCAACGTGTCGTCACAAATAATAATCAAAGACAGATAAGAAGTTAGCGCCGCATCCCATTCTATACTTTAGTTGATTATTCGATTTTGTGTCACAGCATCTTTGATTTCCACTGCCTATTTGACCTACCTGACCGTGTGTGGGACTCTGATGAAGAGGGTCCTGGCTCGGGCTCCGACCCCTTGCAGGCCTCCTCATTCGTGTCGGGGCTGCTCTCTGCGCTGCTATCCACATTCACCACCTACGAAACGTAAATGAATAGTTGAGAATATTGATTTTTTAGATATACTTTATTTTCGATCTATTTATAAAACGGAAAGTCACTTTTTATCTGTTACGCTTTCACGGCTAAATCGCTGAACTGATTTCGATGCAATTTGGTATAGATTTGGTTTTCAAAGACACGCTAGCCTAGTTGGTCCTGGGTTCAAATTCCGGTAAGGGCAGATATTTGTGTGATGAGCACGAGTATTTATTCCTGAGTCTTGGATGCTGTCTATGTATTTAAGTATATATTTTTCTATATAAGGAAGTTTATCGTGGTCTAGTACCCATAGTACAAGCCTAGAGCTTAGTTTGGGACTGGGTCAATTTTTGTGACATTGTCATGTGATATTTATTTATTATTTTATTTAGATACAGCTTGAAACCAGAGGACATAGTGTACTTTTTACCACGATTAGTGATAAACGACTTCTACACGGACGGTCGCCGGCAACGGCTAGTTAATATTATAATATAAATGTGAAACTTAATGAGTATGTTCGGATGTTTGTCTTTAAATCGCATATAAACGGCTGAATGGACCCGCCTAATGAAATATAGGCACACTTTACTTCTTGTCCTGGAAAATTTTAAGTCCTTAGGGAAAAAAAACGAGTTTGAGACGGATAAAGACACAGTATAGGCACTAGTTCGCCTTCAAACATTGGCATATCGCACAGCTTGCATGTGACAACAAGCAAACTCAACAGGACGGACCGACCCGGTTTAGTTGGAGCCGCTCCCTTACCGCGTTGTTTTGTGGGTATCAAGCATCGAACGACGCGCATCATCGTAACCCTAGCCCGAGTAGCAATAGGTAACAGGAACTCCTAAAGGGCCCAAGCCGATCTACTTTTCTACTGATACTGTTACGTACGTGGGGGGTGGGTAACTGATAGAAATGCACAAAAGCACGGATAATTAAAAGCGGACTTTAATAACGCACTCACTGAATCGTTACAAACATCGCACAATAAACTTCGAATACTTAGATGATCTCTCGGGTCGCTCTTGTTTGCACTGTTCACTCCATTATCCAAACATTCGGGGAGGACAAGTTATCAACGGAAGCACTTAAAAGCATTAACCTACAGGACGCATTTCTGTTCTGTAGGAAAACAAGATGGGATCCATGCTGGATGGGAGCGTCGCCGGGCCAGTAACTTACGGCTCAACCAAGGGGAACAGGGCGGAATGACCGGGAGACTGATCGACCGCCCACCTGCTCCGGCCGGGCGTCCCCACCCATCATCATCACCATCAATAATCATCCTCAATCTCAAGTTCTTGATGACACATATAAAATGTCAATTATATATCCTACCTTTTCATTACTCGTACTGGGTTTAGGGCTGTGAGGCCCGGGAGTGCCAGCGCGTTCTGACTGCCGCTTATCCTGAGCCTTCGCATACCGCACTGCAGCATCAAACAGATCCAGTTCACTGTCCACATTCAAATGGTCAAGAGAGAACACCGTTATGACCGTGTTCAGCTCTACTTCTTCAAAACTGCTATCCGTAAGGACATCTTTGGTATTTGTGCTGATTATCTGCAATGAAAAAACAGGTAAATAATTATCCACGATCAAATTATTGCAACAACTCATAACACTCATGCTAAAATGTGATGGAAACAGAAGCAACAAAAAAATGCTTTCTATTTCACTCATGCCATATGTATATGACATTAAATAAATGATAAAATGTTTATTTATAAAATAGTCACCTTTGATTCACAAGTGATTGTACCATTTACTCTGCAATCTTATTCAAATTAAGATCTAAAAAGGTCTACAACAAGTTTCTAATTTTATACAAACCTGTTGCCTATGCAACATTTATCTATCTTTATTTATCTATTTATATTTGTCTTGTATAACTTCAAAGTCTAGTTCCAAAAAATGTTTTATTATTTTCATGTTTAATTTTAATACAAAGCCAATTTAATTATAGTACTGTCAAAATACCTATTAGCTCTTAACAATGTAGTATCAAAATGCAGATTTGGGGTTCTCCCTACCACTAATTTTAAACCAGTTTCTTTACTTAAAAATATGCAAATCACTCTCCTTACCACCTCGGACCTGCTTAGGCACTATTTCTTTATAACCAGTAACTATTGACGGCAGTACATTTCTATCGAATTTTATTTTAATAAGCTGTTAGGAAATCAACATCAAATCAAATCAAGAAAATCCTCTCGTGAGGTCTGGGTTCCGGCAGCTACAAACCTGTATACATTTATCCATGAGGACATTCTCTTCAAATAGCCTGGCAAACTCGTAAGCCCGGCAAGCATTCTTCGGGTACAAGTCTGACCAGAGATACCTGGTGCATTCCTTGACGAGGTGCGGCATCATGTACTTCTTTGCCCCATAGCACAACTCGCATGCTTTATCAAATGAGCTTATATTTATGTGGTCAGTATAAATGTATCTGTAATACAAAAAACTTTTATTTTAAACTTATTTTTGTAAAAAGTTAAAACAAATCACCAGAATCTAGCAGTCTTTATTGAGAAAGAACAAATGTACAAATGTATGTAAGAACAATTTTAACAATAAATAATACTATTAGAGCAAATTGTCTTTTTGGAGACTAACCGCCTGTTTCACAATCATCAGGTAACGCATATCTGTCAAATAATTTTAGCCCTTTCCCTTTCTCACACTTGAACATAGACAAAGAGAGGGCTATCTTAATTTGACAGATAAATTTACTTGTCGATTGTGAAACAGGCCCTAAGATAATTTACCCACTGACTAACAGCACTACCCTGCTAACACAAATGGCAGTATCTCAGACAAAACTCCTCTAAACCTTATAACTGACAGGATAGGATTGAATCTGCTTTGGCTATTGAAATTGAGATACTGCCCTTTGGCTTAGAAGGGCAGAGCATAGAGCAGCATAATTTATTTTTGTCTGTTTACTTCAACAAACTTTCTTAGTCTGTGACAACTGACAGCAATTATTTTCTTTTTATTCAATCTTACATTATCTATTATTGCAATAGGAAAACAGTTTATCCTCTTGGTTATGCACAACATTAAAAATATAAGGTTAGTAAGATTATGTGTCTAGGTGTTTTTGCCAAATATATTAATTCATGTTTATATCAGGATATCAGGAATATAACATGCAGAAAGGTGGATTTTCTTGAATATTGTTTATAAATAAGGTAAACGTTCTATCATAATTTAATGTGAAATTAAGAGGAAAGGTAATGAGAGGTGAGTGTCTCCATAACATCTTGTCCATAATGTAAAAATAATAGTAAAGGGAAATCGATCATGGACTCATCATGACGGTTATATTATACTCACTCTAACAGTGCCTTGAAGGCATCAGGCTGCACGTCTAAGATCGGAATTGGTTCGTTCCTCTCAGCCATACCGCCAAAGAACATGGCCTCAAAAACTGGCGAAGCCATCGCCAGTAGGAGCTTATGACCCGGCACGACCGTCTGATGCGGCTCCGAACCCACGATGAATGAGCAGTCCGACCACTGACCAGACTGCAAGAGATGGCCACCTCTTTGCTTCAATTCCGTGCATCGTAACTGCCAGTCGCAAGGTTCTGAGGCCATTTCGACAGTCACAGTAACTCAAATTCAGCTGCGAAGCAACTAAAGATTAGCGTTGGAGTTATAATAAGCTTGTTTAACGTAAATATGTATGTAGTCACGAAAATATAAATAGTGTTTGGCGTCGAAATGTCAACAATGTCAAAAAAATACGGTCGTCTGTCTGATAACTACGAATGACGGCAATGATACGTGTTACGTAGATAAAGTAATTTATCCAAATTGGATAAAAGAGGTAATGCCAACCTCTAGGGAAATATTATTACTGGATTTTCATGTAACGTAAATTATACATTCTCTGCTAGAGCTAGCACGACTTTAGCTTAAGGTTAAAAATAATATTTAAGTGATTAGGCAAATAAATCAATAAGTTAAAACAAACCTTTCTTTAAAACAATTTCTATATAGATAGAAGTTTTTTTATAAGGACGTAGAGAGACGAATGGGGATCACTCTGATCCCCATTGGATCACACAAGGATCACATAATAATTATGAATTTGAGTACCTAGGTTACGTGTTTGTGTCCCTTGTCCTGTCTGTGGAGATTCTCTAGCAGCGGGCGAATTTTTGCGTTTTGTTATTACACAAAAAACAAGGACAAGAGAAACATCATCTTTAATCTGTAGTAAGCTGCATATTGAATCTTTAAGTTTTAGAATAGAAAATAATTCAGACACAAAAATAATTTTAGGTTTTGCTTATGGTAATAATTTCATGTTACGTTTAGAAACAAATCAATAAATGCGTTTATACAAAATACATATTAAAGTGTCATCTGTCAAATACAAATTGAGATTGTATGCGGACGTCAATCATGTGAAAACGATAAATATTTTATGCGAATCTAATTAAGTTTATGAAACAAAATGAATCACGACGATATAAAAGCCGTAGTGCAAGAGAAATTTCTATCAAGCGAGCGAGTGACGGCGTTTTTATGCGACGCTAAAGTGCTCCAGCCGGAATGGGTAAACAAGGACAGAATATTAGCTATCGTCGAGTATGGGGACGAGAAGGCAGTGTTCTGCATGTACACGTCGTGCTACCCACCGAAATCGTTCACGGACCTATCAATAGAAGTCGTACTGCCTATAGACAGCAGCTTCAAATGCGAGATCGACAACAAACCTACAGACCCTGAAGCGGTTTTGTATCTCAATCTTCAATCTCGAAGTAACAAGTATAAGTTTGAAATAGTTATGACTCCGCGCGTAGATAATTTCGTTGATGACCTCTTTAGAGGTATAGAAGCAGTGAACAAGTTGCCAAGGCAGCCTGAGTTTGTTTGGCTCACAAAGTACAGTGGCAAGAATGATGAAGACATCATGGTGGAAAGTATGGTTGTACCGCGGCGCAACGTCAACTCCGCACCGGTGGCCATCAGAGAAAGCTTAATAAAGAGGCGGATGTCGGACAAAGAACCAGACTACACATTTACTAAACAATTCAGTGTTTTCTGCGGAACTTGGAATGTCAATGACAAATCTCCAACTATTCCCTTAAAGGGCTGGTTGTGCGTTGACAAGGAGCCTCCAGATATTTATGCAATTGGTTTTCAAGAGCTTGACTTGTCTAAAGAAACTTTCCTCTTTGACCAAACATTCAGAGAAGATGAATGGTACGCAACTGTGCTACGTTATGTAGATCCGAGAGCTAAATATGTAAAAGTTGAGAAGGTAAGGCTTGTTGGAATGTTGCTTATAATCCTCATTAAGGAGAAACATATGTCACATGTACGTAATGTTGTATGTGACACTGTTGGTACTGGCATCATGGGTAAGATGGGGAACAAAGGAGGAGTTGCTATTAGAATGGATTTACATAGCACTTCTCTGTGCTTCGTAAATTCGCACTTGGCTGCTCATGTGGAGGAGTATGAGAGGAGGAATCAGGACTTTAGAGACATATGCAATAGGATGCGGTTTCACCAGCCAAATCAGCAAGCTAAGTGTATTAAGGATCATGACCATATTTATTGGATAGGGGACTTGAATTACCGAATAACTGAGCTTGATCCCCTTAGTGTGAAAAAAATGGTTGATGAAAAGAATTTTGTAACAGTCCTTGAGTTTGATCAGCTTAGGCAGCAGCATAAGCACAACCAAGTGTTCATGGGATATACGGAAGGAGCTATCAATTTTAAACCCACCTACAAGTATGACCCTGGGACAGATAACTGGGATTCTAGTGAGAAGAACAGGGCACCAGCGTGGTGTGACAGAATATTCTGGAGAGGAGACAACATAACGCAATTAGAATACAGGAGTCATCCAACACTAAACATCAGTGACCACAAACCAGTTTCGGCTATATTTAACTGTTTCATCAAAATAATAAATGAGGAAAAATACAAAAAGGTATATGAGGAAGTTATAAAGCAGCTTGATAAACTTGAAAATGAACTAATACCACAGGTAAAGGTCAACCAGACTGAAATAGACTTTGACACAGTTAGATATCTGGAACTGAAGGTTCAAACAATCACAATAACCAATGTAGGGAAACTGCCCGTTGAGTTTGAATTCATTAAAAAGCTGGATGAGTCAAGCTTTTGCAAGGACTGGCTGATAGTGGAGCCGTACAAAAAATGCATTTGTGCGGATGAGGAATGCGAAATTCAACTAAAAGTACTTATAAACAAAACATCAGCCTGCAAAATGAATGCTGGAACAGACAAATTATATGACATTCTTGTGCTGCACTTATTTGGTGGGAAGGATATCTTTATAACTATCAATGGGACATATCAGAGGAGCTGTTTTGGGTGTTCAATCGAAGTCCTAGTTAACCTAAACATGCCTATACGAGAGGTGCCTTTGGGTAAATTAATTGAGCTGGAAAATAAGAGGGATCAGTGTGTGACTAACCAATCTACATATTCAATACCTAAAGAGATTTGGTTTTTAGTGGACCACATATATTTACATGGCTTAAAGGAGCCAAATCTATTCGAGCAGCCTGGGTTACATAGTGAGGTGCTTCAGATCAGAGATTGGTTGGACAGTGGATCTACGGACCCTATTCCTGGTAGCATTCACTCAGTGGCTGAAGCTTTGCTACTTCTGCTGGAAAGTACTGCGGACCCAATAATACCATATAATTTACAAGCGGCCAGTCTCAGAGCGTCTGCGAATTATTTGCAATGCAAGCAAATAATCTTAGAGCTTCCAGAATTTAGAAAAAATGTGTTTTTGTATCTTTGCGAGTTTCTACAAGAGGCCCTGCAACACAGTGCTGAAAATGGCCTGGACTCTAAAACATTGTCGACACTATTTGGCTCCATCTTTTTGAGGGACAACCCTAACCAAGCACAGGAGCCCCAAACCAGGATTAACAAGCAAATCATAGACAAGAAAAAGGCCCAATTTGTGTACCATTTCTTTATAAATGATCACAGTGACTTGATTTTTTCTAGGTAATGTGTTTAGCTTAGAGAGATTGACGCCAATACCGCAAGTCATGCGTAAAAAGAAGTAAAAACGGCTTCTTTCGGTGCTGGCGCCATCTTTAGTTAGTATTAAACATAATTTAGTTGAAGGCCTTCCCATATTAAACTATATAATATTTAAGATCCTTGGATTGAATGATACGGACAATCATATCAACTAAAATGTGTTTGATGCTGTACAAAAAATACTTTTAAGAACTCTTATTCTTATTTTATGTGATTCATTCTATTTATTCAAATACTCAACATCTTTCCATTAGTCTTTTAGTAGATCAATTTAATTTTAATTAAATTGTAATATTATGAATGTCACCTCTATCATCCAGATACGTGTTGCTATGTCTGTGAATCAGAATCTAAAATAATATTATTGAAAACAATTTTATTTCACATAGGTATAACTAGTGGTTTCCCTAGATTCCATCTGCGTAGATGTCACCGAACCGTCGCATTTTTCGGGATAAGTCCCATACCTAATTTGATCTAAATCGGTTCAGCGGTTGATTCGTGAAAGTGTAACAAACAGACAAACAGACAGAATTACTTTCACATTCAGAATATTTGTATTAGTATGCATAAGTAAACCGTCTGATATCATTGCAATACATAAAATATTTTATAATAAATAATTATTTTGACGAGCGCAAAAAATAAACAAACTTTAGTAGGTATGGATGAAAAAAATTTAAATGAGAACCTCCTTTTTTTTAAATTTAAAAAATGTTCTCCAGGACACAGTAGTGACATTAATATTTTGCTCTCATAAAACTTAACCTTTATATTTTTACAAAACTAATACTTTTCTTCCTGTTCAATCATCACATCACATTAAATACAAGGTTACAAGCCATCTCGATAAGGAATGTAACTCGCCCTTGAGTAAATCTGTTTACTGACGTGAGCATTTTTTATGAGGTTATTAAATGCAAAATAACATAAGGGTTAATTATGCTAATGAACAAAACAAATTAGGTTTAGCTTGTTAGTCAGCTGTTTAATTAGTAGTTTAAGTTTCGTAACATTTTAGTGTAATACCAAAAACTAACGACTTACAGCCTCGCACTCGAGAGTCCGATTAATAACAATTAAGTCAGTCCTCAGTGACCAAGTTTTATACACAAGTTTGAAAAAGGAACGATTTCACTGTCTTCAAATGATGGAGCAGGCCATGAATGTTGCTGCAGGACGTTCACTGTTGAAATGAAAGTCATCTTTAGTATTTAAGATACCAAGCTTGTACTTTAAGTTATTTCGTTTGTAATAAAATTTGACAACTATAATTAATATTATAATATGAATTTTCTGTATGTTTGTGATCTGTGTTACTAAATACAGACCGCTCGCCAGATGTCTTAAGTTGTATCTTGTACAAGATAATTAAATTATCATACCTAGTTTAGTTTGTGACGTTACAATACATTCATTTACTTAATAACAAACGCTGCTAACGGGCTTAATATTTTTACTAATACTAAGAGAGTGCGAAATTTGTAGGTTTGTATATCTGACACGTAATCTCCGGAACCAAATAACCTATTCGATAATTCTTTCACCATTTGGAAGGTAAATTGACTTGACAGAAGCCCGTGGAGCTAACCCCATGTGCTTCTGTTTAGTCCACGAGAGAAAATACTATTTTACCGAACAATCGTCCTCACGTGTGATATGTATGCACTTATTTCTCTAATAACTCCATGGAAGTGTCTATAAATAACTTGGCATTGGCGAAATACACCTTGACAGGAGTGAAAGCCATTGATTATAATTAGAATTAGAAAGGTAGGTACATTATTCCGGATCGACATGTATTTATAAGACATTTTATAGAGAGTTGTGAACTTCTAAGATTTGCTTGGGACTTAAATTATAAAAGGACTTAAAAAACACTGTACCTAAAAGAATACTAAGTAGGGACGATGGATTTCCGATAATAGTATGGTAGCTGGTACTATCTACCTTAATATTTTCTTTAGTATCATTCATTAAGAGCGACAAGCGGCTCAGAATACTGATACTACTGATAGTGTACTAACAATTTCTTAATCAACGAATTGTACTAAGCGGCCAATGAATTAGTTATTTATTTGTACAATAACATAATTAGGTTAATTATGTTGCGTGTATTTTTAAGTTACTTTAATTCATAATTTATTTGTAAGTAGGAATACTGTGATCATCAGATGTAGGTATGGAAACGTTCATCATACTTGAGGCAATAGGAGCAAACTTAAATTAAACCTCAACTCATTGGTGTCCAAACAAATCCATTGGTGTCTCATCGAATTTTAATTTCATCGACAGCTAATTTCTGTTAAAGCCTTATTGTTTTTAGGTTATCTTTAGAATGGGTTACGTAGGTTAGGTTAAACCCGTGACCAGCAAAAAAACTTCATGTGAAAATTCCTGTCGATAAAATGGAAATTCGGCTAACTCATTAAAACTACAACAACCTACCTTCGGGTTCCTACTTCTACGCTATCATTTGCGAGTTTGACCGATTTTAAACTAACCAGTAATAGTTAAAAGAGCAATCGCAATGCACTAATAACAGTAATAACACCCAGACATTAAGACAACTTGTAATATTTGCAGCCCTTTTTAAGTGGTTTTTACTACCTCCTTTTTTTAGTACTTAAGCCTTTACAGTGTGCTGAATTAGATTCTGTTCTACTGCAACCACCTCATAACCACCAGTCTTGCTTCACCCTTCTGATTCATAAAAATCTCGAACTTTCATTATACTTAAACCAACCATGTAGCCATAACCCTGTTACTTGTTAGTTACCTACCTACTTGAAAATAAAAGTTTGTTTAGAGTAGGCTCGGGTATTTAAAATGAATGTTATCCTGCTGTAAAGGGATATAGTGGAAAACTAACGTAAGGTACTGGGGTTCTGTTCCACTTTGTAAAACCATATTGCGTTTGCTTGTATTGCCAAAATGTCGACGTTTCGATAACTTATTTTCATGACAGTAATGGCGGTCGTAAAAAAAAAATACGATAACATGTCAAAAGCAATATTATTTTACCGAGTAGAATAGAGCTCCTGCTTTTATCTAGTGTCGTTTTTATATTTGTAAAAGCAATCGAGATGTTAGGTATAATTACTTGATAGCCGTTTATTTCAACGAATGCCAAATAATTGACTTGTATGTGAATAATTGGTAAAATGTAACAATGTAATTTGTAAACAGTGACTGTTTTAACAATGTGCGTATGTATACTACAATGTGCTAAATTGTTGTTTAATATATTCAATTATTTAGAACTTGACAGTGTTTTTGGCTTTTATTTCTCTAAAAGGATTAGTTGGTTCTATTTAGACCTATTCTTAATAACAACGTTACAAAAATCTTCACGTGCTATCGCTTCTCAACTGAATTGTTTAAAATTGAAATCAATCGCGCCAGTGTGTTTATTGTGCGTAACCCTTTGCCAACCTCGACTTTCGTAGTAATTTAGTCATCTAATTTAATAATAGATGGCGCCACGGTACCGCAATAACGAATTCATTGTTTTTCTTTAACGAGGTTACGCATTCACTCATCTTTATTTGTAAAGTTTTCAATGTATAAGTTTTAACAATAATTATTATTTACTCTCAATTCCTAAATAGGTATGACAAAAAAAACACTTATAATAAGAAAAGTTTCTGAACGAACCGGCTTCATAGATCGCAGATCAATTTCGTTCGAAGAAATATAGCGGTAAATTTGATTTGGACCAATCACGATACAGTATGCGACCGTTGTCAAACCAACATAAACTTCATCTAGGAAAACATTGAGCTGCCAATTTTTACTTCGCATTAGAGATGGGCAAAATGTATCACTTAAAAGAAAAGATTGAAATGTATCTTTCGATCATTGGGATATGTATCACTCTTTTGTATCTTTATATCCCTATGTATCAGTACTTCAGTAGCTCACGCTCGACCGCACGAGCCGCAGCTATTGCCTGCACCGCTCACTCTCTCAGCGTGGCTCGCTTAGCTCAACTCAATCCAATAAATCAGAACCAGTATAAAACTTAAATGTTCACATACTGCTGAACGACTTTAAGCCCTACACACCAGTAATAGAGTTATCAATTTACCTTTTTGTGCCGACGTATGTCAATTTATAATGGTCATACGGCATAGCAACCCATCCAGTTCACCCACTCTCTCCATCCGACCTCTCAGTCTTGCAAAAGTGCAACACAACATACCAAATAGTGAGGTGCGAAAAAGACGTCAGTTCGCGTAACCTTGGCGTGGCCGGCCGTAGCGGCCGAGCCGAGCGAAGCGACACAGATAGAAAGAAAATTACGCCGTGAGTGAATGAGTTATAAAGATACACTGATACATTCGGATGTGAAAAGATACAAGGAGTGATTGATGAGAACGGATTGATACATATCTTTTTTATCTATCTCTCCTGAGTTACCCATCTCTACTTCGCATCCTGTCTTTCTTCAGTTTAAATTCAATAACTGTTTAACGGTGAACCAGAAGTTGAGAAGTAGTTGAATGAAATATTTTTTTACACTTCATCTGAAGCTAGTAAGAAGAGGACGCGACTTCGAATTAAAATAATTCTTTGTTTGTTTTGTGTCGAACGAAGCCATGGAAGTTGAAAACAAATGTGAGTACAATGTTATTACTGCATGATTTTTTAACGAATTAGAATTTAAACAGTTTATTGTATTTGTGTGACTTTTACGGGCATCTTCTGATATTCTAGTGACGGGATGTTTAACATGTTAAGATTTAAACAGTTCCTTTGTTCTTGAACGCGCTTATAAATGGGTCTATGCGTCCTTTGTATGAAAATAAGGAATACTATCAAACTAAAATAATTCTCAAAATCTCTTAAGATTTGTGAATTATCACGTTTTTTCTGTGTTCAATCGTTAAAATAACTAAAGAACCTCTTCCAATTTACAAATAAAAAAAATTGTTCATTGTGATTCAACAATAACTTACTATGAAATGATACGTTTTCACTGACGTAAATACCTAGGTAACATTTTGCAACCCATGTTCGAATTTTAAACCGTTTTTTTCTATTGCCTACCTACACTTATAGTAGTTTATCTCTTTTATAGAATTAAATACTCGGATGTTGTTTTGTGACTATTTATTTACTCATATCAAAGTCATTAGAATTGTGAAATTACCAATTTGAGAAGAATATCATTTGTATTTTTTTTGCCTGGCCTATTTTTTATGCATACAGTAGAAACTTTAACACCTAGAAATAGGTAGATAGTTTTTATTATTTTAACATTTTTTTAAATAAAATAATTTCATTAGATCAAACTTCATCAACAGTGGCCAGCAGGGTGAAAAAGTTGTGCTTTTTTAAGTAGGTAGGTATCTGAAGACTAGTAATTTTCTTGTCGTATTTTTTTATCACTACATAGTATAAAACAAAGTCGCTTCCCGCTGTCTGTCCCTATGTATGCTTAAATCTTCAAAACTCCGCAACGGATTTTGATGCGTTTTTTTTAATAGATAGAGTGATTGAAGAGGAAGGTTTATATGTATAATACTTTAATCCGGAGCGAAGCGAGGGCGGGTCGCTAGTTAAAAATAAACCTTGGTAGTAAGTAATTCAGGCTTGGCAATTTATTGTCAAAAAACTGTATTTGCCATTCAATAGTCATTAGGGCAATTCAATGGCAGAGAGTTATAAATAAGTTACCAATTTTTTGCTGTCTGTTTGTTTAACTAAATGGAAAAATTCATATATCCTTATACACATGTTTAAATTTATATGTATAAAAATATTGGCATTAAAAGATAAAAGACATGCTTTGAAATGGTAACTTTTGTTACATTATCGTGGAACTACCCACTACATTGCATAATTAATGTCCACCAAAGCATCTGTCTGTATGTTTTATCATCATTCACTACTGGGTGTACCTAATTATATTGTTACTGTAATAAACTTCGGGAGGTTGTGTTTGAAATAAATTCAAATCATATTAATCATATTAGTAAATGAATTAAAGATGTTTCATCAGTAGTAAGCTGAGGAGGTTTTTGGTGTATCACATTAGTTGTTACATGATAAAATTATTTCAATAGAGCATGATGAGATAAAAAAAATATTGATAAAAGCTAACAGATATTTATAATTTAAATCCTATTCAATATTATAAATGCAAAGTTTGTTTGGATGTTACAATTACGTTTTAACAGCTGAATGGTTTTTGATAAAATTTGGCCCACAGATATTGTTCTGACGAAGGATACTTTTCATCCTAGATATGTTTATCAATTCCAAGGGAATAGCTATTTTCGAATTCTAGGCAGATTGGGTCGCAGTCGCAGGCAAAAGCAAGTGAACATGAATAAGCAGATGCCGCATGTATTTGAGTAACTTTTATTGCCTTTATAAAAATTAGATGAAATGACAAAAATAGTAAATTGGCGGCTCAAATAAATAAATATCACAGGACAATGTCACACAAATTGACCTAGTGCCAAACTTAGCTCTAAGCTTGTACTATGGGTACTAGACAACGATAAACTTACTTATATAGATAAATGAATACTTAAATACATAGAAAACATCCAAGACTCGGGGACAAATACTCGTGCTCATCACACAAATATCTGCTCTTACCGGGATTGGACCCCTAGCTTTGAAGGCAGGGTCACTACCAACTAGGCTAGCGTGTCGTCACAATGCGGCTAAGTTATAGTTTTTTTGTTATGAGGGAGCTTGAGGCAGCATTGTTGTAAATAAACCATAACTGAAATAAATAGTATGAGTATTCAGAGCAGAGTGCTGGCCTACTTACGAGTAGCTTGAAAGGGATGAAAGAAAATAGGACGAGAGTGAATATGTGCGTATTTTTCTAAGAAATTCTTTCTCTAGCTTTTCCGATGTACTATGAATATGACTATTACCTATACTGTGAAAGTAACTCTGTCTTTCGGTTTGTTAAGCTTTCACAAATAAACCGCTGAAACGATTTAGATGAAATTTTGTTATGGAGATAGTTTTGAGTCCCAAGGAAGAAAATAGGGTACTTTTTATCCCAAAAAATTGGATGGCTCCTGAGGGAATAGCAATGAATTACTTCTACGCGACGAAATACTATTTTAATCAAAGCTAGTTATCTATCAAATGAGGAAGACCTAATGCCTGAAATAAGTTACTCTTTGACCTTGGCCTTTGAACAAATTCATCATAACCGATCGTGTTTGCCTCAAAAACAAATATTTCACTCGAAACGAGATAAAAAAAACACTATTTGTCATCCGCGACCGTTAAACAAGTTCCTACCAGCCAGCGAGAAAGTTCTCTTTTTGTTACAAGTTTAAATTTAAATTGAAAACGGCCGTTGGCCGCAAGGCCGACTGCAACCGTCGTTGGTGACTCATCTCCCGTACTGGAGATGTTCTACTTGAATCTGCGCAGGTTACGTTTATGTACCTACTGCAATGTTATGCCTCAGTTGTTTAAGCATGAATGCAAGATTGTGTTTATTTCCTTGATGCATTCTTGTTAAAATAATAAATTATAACTTAATTAAACCAACCTAATCACCAACCTGCGTCCAAATCTACGTCCGTGTGGTTGCCGGGTTAGAATAGTGCCACTCCATGTCTTCCCGTGGATGTCGTAAGAGGCGACTAAGGGAATAAAGGCTTGTAGTACTGTTAGGCGATGGGCTTGCTACCTGTCACTAATACACTAGTAAACTTCTTGGCCTGATTGTGCAAAATGTGGTTACAGAATGCATACAAGTCTTTTTGGGGTTGTTGGTATTTCTGTAGCTCTGCCTACGCCACTCTGGGAATGAAGGCGTGATTTTATGTATGTATGTAATCACCAACCTACCATTAACATCTCTGTTGAAGTCAAATAATTACTTTTATCCTGAAACACAACCACTCGCACCAAATTTAAATATTATCAAATACAATTTTCTAAATGTCATCAAAAATTAATTAATAGAGTAGACAGGTACACCTACGTGAGAGCATTTTTTTCATTAAGTATTGGGTTCGGTCACATAGTTCTGTGGGTTCGGTCCCATTCCTAGTACCTACACTGTTGTGCATGAATGCTGTTTTAGTACCTACCTACACTGTTGTGCATAAAATTAAATGCTGTTTTATGTTCTTTATGACTTATGACAAGCAGTATTATTGAGGAAGCCTGCGTTGATGAAGTACAGTTTAAATGTCTAGGGGGTTTGTTTTTACAAAACTTGCTATTTCGGGTAGTTCTACCAGCGTTTCAACCGCTTTGACTTCGGTGTCGCATTTTTAACCATTTCCCTGTACGAGTAGGATAACCATTTTCTGTTATTTTCTAGGAGTCCAGGCATTCTTCAAAATAACCAAAAATGGTTATCCTACTCGTATAGGTAGGTAGGTATAGGTAGGGGTTCCCCCGTGTGGTTGCCGGGTTAGAATAGTGCCACTCCATGTCTTCCCGTGGATGTCGTAAGAGGCGACTAAGGGAATAAGGGCTTATAGTACTTTTAGGCGATGGGCTTGCAACCTGTCACTAATTCACTAGTAAACCTCTTGTTACAGAAATATCAGTAAGTCTTTAGAGTTGTTGGTATTTCTGTAGCTCTGCCTACCCCACTCTGGGAATGAAGGCGTGATGTTATGTATGTGTGTATAGGGTGCCGGAAAAGATACAATGTTTAGTGACTTAAAAAATGGGACGCAGGTGTCTTGTGCATGTAAGCCACAGCCTGTACACACCTTTTTTGGGCTTTAAAAACGGCATCTCTGTCGACTGAGATCCCGTGAACAAGAGTTCTTTTTAAATTGTTTCAAAATTGAAAATGCCATTTAAGAGCAAAGGTGGTTGAATTTTGTTTCCTTGATGGTAGATTGGTGCCTAGCACCTCAGCATCATGCTGAGCCAGTATCCGATTCACTGCCACGAAGACACACCTAACTACCACTTTTACTTTACTGTTTTAACTTTTTGTGTGTCTTGTTGTGTTTAGTGAATAAATGTATTTTTCTTTTCTTTTCTTTTAAACTAGCAATCACAAAAATATCCCTGTTCTTGGTATGGTGAGTATCACAAGGTTATGGTTAGACCTCGTTATATCGGAGGTGCAATTAGGTAGCTGGACATTCTTAGGCATGGGTAAAAATATTTATGATGTCGAATATGTCGATCGATACTATTAGTATTTCTTTATAATTAATTGTATTTAGGTAGGTACCATTTTTAGACAAAAATGTAACATTTTTATTTTGTATTCCATGATAATCAATTTCATCAGAAACAGAATCAGGTATTATTACCAGAAGCGGACATAGAAATCGTTTTTTTCTGTTTTGTTTTCTTTAACCCCGTGTGGTTTCTGGGTTAGAATAGTGCCACACCATGTCTTCCCGTGGATGTCGTAAGAGGCGACTAACTTCTAGTATTGTTAGGCGATGGGCTTGCAACCTGTCAATACACTAGTAAACATCTCAGCTTACTTGTGCAAAATGTGGTTACAGAATTATTAACATGTCTTTTTAGTGTTGTTGGTATTTCTGTAGCTCTGCCTACCCCACTCTGGGAATGAAGGCGTGATGTTATGTATGTATGTGTTTTCTTTATTCATTTTATTAGTTTATGAAATATAATTAAAAATGTTACTATGAATTATTTCTGTACCTCATTTTATCTTCCGTCTCTTATTCATCGCATTGTAATTTGTACTGTATGAAGTATAAATGTAAGAGAGTAATATTCGTGGTAACATTGGTAAAATTCTCGGAAATATTGTGTATTTTACCAGGAACAATCAACATATAACTACTAAACCCATCTTATCATTATTCGTTTGTAAAGGTCCGTCTGGTGCTTAAATAGTATAAACGAGTATAAAAACATATAGTTATATGTACGAAATTTGAATATTACCGTATATTACCGCTTTTTAGGGGTCCGCAGTCAAACTAGGAATCCTTATAGTTTCGCCATGTCCGTCCGTCCGTCCGCAGCCTAGCTAAGAGACTCTTAGCTTAGTACTAGAAAGCTGTAATTTGGCATGAATATACAAATTAGTCACGCTAACAAACTGGTAGAATAAAATCTTGAAAAAAATTTTTTTTACTTTACTTATACGTATTGTGGGGATGTAATTTTTTTTTTTCATCTATTCCATATCCGTCTAGGAAATACCTATTAAGTTTTAAAGCGCTAATTTTTGTTAGACGAAACTACAAATACAAGAAATCTGTTTTTTTGTCAATGAAAGTGCACATAAAGCATTTACAAGGAAAACTATCACGACTAAGTAGACATCATTGGTTCTTGAGATACAGGCGATTAAAGTGTTTATGCCTAGTAAAATCATCTACGACGGCACCAAATGACTTAAAATATAAAGTTAGTTACATACATACATACATACATAAAATCACGCCTTCATTCCCAGAGTGGGGTAGGCAGAGCTACAGAAATACCAACAACTCCAAAGACTTACTGATATTTCTGTAACCACATTTTGCACTAACAGGCTAAGAGGTTTACTAGTGTATTAGTGACAGGTTGCAAGCCCATCGCCTAACAGTACTACAAGCCCTTATTCCCTTAGTCGCCTCTTACGACATCCACGGGAAGACATGGAGTGGCACTATTCTAACCCGGCAACCACACGGGGGAAAAGTTAGTTATTATTACTTGTTCATTTGTATGTTTGTAGTACTTAACGGCTTCGGAACCCTACACTGAGCACCGACATGCTCTTGCCCGGTTTTGTTAATGTTTCAGGTATAATACCCGCTTCGTGTAAGTAACTGGTAACAACGGCACATCACTAATGCGGACCGGACCATAGAATGATAGTTTAACAGGCCACCTATGATAAAGTCTGTAGTGTTCCGCGTTCTGGATCTCAATAGCCATAACGCCAACGCCGTCTGTTCTTAGGATATTGTAAACTTGATCATATTTTTCTTAGACTTAGATAGTCGTGAAATCACGATTAGAAACAATATCCTCGATAGTTTATTTTTTTAAACGCGACACCTTTTTCGCATGTTTTTGGTAGAATCTTCGAAACCGTACCATCTTTGACGATGATTTAATATTCAACAGTTGAGTATTTATAACCTCTTCATCCTGGTAAGCCAGTTTTTTGATAACTGTCGTGGCTTAAACGTAAACAGCAATTATTTGAATTTCCATCTCCTTCTGACGTTCTTCGCGCGACATAAAGACATCTCTTTTCATTCATTTGTGGGCGTGGCAACATATGCGGCCGCTGCAGCCGACGCACTTAAAGCCACAAATGGAAGCAGTAATGTGTGAGTAAACCAAATTTGTTGTACCTAGGGTGCGTAGGCTAAGTTTCTTTTCTATGTGTTATTAGGTATTCTTAGTTCTACAATAGTAAAAGTTACAGTGATAGCTAACCTTTTTGCACCATTACACCTCTCAACAGTGTCGCATCTGTAACACTCTTACTCAGTGAGTCCTCCATCGATTTTTCTCGCTCAAGGTTGTCTGGCTCCTTAGACTTGCGTATTGTCCACAGATGTGTGAATGGAGGATTTGTTCTTGTTTCCTTATTTTTCCTTGCTATTTTTGTTAGCAGACTTTTGATAAGTTTATTTAGTCGCCAATTGTTTGTTGGAATTTTACAGTGAAGGAAAAGTATTTTTATCCTTGACTGTAAATGTTTGCGCATTCGTTGCCTGCGGTGCTACTTTAAGTACAATGGAGATGCTGTTGTCACCTTTTTACGCCATTATCAGAGCAGCTACTGCTGTAATCGGAGACATTCTAGAAATAATTAACTAGGTCCTTTTATGAGTTCCAAAGTCAAACTATAATTTCGCTATATTGGTCTGCCTTTCCGCGGCTTAAATTCTTTTTTTTTTTAGTTTATTTTTCATAAAAAGGTATGTGCATTATTGTATGATTGATTACAAGCTCGCCAAATTGTTATCAGTTTGTTGGCGAGTAAAGCGGTCAAACTTCTAGCTAATCCTGCACCTGGGCATAGTAATTAGGTACAACAACTCTTATCAACTAACTAATGAAAGAAGTACTATTTATAAAAGTTTGTAGTACTGTTCTATAGCAATTAAAATAGGTACATATTCTTACATGATAGATAATATCGAGCTAGATATCATGGGATAGCATTTAAAAAACATTATGTACAGTCGCGAACGTTAATTTAGGAACCATTTAAAAAAATAGCTTGACGTCAATGTCATTAGAGATTCAAAATCATTTGTAACTTACAACAAACTCAACCTAATCGATGTAGAATGTCAGACTGTACATGGGTATATACCATTTTTAGAGTTGGGGGACCGTGTAGTAAATATTGAACTCGGAAGTGTCATTTTCGCTAGAGTTGCGTGTCTCCCTCTCCCCAAACAAACTAAAAAACAAAACAAATAACATAACAAGTAATAAAAATCAGAAATAGCGTCCGTGCCCGGCGCCGCCCGGGTATTTTATTTTTCAAACGCACCTCTGGTCTGATAATGACAAACGCACCAAATAAATAATTCAAATCGGTCGGGCTGGGTGTATAATAAATAAAGAAAAAAAAAGGTTGAAAAATAGTTTGCATTTGAGACAAACCTCTTATAGACTTTAACTGCATGATATTTTCAGAACACCTTTTTAAAAAGTCCCTGTTAGTTGTGATGTAATAAATAAAATGTAATGTTGCGGTCTAATATGGCAGTTGCTGGAGTAGTAGAGTGAAGCAAAAGGAAGGTAATTTTTTGAGTTGTGAGTCGCGTACTTCTGATGCATGCCAAAGTCCTGATTTTGCGTCGCCGTGTGCACGAAATAAGACTTGTATGAAACCCAATGTAGCAGAAATTACGCCAGCGGAAATATACGATCGTTTGGCTTCACCCTTTGGCCGTTCGTCCACTTCCGAAAACCGAAAACGACACTAACGATAACGAGATGACGGCGCTGAAGTAGTGGCACATACATTTACTATTGCTACCTGTCCACCGCACGCCCGACGCCCGAACGTCGTCATCCCGGCCGAAGATTTTTGGAGTAAATCGTCGCCACCGCTAGAACTCGGCCTGATATTGTGACGGGACGATCGATGTACCGGCAATACAAAACACTTTTGAACTTGTCCACCGACACGACCCCGATAACGAGATGACTTAACCACCGATATCGTCGCGCCGGACAAACAATCGATATTTTGATATCGGCCATAAAAATATCGTTATCGTTGTCGTGTCGTTGACGGCGTGCAGTGGACACTCGGCCTTATATGTATAGCGCGATCGAGAACCAGTCAAGGCAGCTCCTGCAACGGCCTTTTTCCCGGTATTAGCGGTAATTACCTACTATAACTGATTCGTAAGTGCGGTTATAACATATTAGATATAATATATTAGACACTTGGTATAATATTGCATTGTCATTATGGTGTAGATAATGTACTCAAAATTTCAACCCATTCATTTTCTAAATCGACTTGCAAGATTTACTAAACAAACTAACTGATATTCAAACATGTTCAGTTTATTAAAACTGTCTAATGTTTCCAATTTCCTGTATTGAGGTTATTATTATTATGAATAGAGTGTGGTGGCCACGCCAGGCACCCCAAAACATCGCTTGTTCTCCCACTGTTCCCATCAAATGGACCATGAAAACAAAATATTTTATGGTTCATTAATAAACCATGACCCAAACGTTTAATACGGCACGCAAACAACGCCCTATGTTTTCTAACATACATACATACATAACGTCACGCCTTTATTCCCAGAGTGGGGTAGGCAGAGCAACAGAATACCAACAACTCTAAACTTGTTGATAATTCTGTAACCACATTATGCATAGTCAGGCTAAGATGTTTACCAGTGTATTAGTGACAGGTTGCAAGCCCATCGCCTAACAGTACTACAAGCCCTTATTCCCTTAGTCGCCTCTTACGACATCCACGGGAAGACATTGAGTGGCACTATTCTAACCCGGCAACCACACGCTAAATTATTGGAAAATATTTGGATTTACCGGGTTTTTACTTCCTAGTTTCTGCTTATTATGTTAGTACTTCTAAACGTTATGTATTCTTGGTAATTTTATCGAATTTCACTTTATCAATTGTATCGTTTTATTGAACGCAAGTTTGCTGAAACTATGATGTTTTCAGGTAATTGCGTAAGTTAGGTTAGAATTTTAAATACCAAAAAAAAATACATGCGGCGTATATTTTTTTTGGTAGTCACAAACAAGTCTAACTAACATCATGGTTTCAGCAGAAAAAAGCGTTCGATGAGATGAAATTCGATAAAAAGATACAATCGATGAAGTAGTATTCCACAAAATAATGCGTGACCCGTTTCAAACGTAGTCGTAACGTACCTTTTCAAGTTCTATTTCGATGTGAAAGATCACCATCATCTTTTTCAAGTTATGTTTAAATTCTTATTTCAACTAAGAATATGTTAAGCAATAAGCTTAATATAATTTACAAAGGCAACAATATTATCCCGTTTAGATGTAACGTTCCAAAAACGTTATTAAATTGACAGTAAGACGCTGAATTCCCGATTGGGGAGCCTTGATTAAAAACACGGAAGGCGTAGCAATCGAGGTAAATTCCTGTACAATCCTACGGGATAATGCAATTTCTCGAACCGCGCCGGCTAATGGGCCATTCCGAGAACTTTATTAGTTAATTTGCGTATAAAAAAATGGGGGAGAATCGATCGAGTTATGCGTGACGGTGCTTCTAATATGTCGGTGACTGGAACCATTGTAATGAATCTATACTAATATAGCTGTTTCCCGCGGCTCCGTTCGCGTAGAAGTCGTTATCGCTATTGCCTCACGAACCATCGAAAATTTCGGGATAAAAAGTACCTACCCTGTGTCCTTCCCCGGGACTCTTTAACAAATAAATATCTTTTAAATAAATAAGTATCATGGGACAATCTCACACAAATTGACTTAGTCCCAAACTAAGCTCTAGGCTTCTATGGGACTCGACAACGATAGAAAGACTTACATATATAATTAAATACTGTAATACATGGAAAACATCCAAGACTCAGAAACAAATACACGCGCTCATCGCACAAATATTTGCCCGTACAGGGACTTGGTCCTGGGACCGTTAGCTTCGTAGGAAGGCTCACTATCAACTACGACTTATCTATATTGCATACTCCAATTTTATATACCATCGTCATCCCTATTTTTTTATAAGTTTAAAGACCCACGCTAATGTTAATATAACAATGCATTACTATACTAAGGTTAAAGTGTATTCTTCTATTTCAATTTCCGATGACCTTAACCTTTGATATTTCCTGAAGCAATTCTAGAGTATAACCGACGATGACCTACGGGGTTCAATGCCTTTTAAACTCGATTATCTTGCAGTATGTTCCCTGAACAGTAGCTCTAAAGTCGATACATATCGAATATTGTTCGCGGCGAAAGCAATTTCTCGTGGATCGTAATTGAGAATCGATCGGAATGCATAAACGTAAAGAACTACTGAATGTCTATAATATTATACTTTGTTAAATCAATATAAATTATCCCGTGTGGTTGCCGGGTTAGAATAGTGCCACTCCATGTCTTCCCGTGGATGTCGTGAGAGGCGACTAAGGGAATAAAGGCTTGTAGTACTGTTAGGCGATGGGCTTGCAACCTGTCACTAATACACTGGTAAATATCTTAGCCTGACTATGCAAAATGTGGTTACAGAATTATCAACAAGTTTAGAGTTGTTGGTATTCTGTTGCTCTGCCTACCCCACTCTGGGAATAAAGACGTGACGTTATGTATGTATGCATGTAAATCAATATAATTCTAGAACGCGTGCGAGGTAATAGCGTTCCATTCGGTATTCAAGGCTCGTAAATGTTTAAGTTTAATATAACATTAAAAGTCATTTACTGTTTATCAAGACCGACCTAATGAGTCCAAACACGGTGGGTCTACTATAATATAAGTATAGCTAAGAGCCTGTCACCACCTCCGACTCCATCAGCCATATTATAGTATTGTCATCGAAGTTACATAGTTATAACAAATTTCAGCTCAATCGGTTCCCGGGAAGTGGTTGTAACCTTTCTTGCAAGACATACATACACACAAACATTGCAAGTTAATAAAAAAAAAACGCTGAAAAATAACGCTGATATTAGCGGTTTTCGAAAACTGTCGAAATGTATTGTATGGAGTTGATTGAAGTGACCGACGTGATAGGTTCGTAGATTGTCAGCTTGTCATTTTGTCGGTATCATTAACGTTGTGCCAGGCCCTCAGTAATGCACCACGAAAGACAATTTTGTAAAATAACCCTTAAAATGATAAGTACGTAGTTACAGTTGACAAATCAAGAGAAGTAGGATGATTAAAGACAATTAAATTCAGTTTTCAATTTACTTTATTTCAGAAATATAATGTTTGAAAACGAATTTCAGAAGCTAGCACTTTTTAAAAACAACCAATCTTATTTACCAATCACATTGTGTTAAGAATGATATTTTTTATTTTTTATTATCCTCTTGAGGCCCACCATACTACAATCCGGTAGATTTGTTAGTAGGAATTTGAATCCACCAGCAAGGAAATAAAGTTCAATTAACTTTGCACTTAAATGACATTTTCAATTTTGAAACGAATAAAAATGAGCTTTATGTTCCTTGAAAAAAGGTTTAGATTGAATTGCCTGGATTATGTACTTTCTATAGGACACCTGGTCTTACGAGGTTATTATGAGTCCATAATGTCCCACTGCTGGAAGAAGGCCACTCTCCCCCTCTTCCATTGTATCTGATCTTGAGCGGTTTCCCTCCAGTTCTTGTCCCACGATCCCATCTCATCACTCCATCTCCTCCTGGGGCGGCCAGTTATCCTACTAAAATTATAAATACGAAAGTTTGTCTGTGTGTTACTTTATTACTCTTTCACGCTGCAACGGCTGGACGGATTTGGATGAAATTTGGAATGGTGATAGCTTATACTCGTACCCTGGATTAACTCACTAATATAGGCTACTTTTCATCGCGGAAATTTAAAAGTACCCAAGGGAGTAACGATAATCGAAATCTACGCTGACGATGTCACAGGCAGAAGCTAGTGATAAACTAAATTCCAATATTAAGATACAGTCAGCAGCAGAAGTAGCTACGCAACCGAAGAGCTCAGAGTCTAGATCATTTTGAGCATGTTATTCTGCTTAGCTACTTTTGATGCTGACTTTACATCGGTACATCCGTAATACATCAACAATATTGATGCTGTATCGCTGTCCTACCGATCAATGAGGATGCCGCCTTATGCATACGATTATAATTAAATCCGCATTCCCTATTTAACCGATTTCAAAAAAGAAGGAGGCCCTCCATTAGACTGTATGTTGTTATTTCTTAAACCAGTAAGTGTATGTAAAAAAAAAGTGGGCTAAGATGTTTAGATGACACACTAGCAAGAACCGGCTCTCGATTCTGTAAAATAACTCCCATTAACAACTCCTCAAAACATGAACACTTTCAAAGACGCCAATCGACCAACATTAATTATAATTATATTCAATACATCGCTTCTATTCAAAAGAAATTGAGCGCAATCAGCCTACATTACTTTCTATAGTTATAGGTGAATCAGCAACCGGGTTCCACGATGCAATGAAAGCTGGTTCTCCAGAAAAGGCAACTTAACATGTGGGCGAGCGGTCTTGCTGCGCCCACGAACAAACTCGGTACATTTAAACGTTCAACGCCACTGGCTCTTTATAGAGTCAATTTTCTATAGTAATCAGGATGTTGGCGTTCATTGTGGTAACTTATCCAGCCTGGCAACTGGCGCTGTTCCATTGTAGTTTGCAGAACCGGTAATTCCAATTTTGGAGAGCACTACTGATAATAAAATTCGTGTTGCATTCTTGAAATGCTTTTGCTTGTACGAGATCATTGAACTTTTCGGTGTGTGAGACAAAATAAATGATGATACATTAACTAATGTCCTGAGCGCCCTGATCTATGTTTTATAAAGAAAATAGACACTGTTTGGAGTTATGGGCAATGAATGTGTGAAGCACATGTTACGTTACTAAACACTTGGAGTGCGAAGGGCCTGGTAAAAATAACATAAGCGCTTGCAACTTGAATTCTTGAGGATGAGTAATTCGCTATCTGACGCCGTATCTTGTCAATACTAAACTAGATACATTTCTTTATATTTTTCACCGACTTCAAAAAAAGGTGGAGGTTATTTATTTCTTTCCGGTGGCGAATACACTAGTCCCAAAATGCACTGTTAGTCAATTCACTCTTATTTCGAAAGCCCCTCTTCTCATAAAAAACTAGGCCCAAGACACCATATTTCCAAAAAGGCTCATTCTCGATTTACACGAGAACCATTGGGAACTAGTCCCAAAATACATCTTTCCCAAAATACCCCAAATTGTGTTCACCTGTAGGTGGCGTAATATTTCATTCTCATAATGCATAGTTCTCAATACACTCTAGTTCCAAAATACCCTAATTAGGGTTCCGTAGCCAAATGGCAAAAAACGGAACCCTTATAGATTCGTCATGTCTGTCCGTCTGTCCGTCCGTATGTCACAGCCACTTTATTCCGTAACTATAAGAGCTATACTGTGGAAACTTGGTAAGTAGATGTATTCGGTGAACCGCATTAAGATTTTCATACAAAAATAGAAAAAAAACAATAAATTTTTGGGGTTCCCCATACTTAGAACTGAAACTCAAAAATTTTTTTTTCATCAAACTCATACGTGTGGGGTATCTATGGATAGGTATTCAAAAATGATATTGAGGTTTCTATTATAATTTTTTTCTAAACTGAATAGTTTGCGCGAGAGACGCTTCCAAAGTGGAAAAATGTGTGTCCCCCCCCCCGTAACTTCTAAAATAAGGGAATGATAAATGTAAAAATAATATATGATGTACATTACCATGCAAACTTCCACCGAAAATTGGTTTGAACGAGATCTAGTAAGTAGTTTTTTTTTAATACGTCATAAAAACATTGATCAAAGCTACAACGAACTTTTACTTGCCTAAGGTAGACAGTCCAATTGCATTAAAAGATTTAAGGCCTATAAGCATACTACCCTTTCTATCTAAAGTATTAGAAAAAGCCGTTTACTTTCAACTGTCTAATTTTGTGGAAACCAATGATATACTACCACCCTTTCAATCAGGTTTTCGTAAAGGAATGGGTACCGTGTCTGCAATAATGGACGTTGTGGATAACATACTATCTGAACAAGACTCTGGTAAAGGTACTGGCCTAGCATTACTGGATTTTTCGCGCGCTTTTGATACTATAAACGTTGCATTATTACTTTCCAAATTATCATATTATGGTGTGGACTTCAAGTCGTTGGCATGGTTTGATAGCTATCTTAGTGGACGTTTCCAATCCGTAAGAGTAGTTAAGGAGGATGGTATGACAGTGTTATCTGATCCCAGGCATGTGACTCGTGGAGTGCCACAGGGCTCAATACTTGGCCCATTACTTTTTATCATATATAGTGCGGATATAGCTAAGTCCATCAGGCATTGCAAGTATCATATGTACGCGGATGATGTCCAGCTATATATATCGGCTTATCCTCATCAATTTGATGACGCAGTGCACAAGATGAATGAAGATCTGAAAGGCGTTGCAGTTTGGGCTGATAGAAACGGGTTATTGCTAAACCCCAACAAAAGCAATTTTATGGTTCTTGGATCAAAAAATCAGACCTCAAAAATATTAGCCTTCAATCCACTAGTAAATATCTCTGGGCAAAATATTCAAAGAGTTGAGGAATGCAAAAATCTAGGTCTCGTGTTTGATAGCAAGTTGCGATTTGAAAGCCACATAATACAACTAGTTAGCTCTTGTTTTTACCGTCTCAAAGTTTTATATAGGATTAGAAACCTTCTTAGCGAAAAAGTGCGCATCACTCTGTGCGAATCTTTGATACTTTCGAAGTTGAATTACGGAGATTTGGTCTACGGTCCCAGGTTACAGTCGAAGACTCGTCGTTTGATACAGCGTGTCCAAAATGCTTGTTATCGTTTTTGTCACATTGTTCCGCCGAGGAGTCATATTACGCCGTATCTCAACAGAGATTTAACGTTAAATATGTCTTCTCGAAGACACTTACACCTGGCATGCCTTTTATTCGACGTAGTAAACTTTAAAAAACCTGAATACCTCTATGCTAAGTTGAAGGTCTCTTCTTTCCATGACAGGTATGGAACCAGATCATCTCGTTGTCCTCTAGAGAGTCATCGCCATAGAACTGTTGCTTTTACCGGCAGTTTCCGATACCTAGCAACCAAATGCTGGAACAATATTCCTCCACCAATAAGACTTTTTACATCAAAGTACTCGTTTAAAAAACATTTTAGGGATCTACTACTACAGAAACAAACGATTGGTATACCTCGCGGTTACTCGGTATCGGATTTTGCTGTTTAGTGGTCCTGAAGGATTGTGAAACTTACCGGACATAGAACACTTGCACAATGTTCCAAACTAACACACACGCACACTTACACGTATCACACGTAAATGCACGCACAAGCACGCCAATGCATGACAGTATGTTTTTGTTTGAAATATTATTATCTTGTTCTTTTTGCCTATGAGTTTGCTTGTTGTAGCTCTGTCGTTCCTCGGGGTTGTGGCAGAATATCAGCGTTTTGCTCATCATGAGCAAAGCTATACACTGAGCCATTTCCTTTTTGCACTTCTGCAACGCACACATTCTTCTGGCAACTTTTTTGTGTATGTTTAATGTAATTGTGTTGTTTTTAATTACCTTTGTCAATTGTGTGTGTGATTTGTAGTACGCAAATAAACGTTTTATCTATCTATCTATCTATCTTTATATTATGTTACTTGCTGCTACGGAACCCTTCATGGGCGAGTCCGACTCGCACTTGGCCGCTTTTTTTTTACTTTTATTTTCGAATTACTCTTTGTAATTGCTTCCAAAATGTGCATTATTTAGATACTTTTGAGGATGCGTATTTACCAAAACAGATACCTTATTATTTCCCTAAAAGGACGTCAGTGCCATCAAGATTTAGTGTTATTTTAGTTCACCAATGACAAAGGACATTTCTCTCTATAACATTATTACGAAATCCTACACTGAGCATGGCCCGACATTCTCTTGGCTAATTTTATTATATGTACTTAAACTTACTTATTTATTTCCACATTAAAATTATATACTTATTCAATGAAACTTAAATAAATTACTTATTATACTATATACTTATACCTATACTTATACTTATTATATTATTATTATATTATTACTTATTAGGCTGGAACATTTGTTTTACTTCCTTACAAATAAAATGAACTTGCTGCTTGCTGCTATTTTGGTAAATACGCATCCTCAAATGCATCTAAATAATGCACATTTTGGAAGCAATTACAAAGAGTAATTCGAAAATAAAAGTAAAAATTAGGGTATTTTGGGAAAGGTGTATTTTGGGACTAGTTCCCAATGGTTCTCGTGTAAATCGAGAATGAGCCTTTTTGGAAATATGGTGTTTTAGGCCTAGTTTTTTATGAGAAGAGGGCTTTCGAAATTAGAATGTATTGAGTAACAGTGCGTTTTGGGACTATGGCATTCGCCACCGGAAAGATTTATTTGTGTTTGCGACCTTCAAAACGGGACTAGGATTCAATTATAATCTTGGAATGGGATTTTGGATGGGTTTGTATGTATGTACTAACACTATTCATGAGGTTCATCGATCTGCATAAATAGTTGTAGTTGAGTTTTTAGTTAATAGTAAAGTGTTTTTTTTCTCAATGTTTTGAACGCTTTTCCCCCGGTTACCATTAACCTCGTGAGACCCAGTGTGCCATCATTGTGTGAAGGTTCATAATCAAGGCAATCCAGACTTCTATAGTTTGGATTATTCGCGGTAGTTCCTTTGGATGTTTCTTCGATGGATCTATTGCGTGTTCGCATTTGGTCCTTTAAAAGAGCTGAAGAAACAACAGAGACCTCTGTTTTTCGCATCGGTTCCTTTGCGAGAAATGAAGGGAGTACAGCGACTTTTCCTTCGCTTTTGTTCCTTTACAAGAGCTGAAGGGGCAACCTTAACTGAACTTTATTTCACTGCTGGTGGATTCAAATTCCCACTTACAAAAATCTCCAAGTGTAGCAATGAAACCTCAATTGTTCCGAATAGTATTTAATCAGTTTATAGGACACTTGATATCCGACACAATTCAACGGATCAACGTAACGTCTCAATATGTTCTGAGTGGCGGAGTGGTGACACGACTGTCAGTTACCTGAAACGGTCACCACGGCGCCACTGCAGTAATCAACCGCCATCGGTAGCACCGGAAGTATAATACTTGTTATCCTCAGGAAAATCCGGTGGTACCGATGCTGCACTGTTTACATAATTATTATTAATTTAACAGCAATATTTTCTAATTTAATCACTATATAATTGTAAGTCTAACATTCGGCCATCCGCCAAAATTACACGTCCTCGTGTATAGTACTACAAATTGTACAAACAATACAAGATAAACACAAGGTTTAAAAAAAACAAAAATATCTTAGTAGCAAAGAAAAAAAATTGATAATAAAAGCTATGTAATAAAGGCACACTCAATTTTCAACTGGTTCACTAGATAAGACAAACAACATGGTGTACGTGAAGACATCACACAACACGGAAAATAAAAGAAACGTTTATGACTAAGAGTAATAAACATACAGTAACAGTTGCTTCTGCTCGATCTTACACCATGTTACTAAAATAATAGCAACTAAGCACTTATGTATTCGATAGAAAACTTATGCTCACCTTTTAAAAGTATCCGAGTCCACGTGGGAGAGGATCGTTATAGCTCGATATGATTATTAACAAGCTATTATCCCTTTCTTCTGATTTGTAGCAATGAAACCTCAATTGTTCCGAATAGTATTTAATCAGTTTATAGGACACTTGATATCCGACACAATTCAACGGATCAACGTAACGTCTCAATATGTTCTGAGTGGAGGAGTGGTGACACGACTGTCAGTTACCTGAAACGGTCACCACGGCGCCACTGCAGTAATCAACCGCCATCGGTAGCACCGGAAGTACAATACTTGTTATCCTCAGGAAAATCCGGTGGTAACGATGCTGCACTGTTTACATAATTATTATTAATTTAACAGCAATATTTTCTAATTTAATCACTATATAATTGTAAGTCTAACACAAGTTTGTAGAATGGTGGTTGGTGGGTTCGATCTATTTTCTCCACTTCTGCCAAGGAATATCAAAGGATATTGCATTGGATAGTCACTGATTGACTTCTCAGTTTAGTGAAGTATTGAAAAAATATTACCGACGCAAACGACAAATATCTATATTCTCTACATACAATGTGAAGGGTCCGTCCGGATCGCTACCACCATCTTAACCATTAACCACCCGCTAAGCAACAGTGTTCGCATTGTTGTGTTCCGGTGTTGGGACAAGACAACCGGTGAAATTAGCGGGCATTTCATCTTAGTCCTCAGGGTTGGCAACGCATTTGAGGTCTTAGGATTATAGTCTTGAGAATTCAAATGTCTATGGGTCTCAGATTCCACTTACCATCAGGTGGCCTGAGTACTCGTGTGCCTTCTCATTAAAATAAAAAAATAACCAATTACTTAGACCATAAAATTCACACTATTTGCTGAAATTTGGAAATTACGAAGGTCTTACAGCAAAATAACAAATCCAAACCCGTTATTTGTTGCTCCATCACACAAAAAAAAACTGTTTTGTGATTGCTTACACTTTAATTTATTTTCAGTTGGTTAACTAATCGCAACCTATGTCGATGTATGGAGACAACATTTTTTGAATGCAAAGTCAAGTTTGGCCCTCTATACAATGAGTTTGTATGGAACCCTCGGTGCGAGAGTCAAACTCACACTTGACCGGCTTTTTTATATGTAAGTTGGTTTGGTCAGGTTGGTTCATAGTTAGGGGTTTCGATGAAAATCGGTTCAAGAAAACTTACAGCCGTTATACATAAAGCATTTATATCATACCTAGCAACATATTATTACATACATACATAACATCCCGCCTTCATTCCCAGAGTGGGGTAGGCAGAGCTACAGAAATACCAACAACTCTAAAAAGACTTGTTGATAAATCTGTAACCACTTTTTGCACAATCAGGCCAAGAGGTTTACTAGTGTATTAGTGACAGGTTGCAAGCCCATCGCCTAACAGTACTACAAGCCCTTATTCCCTTAGTCGCCTCTTACGACATCCACGGGAAGACATGGAGTGGCACTATTCTAACCCGGCAACCACACGGGGAATATTATTATTTGGGGTATTATATACTTTAGTTCGATTTTAAATCAAACATCTTAAATCTTGTTCAAACAGCCCTGCCAACAATGCCACTTTTAAAATATATACTGCAGAACCGTAGCTATTTAGTCTTTCAGCAACCTAAACAAAACATGTCTCTATTTTCTCCCGCACTTCAACTTTTTTCTCCACTGAAGAACGACCCTTCGTTAGTGAAGTCTTCGTTCTTAGAACAATAGCTGTCTGAGAACAAACTAACTACACATTTGTTCTTTCATTTGATTACTCTCAAATTCAATACGAGTCTCGTTACAGAAGTTAAGTGGATGACGTGAACTCCCTTACGCTCGAAGGATAAATAATAAATTCCCTTTTGTATGATACACCCACGCATTCCTTCAGGATTCGCGATTGGGTCATACACGACAAATTGGACAGGGGAATTGTATGATTGACTACGTTGTTATAAGGAAATCAAATCTCTTTTAATCAGTGGGCGCAAAAAAATATATAAAATATTAAATAAATAACAACCTCAACAATCTCGCGCCTATTGACCTAGACCTAGTCCCAAACTAAGCTCTTGGCTTGTACTATGGGTACCATACAACGATATAAGTACTTAATATAGAGAACCCGAACCGCTAGCGTCGTAGGTAGGGTTACTACCAGGGCAACGCGTAGACAAAAATATAATAAAGCATAATAAATACTAACACAGACTATACACAGATTTAGGTTAGCGTCTTTCCTGTGGACACACCGGAAGTTTTAAGGCCTAATTTTCTGTCTTAGCCCATTCCCGCATAAACAGCGTGAGGACTGCTTTAGACCTATCATATAAAAACAAAACTTATATGCACACAAGCTTTTAACTATTGACCACAGGAAAGACGACTTTTGTTTTTAAGAGTGTGTCCCTTTTGTCAGTAACTGTTTTAATATGAGTTAAGTGTAGGTACCTATAGATTATGTCGTCTATATACCCAAGATATTAATTTTCATCAACCACAACAATCCCAGTAGTTACTGAATCGTTCCCAACGCGGAATGCTTGAACTGTTCATATAATTGAAGCTCTAAAATGTTAATTGAAATGATTGCAGTCTGTTGTGTCGTGTCTTATGTATGACATAAGCGTCTAGAAGCTTATTTATAAGTAACGGTTTTTCATCAACCGTTGAAAGAGTTTTAGCTCGCAACTTTGTTTTAGAGTATGTCATAGAAATAATCCTAAATACGTGAATGAATTTAAAGGCGCGAACGTTTATGCTTTTGAAAGGGAAGTAGCCTGAGTAGGCACGTTCGACCTAACTAAACGCAGTTTCGTTAGAAAGAGGTCTGCCGTTGTTGTACTATTACGAGTATAATTAAATTAATTATACTTACTCGTATTCTGTGGGGTGGTATAGTTCAGGAAATACGATTTGGCCGTCTGTTATCTACTTTACGATCTTTTGTTCTGCATTAACATTATATCCACAATAAGATTTAAATATGAAAATCTTTCATCCCGCTGTGCTGTTCGAAACAGGATTAATATTCGAAATAGGATTATTTATAAATGAATAACAGGGGCAGTTTTACGATTGGCTTTTGATTGAAGTTAACAAAAACATCTTAGTGAACATTTCAGACGGCCATTTTATATTTCCCGAACCCCAAATTTTATCAAATTTCAATTCATCGATTATATCATCGAACGTTATTTTATGCGTAAACCGTGATGCTTTCAGGATACCTATGTTAAACATTAATTACGTAGGTTAGGTTAGGATTGTGACAACCAAAGAAAAACCTAATGCGGTGAGAAATGCTTTTCGATTAAATGAAAATTCTGCACATTGTGTCGTTCTTTGAACATAATTTAATAAAATAATAGGTAAGTAGGAACCCATTTTAATGTTTAAGTAAGGACATTTTTAGCATTGAAGACTGCCTATGCATAGTTTTATGGAAAAAGTTAGTCTTTGTAAGATAACATTTTTTGTAAGATAATGTTTTGTCTGCCAAAAGATATATCTGTGAGGTCGTGTATTGATAAGAGTACCTACTTATGTATTTCTACACTGGTATATGCGTGGACACTTCTTAAGACTACAATAACTTAAAACTCGGCACCTTTAATTCAAGATGGCGGCCTTTCCCAAGGTGGAAAATTTGGTTTTTTATTATGAAGTTTTTTTTTTCCACCTTTAATAAAGCGAAGGCTTGAGATTTTCTACTATACGTACAAGTATAGGGGTTTGTTGACAAAAAACATCTTCCAGAATCCACATTCCATACTCACTTTTGGAAGAAATTTTGAAACAATAAACAAATACCATAGAACCAGGTATGTCACCTTTCTTCGTAGTAAACTCGTGTACCTACCTATATAGCATATTTTTTCTTGAACTGTAGTAGGTATAACGTATTCTCTAGAACAAAACCACAACATCTTCGCAATTATGTCAACCGCAGTAATAAAAAGCCTTGTCTGTCAAACTATATAACCATTTGACACCAAGGAGCTTCAAAAAGCAAATTAACTTCAACAGTTCTAACGTTATGCTACCGTCATATTTAGTACTTCTCCAACCCGCCATATTATGTATACAAACGCGAATCATTAATCCATACTTTATTGGGGTATAAATCTGGCCTAGTTAAGCTTTTAGTAGTATTTTATTATCCCCCCGAGGGTCAAACAGTCTCGTGCGTTTATTTAATTATAATTTGCCATTCCGTCTGGAGTTGCAAAAGTACCTTTTCTCCCTTATTGCTGATTTGTGATGCTGCATTCTATCTTTACGTATAGTTTCCAGTCTTAAGGTGCACTTACATGTGACATTTTTTGAACAACTATTGTCTCATTCTATTGTTTAAACGAAATCAGAGTAAGGCGGCTATTGATGGGAGGCAATTATTGCTCACAAAATTGCCCGGGTGAGGGTACCTTTATCATTGCAGTCTTGAGATTGAAAAAGTGTCAGATGCCACTTATGTGAACTGTAGGCTTGGCCTGATGCATGCCAAAAAGAAACTTTCTTATGTCCATACCAAATTAGCTCTATATTAGGATTTTGCTTCATTATTTAAAATGTGTTAAAAACACTTGTCTTGTTTTGGCTTCCGTTGAAAAGCCGAGTATCAATTTTATCAGTAAATATGTATTTCTTTATTAGCAATTCTGATTGTATCTTTGCCGTAATTGAAGAAAAACAGTAAAAGTTTAATTTTGAAAGTTACCTTTTCTGTGAGATCGTAAAACGCGATTTCACTTACAAATTCTAGCAGTAATTTGTACATATAAAAGTTTTCCAAATGGAGTTCGCACCCCGTTATGAGCAAAATTATTATATCTTTCAGAAACGCATCCAATCAGAAACGTTGGACTGTGCCCAAAAGAAAATGGACAACCATAGTGACGTATGCGACACAGATCCAAATGTCTGTAACGTCATTTAGGATTTGCGCAGTCGATTTTTTTGCTACGATGAGGTTCATCGCGCATGACCTAAAGATGACTGGCGGGGTGAATAATCTATAGCGTGTGTTTTGCGCCGTAATTGTATCTGGCGAACAACGGTTCCTTAGAGTGTTGACTGCAGAATGTATAACGAATGTATAGATAAGTAGAAGGAGGCGGATCTATCTTATGTCATCAACGCGGAACGCCTGACAAATTCATTGCCTACTCGTACATCTATGCTAATATCATAAAGAGGTAAAGTTTGTGAAGTTGTGAGGCTGTAAGGGGTAATCTCTGGATATACTGATCCGATTAAGATGAAATTTGGTATGGAGATAACTAAGGTCCCGGGAAAGGACATAGGATACTTTTTATTCCGGAAAATTGAAACGTTCTCGAGGAGATAGAGGTAAAAGATGTATTTGACATTATAGACGACACTATCAAATTGTGATTTAATAGTGTCGTCTACATACACCTTAGTAGTAATGCTCGGTCGCCCAGGTAACTAACTACTATACATACTGGGTGATTTTGGAGTCATGATCAGGAATGGCCAAAAGTGAATAAGATGGTCATACTGAACAACCTTTCCAATGGGACCAACCACGAAATCGCCAAAAAAACAGCTGTTCCATACATTAACTCTCAATTAATTCACCGTTAATGTATGGAACAGCTGTTTTTTTTGGCGATTTCGTTCAAAGGTTGTTCAGTATGACCATCTTATTCACTTGCGTCATTAATTTAGGACGGAATATTCCTTGGATATCGTAGGGGAGCACTGAGAAGGGATTTTTGGAAATTCATCCCCTTTGGGGTTGAAATAAGGGGGAGTAGCGGGAAACTAATTCTAGCGCACAAAGTCATGGGCGTCCTCTCGTAAAGAATTAAGTTTACTTGTGGAACAAAGTTGTATTATTCATTATGATAAGTATATTCTCAATCTGCTCTGCATCTAGATATATGGTTGTGGACTCGTGTCGTGGGTTCCTTACCAACAGTTTCACACTTGGCCGTTTTTTGTATTTGTGATTCTTCCTTAGTCTTTGCGCTTTTATGTATAACTGTTTTTACAATATAACGAAAAATAAAAACTTTTCTTGTATTGTACCTACCTTAATTTTAAATCCGCCGTTATAACACATACTCTGTTAAAAATCTACCGGCTATAAGTAAGGATAAGGACAAACGGACGGGTGAACAGCGAAGGTTTAGTAATAGGATTCCGGTACGGGACCCTAAAAACTGTAGTTTTATATATTACAACGCTTCGTAAATATACTTCGTATCATTTATCAACATATTCATCGTGTTCAAGTCCAACGAACTCGTGCTTTCAAATAAACGCTGCCTACAAAGTGAGTCATTTGTAACGATCTTTGTCTACTCCAACTCCGCGGTTCCGCGAACATTTTGAATAGCCACAGTCGATTACAAAGCGATGTATTCACATTCTCACCTTATTCCATTGTAATAAGGTCCACTACCACACCATATTATTCATATTTAGATTTAAGTTGTAGGCATGTCATATTATTATCCTACTAGCTGTTGCCTTATTGGAAACAGTCCAATATTCCGGGATAAAAAGAACCCTATGTGCTCCAAGCTTCAAGCTTATCTCCTTTATAAATTTTGTTAAACGCGGTTCAGGGGTAGCTGTGAAAGCGTAACTAACAAACGAAAAAAAATTTAACTTGATCATATTAGTACGGAAGTATGGATGACCGTTTTACAACATCAATAAGTAGACGTCTACTTTAATTAATCATTTCGGACAACAAGGCCTATGATTACAATTACCCAACAGAGTTACTGTGGCAGGGTATAAATATTTTTTACTATGACTGCGGTGACCAAACAGCAATTGGCAATTCAGGTCATCGTTCAGCAATTGGCAATTTAAAAACAAACAATAATTTAAAAATAAAACATAACGACTCAATCTAATAATTACATAGTACTAAAACTACACTTATTTAATTAAACGCTACCAATCATCATCGTTCCGTTTTTGTTTTAATCTTATTTCATTTCCTGCATCCTTACATAATATGATTTCGCACCGCTCCGTATACCTTACACGACTTCTACGAGGGGTATATCTATCTCTTATCCGCGAGACTGTGGCGCGCTCTTTTATATGTGTCCTCCGGGATCTGCAACGTATTGCTATACGCTATTTATTTGCGATAACGTTGAAAACTGCTTTTTCATGCTATAGCTGTGTTAAACTGTGAAGTTTGGAAGTAAAGGTATAGTATACCAATTCGTCTTAATAAAAAAAAGGTTATTTTTGCTTGGTCATCTAAAATTGCAGATTTCGAAACACGACTAGAAGCCAAGCGAGAGAGTAATTTTTTGTATTGGCAGTCGATTTCTACTTCATACAGAAGTCCAATTAATTTTGCATCGCCGTGTACCAACCAAACAAACCGGACTTGTATAATCGTAATGTAGAAGAATCGACGTGATAGAATATATTCTATAATATGTTGTGTATTTGTGTATACACGACTATATACGAGTAATAGCTCAAGAAACATACCTACGCTTGTTTGGCTTCACCCTAAATATCATAATTTCTAAATAAGTAATGAATTAGCGAAGGTGCATAATTTGCTCTAAAACTGCATTATGCATACTTGCGGCCGGAGAAATTCAAAACGGAACTTGTCTTATATACAAACCAGAATCGGGCATTCTGCCAGCACTCGGCACCCTAAGAAGGAGGATACACGCTCAGTATTCCATCAGTTTGGTCAGAATGACTGAAGAATGATCGTCTAACCTACGGACTGATGAAAATTCAAAGTTTGAATAATTGCCTGATCGTGTAACCCATTCGTATCATTCTCGCGTCAGTCACCATCCACGACGAAATGGAGCCCGACGTGTCACGCGACACAAAATGTTTATTTTTCATCAGGTCCGCGGGTTAGACAATCATCCTCCAGTCAACTTTGACCAGACTGGATGGAACTGATGAAATACTGAGCGTGTAACCTCCCTCTAAAGGATACGCCTGTCTTGTTTCAATCTTGCGTCGTAATGTACTTGATTGATAACAAGAAGCAACGGACTTAAGTGACCTTCTTTTCTTTTCTTTTATCATTACTAAGTAAAACATAACACTGTTAAATATATTAGCCAGATTGTGCAAAATGTAGTTACAGAATTACCAACAAAACTTTTTTGAATTGTTGGTATTTCTGTAGTTCTGCCTAGCCTACTCTGGGGAATAAGGCGTGATGTTATGTATGTATTTAATATACTGATATTGACCAAGATGCTTGTCTGACACGAAAGTAAACTAAAAAAAACGTGGCATCTAACAAGATTGTGGTAGTGTGCATAAGCATCTTGATTCCATACGAGCCTAAGAAGACGTTAGATATATCAACTAAGCTGATAGTTGAATCACCAAAGAACCTGCTGTTGGTAGAAAAGAAAATGTCTCTTGGTTGGCGCATCTTGACAGGCATCTCAATTAAGACCAGTGCCTAAGTTAAGTAAGATCAATCGCAAATTGCTACCATAGAGCATGTTTTTAAATTATCATATTTTTGCGTGTTGTTCTTTTTACGTTTGGAATATTCTTGAAATTTCATTTTCATCTCTTATTCTCACTCTTTTTCATTCGTATTGTCTTTAAATTTGTAATGCATACAAGTACCTACAGTTCCTAATCACTTCGTCTCTCACATTAAACAAACGGAATTAAAAGGGATGGAATGAGGCTATTTAATTAGTAACAGCCAAGTGAAGTGCTACCATCAGTTATAAAATAACCCTTGCATCTCCATGAATTGTATTTCGTATGGATTTTTAACGCCGCATGAGTATCATGCAGTCTGAAAGGCTCCAGAAAGTCATTTATAATACAACATTAATTTACTATTCCTTGGTCCCTTACATTTTCACCCTTCATGGTGAAATTATATATAATTGCTTGAATTGGCTTGGAGTGGGGAAGTCGTATCGCATTGCACTCAAGGGCGACTAGTGACTAATGCAGTTCTGAGAAGCAGAGTATTTATTGATTCTGACAGTTCCAAACCATTTCTTGCATCGACTTGTCTTCGACACTCTGTTTCTACAATCAAAGGAGAACTACGCATATATTTTGTACGAACGATGACTCGTTTTATTGTTCTGATGTGTGTATCGCCATTTGATGTATTATTGTTTCTTTGCCAAGAAAGATATGAGAAGAGAGGGACGATACAGCGATATAGAAGACAACGATCAGCAGTTGATTACATGACATGACTAATGAAAATGTCGTTGAAAGCTTTGTTTAGCTTATTCTTAAATATTTAGTTGGTTTCTCGTATATGGTTTGAATATTTTGTTTTACCAGTTTATTTTAGGAAAAACTGTGACATATTTTTTTTTTATCGTTTTTCTTAATATCCTGAATTAGTGTCATAATCCTACTGCTGGGCAAAAGTTCTCTCCCTCAGGTTTCCAACCCTACCTGTTTGCAATCTCTTAATTCTGTTTTTTTTTTCAATTATTCAATACAACTATTGGCAGTAAAAGAGGTACTCACATCAAATCGTCAGTCTTAATACTTACCCTAACAAGTTTTCCCTCTCACCCCCAAATGTAATTAAAACAGCAGAACAGTCCGGACTTGTTTATTACAATCCCACTTCTGATAAAGGGCAAGAAAAACAAAGCGGTATTATTCGACCGATAAAGAACCACACTGATGTGAGTCACTCCTGTTTATTAAACTTTTGCCGTAAACACTGTCTCGTCTCTTTTGTAATGTATAGGCAGGAAATCGGATCGTGGACGACGGCAAATTACATCCGCAATATTGCTCGGAATGTTATGTTCAGCGGCGAACTTTTCCGTCTAGGCTTGGCGTTGAAACGAGTTTCGCTTGGGGTTGTTTCGTGTAATATTTGAAGTTGTGAAAGTTATTCTACATTCGCTTTATCAACCACTAGCGCGAACGCTGTTAAACTCTGGGATTATACGAAAAATGCTTATAACTATGTTATTTGTAAAGCACCAGTTCTTTATAATACCTGTACATTCTACTTCAATAAGGACGTTACATTTTTAAAAGTGCCTATTGATTTAGTTCCAAACTAACTGGGTACCCTCTGGGCCTCTATTCTACTGCGTTATAACGATATCGCGTTTGACGTGTTTTAGAATCGTTTATGACTCGGCCGCCATTATTGACAATGACATAAGAGTTAACAAAACGTTGGCAATACGGAACCACGTCAAAGACTATATCGTTATTACCGTGTAGAATCCCATCCCCGTACTAATACCATATAGATGAAAATACTTAAACAGGGTGTTTCAGAACTCCACGTAAATGTTACAGCATAAAAAACCTTCATATATACCGGGCTTAAATTATTCTTTTCGACTTTTCAATATATCGATCAGGGCCTGAATTTTTACCCTTCCAGATTACTACTTCGATGACACGCTAGCCTAGTTGGTAGTGACCCTGCCTTCGAAGCTAGGGGTCCTGGGTTCAAATCCCGGTCAAGGCAGATATTTGTGTGATGAGCACGACTCAGGCTAGTACCCAAAGTATAAGCCTAGAGCTTAGTTTGGGACTAATTTGTGTGACATTGTCCTGTTGTTTTTTTTTTATTATTACACATTTTTAGCTATTTGCTTTTGTTTCAAATACGAAAAATAAGAGTAGGCTAACTTTAACTGACCGATACTTTAATCAGACGATAAAAAACAGTTATTTGCATTAAACCACGCCTTACGGCACCTTTGGGTTCTTGAAGAAAAAACCATTTCAATATAACAGGAGGGTATTCAAACGAAAGGACAGAAAGATATAACTCGTGTACAAACATTCACGTTCATAAAAAAACTTTAAACCGTCTTCAAAAAGCAAGTAGTAACTTCTTTTAAAATGAAAGGGCAGTCCAACCGAATTCGGCTTTTGGTTAAAAATATAGTGGGACGCCGACTTCAGTTGGACTGACCAATTACCTATCATTTTAAAAGAACATCATAAAAAAAAATATCCTAACGAATTGAAAACCTCCTCCTTTTTTGAAGTCGGTTAAAAAGAGTTTACACCTTTTTGAATATACCAGCATTCACTCATCATCAGATCATAGTCGTTTAAAATATTTTAGATTTTAGTGTTATTCCTCTTATTTTCCATAAAAACTACTTCAGCAAGTGCAAAACTGCAAACCATCTCCCTAGACAGCCATACGGACTCGCTGAAATCGACCGCGAGTGATTGATACAGCTTCATCTCTCAAGTTACGTTTGACTTGCGGTCCGTGTGGCCGTGCCCCGCTTTATACATACAGTGAAATATGTCTTTAAACGGCTCGGTTTGTACTCCTCTCACTCCCTCTCATACACTACATAATGACTGTACACGATAAAATCCGGCCATACATCTAACCGACTATACCCGAACTCGAAAGTCCTTTAGGAGGAATGTGAAGCTGAAAATGTCCATGCGGTAACGTTTCTGTCTTCTTAAACCTAGTCCGATTTCCACGGTTTTAAGGGTTCCGTGGTCAAACTACGAACCCTTATAGTTTCGCCATGTCCGTTCGTCCGCAGCCTAGCGCAGAGACTCTTAGTACTAGAAAGCTGTAATTTGGCATGAATATACATATTAGTCACGTCAACAATGTGGTACAATAAAATGTAAAAAATATTTTTTTAGGGTACCTCCCCTACACGTAACGTGGTGATGTATTTTTTTTTCGTCTACCCCATAGTGTGGGTTGTCGTTGGGTAGGGCTGTAAAAACAGTTTTTCGATCAAGGGATCCGTTAATGGAATATTAAGCTTTAAAGCGCTATTTTTTGTTAGATTAAAATGCAAAATTAAATGGTTTTTTTTTGACCGCTACTCGATTTAAGCGTCGCTTCACGATTCTCTTAAGAACTGTGTCACTGTATATTAATGTACTTAACAAAAGTTCTAATTTGGGCGGTTCAATGTTCAATTAGAAGTTTATTCTCGTTCTGTAAACCTATCCCAAGCATTATTTAATTTTATTTCCTCGAGATTATCCTATTTTACGCATGAACAAATGAAACGCTACGCGGATAAAGGACTAAAAGTTTTTACAACCATCTTAAAATGTTTCCATAATCCAAATACTTGGGTAGTCGAATTGAACTTCAACCGTTTTGTTCTCAACATTCTACATTGGTTAATCCTCTAAAAGGCCTAAAGCCTTAGACGTAGTCTGGCCTTGATCGACCCGTTGCGTGTCATTCCCTTTACGACTTTAGTCGACAGCGGTTGTGTCCGGAGTCATTTATAGCCCCACGCTAAATCCGCTTTAGTGTATTCTTTTAAACCAGATGTTCATGGTTTGCTGTAAAAAATCACGAGATTTTAACCCCTTATTAAAGTTGTGAAAAGTTTTGAACATAAAACTTCCGCGAGACTCAGACATATTCGTATAAAAGACATTATTACGAAAAGTTGTTAATATTACGTTTTATAAATAGTTCCTGAAACCAAGATTTAGAGATTACTTTGTTTATTTTTAAATGTATTTTGTTATAATGTTTGAGTAAAAACCGCTTGTGCCTTCATAAGCAATTTCGGCAGTTTGAAACTAGGTTTGGTTGTGTAATATGGTCCCTCGATATTTCTAATTCCACGATAAAAATCTGTTTTGTACGTAAGCAACTAGGCAATTACAGTTATAATGGCGTGAAATCTTATTAGGATTGAGTCACCCTCTAAGATTGAATCCAATAGAGCCAAACAAACAGCCGCAATAAAGACGTCGGCAGTACAAAGGAGAATCATTATAATACACCAGATTTCACCCCTCAGGACCGACCCTTCGTCATATTGAATGTCATATCAAATTGATGTTTCGCCGAACGTCGGGGTCGATACCCCATATTAGACATTTCTTTTTAATTTTAATGTGATAAACGACTACCTCACTACTTACAATCTACCACTAAGGGGAAAGCGATTGGCTTTTATTGACTTACTAATTGAAATTCCGATTAGAATTGCAAAACGGCCCGCGTTTTTCTTTTACCTAATACGCTATTAATTTTGTTTTAAATGAAAAGCTGCTCAGATTCTTGTAACCTTGCAAACTTTTGCGATCCAGATGCGAAAAATCTATCCCCGAGGTAGTGAGAGTAGACATAATATGGTGTCGCCGTCGCCGCCTGGCGCTATCATGTCTTGCAATATTGGAAATTGGAACTTATATCTTAGATTATGTCACCCTCGATTGAAAGCGGCCAAATTTATACAGTCCTGAATATTTTATTTAGCCTGTCCTCAATTTGAAAACATATTTAAATAACGGGCTCGTCTAATCCCTTATGATTTTGAAGTCCCTCGTCAATATTAATGGCGTACCCTTCGAACTCTGATTACTTATGACTGAACGTGATGTTCATTACAATTGGGATGATCCCGCGACAGGGGATATTACAGACTTTTTAAGTAACGAGGGTTTTTCCTGGTTTTAGTCTGCGTAGAACTCGTTTATTGGTATTGTACTAGCAAGATTTTTTTGGAATAACAATATCCATATCTTCATACCAAATTCTATCGAAATTTGTTCAGCAGTTTACCCGTAAACGCATTAGAATCAAAGAGACCGGCAATTTTACTTGCATATTTATAAATTATTAGTAATAATATTGTACTGATTCTTTCCTTGTCAAAGAACGCCTTGTATAATTTGTAATCGACTAATATATTAAAAAATATTTATGATCATCTTCATGATGAAACGCGTCGCCATACCAGGTGCTTGATATTCTCTAAGTATCTCGTTCCGCAGTACACAATATGTTGCTAAAGTTATTTAACTCGCGTATTTTCGCGCTTTCATTTCACGTACAAGTATTGTCGAAGCATCTGGTAGTAGTAATCCCCTTAAAATATATTTCATCATTATCTGGATCAAAGTGACCAGTATGAAAAGGTGTTAAAGGCTATTATTTTAGTCTGTGTTTCTGTCATAACGGCGGGATACGATGTTTTAACAAAGCCTAAAACGAGGCAAAATCGATACGGGTACCGTCGCAGGCGGACGCGCGCCGTCGCCTCCAAATTATATTCTTAGCCAAATCCTGCCGGCACGTGACTCAACTTGTTGCCGCTCTTTCAGGGAACAAAGCTATAGATTATGCACCGCTAGTATGATAATAGGATAAGATGGAATTATTAATGTCGAGCCCCATGTTGGGCGCCATCAAATTTAAAACTGGCGATTTAATTGGTTTCAATATCTGTTTATGTTATTTTAAATTGTATTTTTTTATATATGATTCCACTTTTATGATTTGTTCTTGTTTTATAGATCGTTTCGGATTAGCTTTTGTAGCTATACTGGTATTGCTTCCATGAAGTTATTCTGAAAGTTTGTGTTAGTCACCTTATTTCTCCCTCTGGTATTATGGGCAAAGTTTTGTTCAGGGAACTAATTTATCCGATTTATGACTGCATTCGTGGTGATATAATCTGAAGAGGGGTTGATATAAAGTTCTTCAAATATAGAGTTTTGAAGAAGTTCTTTGTATGTTTCGTCGTTATACATACAAAAACAAGTTCTACTAGTTTAGTAGTAACGAACATAAATGCCTCCCATTCCATATAAAAAAAGGTTCTGCGGATTAAAAAGCAATTGGGTTAGGTTTAATAGCACACTCAGTCGGTGGCCTGATATTACACGGGGCAGTCAGTCAGGCGGACGCCAGGAGCGGTATTCCCGCGGCACCGCGTGTATGCACCGCACCGTCTGAGCGAGGCTCGGTGCTGGAATTTCCAGTTATTACCGCAGGGGGACGCGACTCGGGGTTGATGCCCGCATCGATCCGCCGCACCACGGCCGTGTCACCGGTGCACGAGGTTACAACCACCAGCACCAATGCATAAACCTCCACTACTCTCAAAATAATTATTCATTCACCGCAGAAATCAAAACCACAAACCAATTTTCCGATCCTATGAAGCTGAATTCAATCTCCCGGCAGCTCCAAATCGAAACGACAAATTTAAGCGATATGGATTAACTAAGAGTTAGTGAATTCATTGATGAATGATTTCGTTCCGGAAATCAATCGGAAGCAATTCGAGTGGCGAAATAAATTCAGCGTGGCTTGCTGGCCGTTAATTGGCTGCGGGCGGCGGCGCCGAGACGGCGGCGGAACCTCCGCATGGGCCCCCTCGGGCCTCCCCGCGCCTCCTCCCGGCAGCTCGCTGTTTTTATGAGCGAGAAGCCCATCGAGACCCGCAAGAGTCTGGGCTGCTCTTAAATTAGTTTTTCTTCCCCGACCTTAGACCCGCCCCGGTGGTGGCTAGGTGCGAATTAGTCTAAAACTTCAGGCTGAAATCTTTTGTTTTCTTATTAGGAGCTATCTGTGACTAGCTGATCTTGTCAAAGTCGACACGGGGCTGCTTGTTGTATTAAAAATATTTTACAAAAGAAAATTCGCAAGAGTTGGTCCTTTGCAACATCGTTTCAAGGGAACGTCACAACATAATAGATGTCGCGGGTGACATTTCTCCATTTGGTAGGCTTATTTTCTTGTGCAGGTTATCAAGTTAGGTTAGGGGCGGCAGCTCGCATGGGGTGTCGCAGGGTGGGTCCGCAGGGCGGGAGGGCGCGGGGTGCGGCTATCGACCGGCTCCCTCCCCCCGGCGCGGCTCAGTTTCCGGGCGAGAGTCGCGCAGTCCGCCCGCGCCGCGCCGCGACTCTGGTTTCCTTAGATAGACAATTCAAATCCTTCACCATGCTGATAGGACTCGTTCGGGACTCGGTGATGCAGTGCTTCTGCCACTCGTGCAGAGCACCGGTCCTGCCTGCAGGTTGGGAGAGCCCCTACTCCGGACGCCGGTCAACACCAATGTTATTCGAAACCGGCGTCGCCGTATACTGTCAGATCGGAGACAAACGCCCATTTGTTGACTACGCAGATACCTTCACCGAATCTCTTGTTTATTTTGCACTATCTTTATCTTTTCAGGCAAAATCTGATGATTCTGGTATTTCTTCTGTAGGAGTATACTCGTAGTTCCAGACGCATTACTTCGGCAATCACCATATTATGAACTATGACGGGTATGAAATAAAAAATACGCTGTATTTTGGGATAAATCGAAAACGATCTTATTATGTTTTGCAATCTAGCATGACTTACTTTGAACTGTAACTTAACACCTACTCAGCTACCTTATCAGCTACTGGTTTAATGAAACCATGCAAATCTTGTAAGAATTCCCCCTCGACGGAAGTTAATTTTGAGCCGCTTTGTTGGTATAAATTTCACATATTGTAATCCTTTAAAGCGCTTACGTCAAATAAAAACCGGCCGGCGAAGGAAGGGGCGCCCGTACCGGTAATTTAAATCAGACTTGACATTAAGCACGTGGTCCACCGGCGTTACTCAACCTGGAAGGGAGGTGACGCAGACAATCAGAGCGGGATGGGTTATCTGCACCCCCTCTGTGGAATCTAGACCTATTAATTTACTTATGGCTTGAAACATTCCCTGACATAAGCTGTTAGTGTTATGTAAGAACTTAGCTAATGGAATTGGCGAAGTTTTAAAAACTTTTCCAACAGGAGTGTTATTAAATTATAATTATATTATTCTTGTTTGTTTGTTTGTTTGTCTTTTGTTTGAAAATATAATGTTTAATCTTAATTACTATCCTGCGTTGACAACACATTCGATTTCGCTGTTTTAGCGTTTGAACCACCGAAGTACGCATTGGTCTGTCCGTGTAGGCTGCGCTGACTGGTTTAGGCTAGACCTATTGATTTGACATAAACTTTATACAGTCCACCATTTTGTACGAAGTTTTAGTACGTAGGCCCACCATTTCCAGGTTATGTATTATAAGCTAGCTAGGTTTATGTAGGTACTCTCTTTTCAGTGAAGGTATTCACATCATCAGTATCTGATATTGAATTGGAAGATAGCTCACTAAAACAGTCAATAAATTCAATTTGTTGGAGTTCATCAGCATCTGCTGTAAAATTTACGACTGAATCCACTTCTGTTTTATACGACCCTTCAAAATTCAATTCGACGTCATGAAATTTTATTTTCTCTTTCGTCGTTGTGCCCTGTCACGAATTAGAAGGGCCCTTACATAATGCAGGTTGATCGCGCTGTGGCACGCAATGCCGACGCAAACCAACGTAATCAGTCGATTCCTTGTCGCCAGGCTTAATTTAGTCCTCATTGTTACGTATTTACTTAATTCAAAGTTAAGGGTAATTTTCTCCATCCTTCGTTTTCTACTTCAACTCTATTGGCGCATGTCACTTTTCAGATGGAAATTGGTTTTACGAGTCCAACTGCCTTGGTCCGTTTGATTTCTTTAAAGTCCTCAAGAATATAATATGTATACTACCTTACATCAATTTATTATAATTTAATAGTAGCATTACGCCAACTTCAAAGCATTAAGCGTTTGTTATAAAACCCCTTCCTGTAATCAGGACTTCAAATTGTATCATTATTCATTACATGAAAACTCCGCGCGTTATTCAGATCTGATGTCATCAAACGCTCGTCAAGCCTCTCCGAGGGTATGTCAACAGGCAATTTGTAAAGAGGCATAGGGGATTGCGATTACATAATTGTTTAGGGTGCGATTAACAGTCAAGTTTAATTAACTCAACAAGTTTAGGAATTAGGACCCTTTGATCCGCGGGGAGCAACAGGAGTGGGATCATCGCGTTCTATTTGAATACCGCCTTGTCCGCATTACTCTTATGGGGTGTGAAATGCCGTTTGAGTTGGGGTTTGAATTGATTGTAACTTTAGTTGAATTAATCGTCTTTTAGACGTTTAATATAAACTAAATTGTGTATTTTATCTGATTTAACAAGGATAACATGTTTAAAATATAAAGTAAATATATCTAACAATTCCTCTTCAGGCACGTTCCAAATCAGTTCGTCGGCAAGTTTATGGTGATGCATTGCAGGTCTGAGCGGAGTTTGCGTGACTCGGCTCGTTTCGCTACACTTGTTATGCTGAATCTTGAGAATTTGCAGTGGAGCCTTAGCTTTAGTTTTGGGGTAGTTAATTTTCCAGTTGTGTTTAATATATCTGGACGCCCTCAGTACTTCCGAGGAGTTCAGAAACTTTTCCCCGTTATCTAACATTTAACACATTTGCAACTTCTCTTTTGTTTTTTTAGTTTGGTTTCTGCTGAACTTTTCAACGACATTTCATTCATCAATCAACTCGAAATGACTAAAAGCCTTCTTACATCTGCGGAGCACGTAGCGACGCTACTTTTAATTTCTAACTTCAACCACGTTCCAACATTCCATCATACTAATGGAACCGCCTTGTTTAGACATTAAACGTGGTATGGCTTTGAGACGTTCCGCGGCCTGATATGTGGAGTTAAAGAAAGCAGAAAAAGTGTATAGATACAAAACACACAACCACAAGACACAAAGAAGAAGAAGACACTTTAGAGAACCTAGTCTTATTTTTTAAGATTCTTCTAAAAGTGTCGATAAAATCCCAAGCTATTACTTATTGATAATTCATAAGAGCAAGTTATTGTTCAAACAGAGCAAATGCATACTTAATGATTATTCGTGTTAGCAAGAAATGTGTTTAATGTGTTTTCTGTATCGTTTGGTAACCCATGTCTATTTAGCTTAGTTTGGTCCCCTTTTGCCATCCCTTTCAAAGCAAAGCAACGGTCAAAATTTGTCTTCTTTTGCGTTTTATCTCTTGCGTTTCTATGTTGCTTCAAGACAAGGGGGTATATAATGTTGTATTATACAAAAGCTAACTGTAAAAAAGACCGTTGTCACTTCGTGTAATGTCTGGTACAAGAACCAAAATTTTCTAATATGCACACAGAGTTGAATTCCATTGCAGATAATTATTTTAGATGTATGGGAGAATTTCATAGCTGTGTTGGTTCTTTTACCATGCATAGAAGACAGTTTATGATAATGCTGTAAAAAAATTTCTCTTCATCCTCTTCTATCTTTAACATATGTAGAAAGTAAATTATCTAACCCTAAATGAAATAGTGGGTTTCTAGTGTTTCTACAAGGGAAATTTCCGTGCGTTTCCGATCCCCTGTAAACTCTTCCGCGGTCGTGTTTGTATTCCCAACGGCTGAAAATTTACTCTCTCCCCCAGCGAGTTTAAAGCCGGGTCTAAATATTTTATCAGTTTACGTGTCGTATCGTGCGGCGCCGAGGGGTCTGCCCTTTCAGCCGTCGCCCGTTACTGCCATTTCAAACATTTATATTCGATTTACACAAGGTTTTTAACGCTCTTTTCTGTTATGATTGCTTTTAATTGCATTGCGTTGAACCCTCCGGGCTTGTTTCTGTTTAGGATTACCGGGTGGTTTTACCATATTTTCGAAGTGTGCGAAGTTTATTTTCTCCTCGTATCGTGCTGGTGATATCGTTTTATCTGTAGTCCACGTTGGTATTGGTATACTGCGGTTTGCGAAGAAGTTAAAACTGAATCATGCTGCTATATTTGGGTTTTACGACTGTCTGGATTAGTTTTATCTACTATTCTAACATTTATAACAATTGTCTGTATTTCTGTAATGCGTGAACTAGGGTTTACTTTACACATATGAAGAATAATTTGTTTAAACGTTTTCTGTATTGTTTGTCGGTACATACATACTAATGTGTAAATATCAATATCGGATGATTCAATTCAACCTACTTTTCGTTTTTATAAATGTAAGACTACTAATATAGAATCATTTATCCGGTAAAATCATGTCTTCAATTATCTAATACAGAAAGTCTTACACGCTTCCTTTGGCATGTGGAAATATAATCGGTAATCGTGAATCGCAGTTACTATCTACATTCTCAGATAACACAGACATTAGGTACACGTAATCCCTACACTTTCCATGAGCCTTGAGCGTCTCCGCATCGTCTGCCGTGTAAACCGGGGCTTAGCTGCTGTGAAGGATTATCCTCCTCTTCGCTATTCCTCTCACGTACTGGCCCCATCTCCCGTTGCCAGCCTTATTACCTCACGAGTCTCACAACTATTGCCTTAGCACAAGTCGAACCTTGGACGTAAACGACAATTTATTTCTGTAGTTAATTTTTAGGAGCCGAAAGTTAGGATAGGGGACTGTGACCGGTATTACCTGCATCTGTGGTGTATCCACTTGCCTCTTTTTACATTTATATTGTCAGTGAAACTGTTAGACAAGAAGACATATATATCGTGTGATTCAGGGATCAACAAGCGAGACAGTTAAAGCTTATATGACGCATGTTTAACGATTCGCCGATTTAGTTCGTTTGTACATTTCGTGCCCATTGTTTGCCACAATTCAACAAAGAACAGCGTTGCTCGTCCTGAATGCGTCAGCACTTGCGGATAAAAACAACCTTCATAAAATAGCTCAAAATGAGAATCGATATTTTATCGTTTCAGGTAGTCACGCGAATCGATTCATTAAGGTCCCTTAAATAAACATCAGGCCGACGCTGCTCATCGTAATCGTTTTTCGATTGTCGTCCAGTAAATTATGGGGTTGCTCGGTTCTTGGTCATTAAAAGTCTAGGTCGTCTGTCTTGATGAATATTTGTGGCTTTCACTAAGTGGAATAAACTGCGGTTCGTTTCCTACCTTTGCAGCTTTGGGGAGCGTTGCTAAATGAAAAAGAATTGTAGGGAGTCGTTAGTTGTTTAGCTTGAATTGATTGTCTTATGGGAATTTGTGTTGCGTTGTCGCAGGATGTTATTGCTTTTACCGCAATCTGTTGATTGCGCAGTGCGTTATGACTTCATTCTTTAGTGTCATCGGCATGTTTCATATTTGAGATACTCACGGGCTTTGTCTCCGAGCTGACGGTGACGCGGGCTCGGGCTCCGCTGACATTCTGTTCCTCCACAGCACACCGGCGCTCGGCACCAGTCAAGAAACCAGTTGGAAAACCAAGGACTAAGCAACCTAAGAAGGTCAAATTTATTAGTAAGTGTTTGGTGCAACGCCTATTGTAATATTAAGAAAGAAATTATGAATTTAAAAAGTGAGTTTAAGCTTAGTGGTGAGTCAATTCTAAGTTAGTTTATCTCACAATAAAGTTATGCGTACTATTAGCACGTTATGAAAATTAAAGATGTATGAGAAATTAGGAAGTCGAATAGAAAGAATTATTCATTAATAAAATTAATATAAACACTAGATGAATTTCACTACTGTACGGCATACGGCATACCAATTTAATAAAAGATCATAGAACCCCGCTCTATGATCTTTCCTTTCTATATAAAAGTAAAATGATGATTGTTTCGATTCTGCAGATTTTAGAACTGATCTTAGAAATTATCTTTTCATTATTTATCTTCAACACCAAGATCAAAGAAGAAGATTTAGGTCAAAAATATACTCAATATGAACTCTTTTCAGTATCAACGAAACCTTTAGACCTTTCTTGACTTATAGCGACTTATTCATAAGATTCTACATTGTTGATATGAAAGCGAACGCGTTTCCGATACGCCCTTGGCTTTGAATAGTTTCTATGCGTCAACAAACGGCTACGGCGCACTCATAAATTCTGAAAGCATGAAACTAAAAGAGAATCCTCCATAGGCACATTTCGACATAAAACCCAACATATATTTCTGCGTCTTATTTAGTGCTTTGAAAGATCCGGTTACGCTCTTGTAGATGTTTTACGAGTTTTACTTTGTTCGGATTCAGCAGACATCGCGTTGAGCGCGGATATACTTAGATACCGCAATATCCGAATGAGTCATCCGCTTTCGAGAGGGTGCCTCCCTTCTGTGTTAGAACATTAATGTTTCTATCCGAAAACGTTTTAAAAAGGTAGAATACAAAGAAGGTAACCTTGATGAAATTAGAACTTTTTCCGTACGTGAAAGAACTAGCATTGAACAACAAAGGGATGAAGCCTTTTATTAAAATGTATACTTACCCCAAAAAAGATCCAAGGATCTTAAGGGATTCAAGCGAACATGTGTAGAACCTGGATACCCGAATAATGCGAAATAGAAAAGCCTCCCTAATACCCTCCCATCCGAGTCTCAGTTCACAATAAGTAACGTTTCCAGACAAGCGACCTTGAGTATCGCCTGAATTTAAGCGCCGGGGAAATTCTCCCGGCTTTTAAAATTACCACCCTTAAATTATGTCGGGGACTTAATTAAGTGGGGGATAAAAGGACGTTTAAAATTTGAATTGTTGCTGGTAGATTTTTTAATTTCAGCTTTAGGGTGATTTACGGCTTTTTATACCTAAATGTTTTTACGGCTGAGTAATGTTAAGTAGGAAAAGCGTAATGGTTGTGATTGATGACAGTAGGTACGTACTGTGTATGAATGTTAGTGCATCGTAAGTAGTGTTTAGTAGTTTGGTCTTATCCTCTTTAATAATAACCTTTCCTACAAAGCCTGAAGTCCCAGGTATAATTCCCGGTATGGACAAATTTTGGTATGTTGAGCGCGAGTATTTCTTTGTAAGTCTTCGATGATTTCTATGTATTTCTCTATTTAAGTATGTTTATCATTGTCTAGTACCCATAGTTCAAACCTAAAGCTTGCTTAGTTTGGGAAAATATAAATTTTTATGAGATGGTCCCCTGATATTTTACTTTATTAATGTGTTTTCAAATACATATTTGAAAATTTCACTATTGAATTAAAACGATTCGAGCCACCACCATCAATTCCTGTAACTTCGTTCTTTGACCTGTGCCCTACGAGTCTGACTTTTAGACAGAGACATTTGGGTGTTAGTAGAAGTGAAATTCATCCAACAAAACCTTAAATGGAATCCATATTCATTGAAGGCAAACATAGGCGAAGTAAAGTTAGGTGATGGTACACACTATGGTGCTAAATTTTATTTGATTAGGTTAAGGCAAAAACTCTCCTACAAAAAAACCGTGTAACAATCAAACGCTTAAATGATGGCCACTGTTGTTATCGAAGTAGGTGTTCATTACTTCGGTTTAATGGTGGAAAGGTACAGAACAGAACACAAAAGCAATAAGCTTTTATGAAAAAAATATTCTAAAGAAACCCATTGAGCGGACATGTTTACTGAAGCGAAACTAACGTTCTTAAGGCCCATAACGATTTTACATACACTTATTCTTACCCACATTTAAAAGTAACGTGGGCTTTAGGGTTTAGGCCCGGGGAGCAGTAAATGACCTCGAAAGGGTCAGCCAGGAATACGGAACTTTAGTGTAATGCTTACGACCTTTCGCTCAATTTACATGTTGGTAGTGCTATATTTTTACTTTGAACGCGCTACTTGGAATTCTGTAATGATCCTTCGCATTTTCGTTTTCTAGAATGGTCGGCAAATTATAACTAGCGGAATTAAATTTATTACACTTATTAGCTTCTTAAATATGAGTTCACCTCTATTAACTTCAAATTAAGTAAGATTAGTTGTTACTTTTGCACATCTGTTTAGATTAGCTTCAAAGAGCGTCCATGTTCCGCAAATCACGCAAAACACCCACATAAGCCAATTCCTTAGCTAATATTAATCTGGGCCTCTATTCAGGTGCGTTTAAACGATATCGTGTTTGACACGTTTAAGAATCGTTTATGTCACAGTCGCCATTATTGTAAATGACATAAGAGTTATCAAAACGTTGACAATACGGAAACAGGTCGAAAACGATATCGTTATTACCTTGTAGAATTCCAGCCCAGCTAGTATGTTACAAAATGATTGCCATTCGTTGTCGATGACGTTTAAGGTGATATCAGACAATTATTTTTTTGTTCATTTTCATTTTTTACTCAAAGTGACACGTCTGAACGCAAAGTGAAAGAGTGCCGAATGAATTGATCAACCGATGTTAGATGTTTTCATTCGGCATCATTCATTCCCACTCCGAATGAACAAAAATGAACAGTCTGAACACAAAGAGAACGTTCACTCAAATTCGTCTATTATGTCTGGAACCAAGACGCACGACTTCATTCGACGCCATATTGAAGAAAATTACGGATGAATGTTCTTTTTTACGTCATTCCAGCTAAGCCGTGTGAACATTGAATGAAAGAAAAATGAAGCATTCACTCGAGTGAACCGTCTGTTATCCCATTTATACCCCATATGATCTTTGACCACACAATAATGAAAAGGGGTGGCTTTATGTGATTCCGCGCAAAGAACGTGAGATAGATAGTTTGCGCGCACCTTAATGCTGTTTACTTTAAAACCGCAACTCTTTTTACGAAAAGGGTTTACCAGTATTAAGAAGTTGCAAGTACTCAACTTCTGAATCATAAATCAACGTTAAAGATTTTAGGATTTCGAAGGTTGAACCAAATACATGCGGAAATGGTATCAAGTTTGGAAAATAAACGTATCAAGGACTTTTCTTCTTGACCTGATTGTTCAAAATATTGTTACAGAATTATAAACAAGTCATTTTTGAATTGTTGGTATGTCTGTAGCTCTGCCTAGCCCACTCTGGGAATGAAGACATGATTATGTATGTAAGAATTTTGTGTCTTATCGTGTTTTCACGTTTAATAGTCTCGAGGAAATATAACCAAGTTGAATATATCCAAAGAACAGACACATAGGCGTTATGGTTCTTGAGATCCAGATCGCGGAAGCACCTTTATCACAATATGATAAAGTCTGTAGTCTTCCGCGATCTGGATAGGATCTGAGCTAGAGTTACAAGAGTCTGTTCGTAACTTTAATTTTCAGTACATCGTTATTAACTTCTGGTCCTTGGTTATCCTTCCCTTATCATTTTTTAACCGCCCGTGCCCGTGTGGTTGTCGGGTTAGAATAGTGTCACTCCATGTCTTCCCGTGGATGTCGTATGAGTCGACTAAGGGAATGAAGGCTTCTAGTACTGTTAGGCGATGGGCTTGCAACCTGTCACTAAATACAATGGTAAACATCTTAGCCTGTTTGTGAAAAATGTGGTTACAGAATTACCAACAACTCTTTTTGTAGTTGTTGGTATTTCTGTAGCTCTGCCTACTCCACTCTGGGAATGAAGGCGTGATAGTATGTCTATAATTTTTTACCTTGAATCGGCGCAGTATGTTTTTACTTCCACACAACCCTATCAACTATCACCTCGGATTTCACTATTCTTTTTCTTTTATCATACTTACACAGTTCATTTGTCTCAGCTCCACAACTGAAAACTCTTTATAACATGAGTCATGACTCATCCCTAAAATCATTTCAAGTATCAATATGGTTTATTAATGAATGTACTATATAGTACGGTCAACAATTATTGTTGAGCCACAGAAAGACTTATCTTAGTATCAGGGTAACGTCATTACAAATTAATTACGTCAAAATTAATAATTGGATTTCTGCGACAGGGCCGACAGGGTATTGAAAACGCATAAAATAATTGTGTCGGATGATCGTTCGGTCTAAAATCTTTTCATTTGTTAAAACATTTATTTTGTAGTATAGTTAGTATACTTAGGTTAGTTTAGATTTTTAATAAAAAAACCATTATCGACCAAACAATACAATAGGTCAAACAATGATTATGCCACTATATAGACCCCTGAGACCGGGTGCTAAAGTGGCTCGACAAATAAAGTTATTGACTTAACATAAATACTCCCAAAGCTTCTCAAGTAAGTAGGTACTACTGCAATGGCGTCGTATCCAATTGAAAAAGCCACTTATCTTATTTCCCCAGAGGCGACCATTAAAACGATTTACGAATTACTTCCTTAAATTCCAACCCCTTGTGATCAAGTTTAACTGTTTCATTAGTGAAACGAAAGGAATTAACTACTCTACTATTTATTTAAGTGTGATCTACCTAGAAAATGCCACATAATTTAACTTCTGGAATGTAATAGGGATTAGGGACCGATTGGTAAAAACGGTCAAGGGCGTATTGGACTTGGCCATCAGCATTACAGTTAGTTACAGTTAGGGAATTATTGTTTATTCTTTATTTATTTCCTAGGATATTTAATGTTTATGATATTACTAGCGACACCTGCCCGTGCTTCGATACGATTTAACTGAGTTTTCTGTAACACCCGTACATTAACCAGAATTTATTATGCATTAAAACCTTCCGTGGAAAATTATCTTACTGATGGTGAAAACCGCATCAAAATCCGCTTCGGGGTTCAGGAGAAGTTACCCGATATACAGACAAAAGCACAGCAAGAAACACAGACGCGGAAAGCGTCCTTGTCTTATACTAGTAAAAATATGTGTTTGTCCGATAGCGACCCTTTGCATGCAAAACAATCATGCAGGGCCTCTATTCAGGTGCGTTAAAACGATATCGTGTTTGACTCGTTTAAGAATCGTTTATGTCACAGTCGCCATTATTGTAAATGACATAAGAGTTATCAAAACGTTGACAATTCGGAAACACGTCAAATACGATATCGTAATAACGCAGTTGAATAGAGGCCCAGTAATTAGGTTGCATTAACCGAAGAAACAATGACACTTTCGGCATTTTGCTTGCAATCATGATTATCATTATTAAAGCGAAATATCCATTACACACTATCATTGATGCATCATTTTTGCTCAATTCTGTTGTTACGTTGTTGAGACATGGACTTACGAGGTACGTTTTTAAGGTAATTCAATTTATTTTTACATAAATGATCATTTTATGGTGCGCCATGAGTTTTATATTAGACAAAGAATTAAGAATTAGGTGTCATAGATGTAGACGCTGCCAATATTTTGTTAAATGTCTTAGAAGAATATATTTGTAAAGCATCCTACAAAACCGAGGTTTTTAGGGTTTCATTATGATTAACATACCTTCTCGTATGTATTTAAATAAGTAAGAAGTATAGTGATAAAATAAACATGAAGGAATTTAAGGATTCATCTCTTTCAATAAATTGACGAACTTTTTACATAGTACTTACCTCATCAGTAGTTTACACCTAAAACGAGTAAAATACTGTTTTACATTTGCTCCGAGCAGGAACCCGTTAAACCCCTGAAATGTTCACCGAATACGAAAACCATAAAACACGTCGAGCCTTGTTCTGACAGGATCGTTCCTGGCCGCGTGCCCAACGCCTAAGTGCAACGCCATTCGTTTCTTCAACTCGTTACCAACTTCCCTAACTACTTCTATTTATAACGAAATCTCCTGAGCCTTGCATTTGCATAGGGCTTGGTTATATCCGTGTCAGCATCTAAGCATGTACAATTTTTTATTATATGAATAAGGCGAACTGCATATGACAGGCATAGCAATGGCTCAACATTATTATTGGGCGACTGTCGTATCAGCTATTTAATTGTAAGTGGACTCCAAGGCCCAGGAACATTTGCAATTTATAATAATATGCATCCCATCCGGACTAAGTTGGTATGATGCATATGGAAGAAATTGTTTTTTCTCTTCACCGGCATGCAAGAGTGGGGTGTTACTAGTAACTACTGCTAGAGCAAGATAGCGAGTAAGATGGTGGAATATCTGGATCAGTCTAGGATGGATGATACGCAGTCTAGGATGTGCGTCAGGTGGCCAGTGTGCTCTATTGACTTCTCCATCCCATAGAAAATACCGGGCAGGAGCATGTCGGATCTTGCTCAATGCAGGGTTCCAAAACCAAAGATAATACCAACACAAAAAATATTTCAAAAATCAACACGTGTAAAGAAAATTTCTATATAAAGTTGGTGTTTGCTGTCTTAGATGACTTTTAGTTGGTATAAACAGTTTAGTATATAAACACTGCATCTCAGGAAACAGTCAAGTGTACTTACTCTTTATAGATTTTCCTTAAAACTCTTGTATGTGCTATCTATTATTATTTTTTCTGGTAATTTTGGCTGTTAGGGCACGTAACTCTAGCGAAGATGAAACTTTTCGAGTTCAATATTGCATAAACTATCCACTATCCTATGATAAGTACCTGCAACCCTCGATGTTATCAGGTCTAAAATAAATCCCCTTTGCTTTACATGTAGGTACTTGTGTTAAACCAGATTATCTTTTCACAATTCCCCGAACTAGGGGGAATTTAATTCACCTTCTTGCCCCCAGATGTCCCTCCCCTGCTTACTTATGCATCTTTGTTGCAGCCCCTTGTAATTCAACTTTCTTAGACCTGGTGTTGTTGTACATTAATTTCTCTGTGGGTTGTGAATTAACCAGACCCTAATTATTTGCAAATTGCCTTTGCTTAAGAATTTTGATGCGCGAAATTCTCGAGGACACTGGCAATTTTTTTGGAATAATGGTATGCTGTTCTCAAGATTACCTTTAGGAACTATCAGTATTTTGTAAGCATTCAGGATCAAATACTCGCGCTCATCGCACAAATATCTGCTCTTACCGGGATCTGACCCTACCGGGATCTGACCCGACCGCTAGCTTCGTAGGCAAAGTCAGTACCAACTATATAGGCTCACGTGTCGTCTGACTTCATTGCAAATATTTTGTCAACAGCGACTGAAATCCGCTGCCAGGAGATGTCCAAGGGAGGTCTGGCGTACGAGGTGATCCTCGCTGAGCCCGTGGGCGTCCCGGTGCTGCGCCGCGCCGACTCGCCCGAGAAGACTCCTTCCGTTGAGGAAATCCAGGAGAAACTGAAGGCTGCTGAGGAGAGGAGACGTGTGAGTACACTTTAAGATTATTAAATTTGCAGGTCTTCAAAAATTGTAGTGCAGGATTGTCGGTGCTTTCCAAATAAAATGGATATGATGAAATGGATGTATTTATTCAATGATATTTTTCTAATTTTTGACATGCACATGATCATTGTCTTGCAATGTATATTCAAAAAAACATGACGTTCTATAGGGAACAGGCCAATTTTCTGAATTGAAATCATAGTTTTAAATGTGTTTAACTTCAACAAAGCGCATTTTTATAGTAAATAATTAAAATATCTTGAAAAAATCATGAATTCCTTATTGAAAAATCTGTCCATGATTATATAGTTCGCGTAGTTATCAACCAACCAAACACTCATTCCAGAGCTTGGAGGCCAGCAAAATGGCAGCCATTGCCCTGAAGATGGCGAAGATTGAGGAGGCGTCGAAGTTCCGGAGCGAACAGACCAACAACTTCATCTCTAGCACCAAGGAGGCGCTGGACGCCAAAATGGACTCGCACGAGGAGAAGCGCGAGGCCTACATTAACGAGCTGCGCGCGCGGCTCAAGGACCACCTCGAGGGAGTCGAGAAGACCCGGTAAGTCAGGGTCATGAGCTCAGTAGGCTGAACCACATGGACTCGTAGGAGAATCGCTAGGCCTATAGCAACCAGCTGCGATAGGCTCAACGACTGAGAAGAGAATACCAGGTGAGTCAGGGTCATGAGCTCAGTTGGGTGTAGGAAGAAATAGACTTGCACAATTTGCGCGAGATCTTCATCAACGAGCTGCGTAAGGAACAGCAAGGAGTTCAACAGATGAGAGCCAGAGAGAATGGAGAGAGGTATAGTTGCTAAGCCCCAATCGATAGTAAGGCCAAATAGTTTTCTGATGAGCACGAATATTTTGTACCTTAGTCTTTAATGTTTTCTATGTATTTAAGTATGTTTTGTTATGTGAAGTTTATGTTTAACCTTATTAAGTTAGTGGGGTACTCTTTTAAATTAATCAAAAAAAAATTAAACAGTGGAGAATCTTGTCTTTAACTATTTGTACTAGACTACTTATATGTAAAGAGAAATACATACTTAGTAGATACCAGTTTCGCAAAACTGTCTAGTAAATTGTTACATTTAAGATCATGGCATCTCAGACAAAACTCCTGTTGCAAGTTCAGCCATATTTCACCTGTTAGGAATATAGTTAGTTTGAATCTGCTAAGCTTATTTAATTTGAAATACCGCCTATTGGCTTATGATGGCAGTATTAAAGTAAGTAGTTTTTGGAAAACGCCCAATAAAGTCCGTGTCAGTTGAACTTGGAAAAGTTTTAAACAAATTTGTATTGTTTGATATATAACCTCAAATATTCACCAAGCATGTTTTTATGAAACATAACGTATAATTAATAGTTATTTCATCTTAGACTGAATATAAAAGTAATGATCTAGTGTATAAATCATTGCAAAAATCTCACATGATCTTTAAAAGTACGTGAGTTATCATGGTGAATTGGTTCGTTCCAAGTTCAATTGACACAGACTAGATATTTTCTTTTTCTACTCTTACCTTGTTCTTTTTAAATCGTTTTCTTGTTTTGTACCTATAGTCAATTCGCTTAGATCGTGTCGCTACAACCGCACGCACTTGTGTTCATGGTAATAAATTACGAATTTAAGTCGATGTAAGTAAACTGCCAAGTTCACTTGCGGGTTGACCGCTCGCATTCTTTGTTTTTTTTTTTGTTTTGTTTTTTTTTTTTTTTTTTTTTACGTTAAGGAGAAGGCACACGAGCACTCAGGCCACCTGATGGTAAGTGGTTGTTTACGCGGCGGCATCCTTTCACAAAAGACGGCACGTACCAAGGCGGCGCCATACAAACGCGACGACACAATCTAAGCCAATAGATTATATATAGGAGCTTACGTTGTGACTAGGTGAGTTGGTGTGTCATTATCTCCTGATTCATTGTGTTACACAGGATGACGTTGGAGCAGCAAACGGCTGAAGTGTACAAGGCGATCGAGGAGAAGATGACCACGGCGGCGGCTCAGCGTGACGAGAACATCAAGAAGATGCTAGAACGCTTGCGCGAACACGTGAGTTCTCAGTCTAAAGTCTAGGTCTAAGAGCAACTAGCACGAGAAATAAAAATAAGTTTCATAGCAACACGCTCTCTGTGATTATTTAACGTTTTAATAGATACAGATATGGGTTCCATTCATCTGGCATAACTTTTTTTGGCATAATCATCACTTGGCATAATCATCATTTGGCATACAGTCTTTTTTTCAGAAACCGTATACTTTCAGGATTATTTAAAATAGCATTGCATAGAGCCCATTAGGTTAGGTTAGGTTTATTTTATAACAATCCTGAAAAGTATACGGTTTCTGAAAAAAAGTTATGCCAGATGAATGTAAACCTTACAGCTATACTGACAAATGGACGGACATCGGATTATCTTTGTGGAATCAGCTCTCGGCGTCTGTTTCCGAATCATTATGACTTGGGGACCTTCAAATACGGGCCTTTTCTCAAAGGCCGGCAGCGCACTTGCGATTCCTCTGGTGTTCCGGGTGTTTATGGTTCGCGGTGATCTCTTACCATCAGGTGACCCGCTTGCTTGTCAACCTCCTTAAACCATAAAAAAATCGGGCAAGAGCATGTCGGACCCTGCTCAGTGTAGGGTTCCGCAGCCGTGAAGTACTACAAACAATAAAAATCTGTAAGTAATAACAAATTTTTCGTTAAAAGTTAATTGGTGCCGTCTTAGATGATTTTAGTAGGTATAAACACTTTAATCGCCTGTATCTCAAGAACCAATGATGTCTACTTAGTCGTGATAGTTTTCCTTTAAAATTCGTTGTAAGTTCTTTCATTTAAGATTCTTTTTCACACTTTTAGTATTTGCAGTTTTGGCTGTAGGGGAGTGGGGGGGGGGACACTTCAGTCTAACAAAAATAGCGCTTTAAAGCTTAATATTTCATAAACATGGATCACTTAATCGAAAAACTGTTTTCGAAAACCCGTAATGTTTTTAAAAGACCTATCCAATGACATCCCACACTATAGAGGAGACGAAAAAAAAATACATCCCCAACATACGTGTAGATTGTAGAGGCATCCTGGAAAAAAAAAAATACATTTTATTGTACTAGTTTGTTGGCGTGATTACTAATATGCATATTCATGCCAAATTACAGCTTTTTAGTACTAAGAGTCTCTGCGCTAGGTTGCGGACGGACTGACGGACGGACATGGCGAAACTAGTAAGGGTTTGACTAGGGAACCCTAAAAAAGTATGGACATAGGATTACGGAAATCGGATCTTTAGCATGTGGACTCGTGTGACCCTAGCTTTCTTAGTGTTATTGCTATGCCCTAGATACAGAAAGCGCAGCGCGGTGCCAAACTACCATGAGATGTTACCGATGCCTCAAGTAATCTAGGGAGCAGTCCGAAGCATACGGGTAAAGAGAAATGCTCGTTAAAAAAATACGTTTGATCTCTATAGGAGATTTGTAATGTCGATAAGTCAAGTCTTCCTAATACCAGCTGGAATCGTTTTAGTTCATTTTTGAAAGAAATTGTTTAATTTAAAACACTTGTAATATTTTCTTAACAAAGAGAACTCGGACAACTATCACTCCTTCCGCTTCTTGAGATTGGTGTCTCACTCAAGATTGGTGATGATACGAGCCTAAATTCTAAAGTTAAGGCTCAGAAGAAACGAGCTTGTTCGCAATGTTTTATTGTTCTTGTTTTTTGTTATTTAACAAGCGGAAGTCAAGTCCGACAGTAGCATATAAAATAATTGACATTGCATAAGATATACAAAATAAAAAATCAAGTAAAGGTTCTCGTACATAGTTGTGCACAGAACCAATATGTGATATTCGAAAAATTAATAAATAATAATAAACGTTACCGAATAACAGATTTTCGTCAAACCTACCTAAGAACCACCTTCACAACACCCCCTCTTTTTGAATCGGGGATTATAATAAATACAGTTAGATATCCAAACGGGCATGTTACAAGAGCTGTCAGAATTGGCATGTTACCTTCAATAAAAATTTATTTAAATCTAATATATAAAATTCTCGTGTCATGGTGTACGTTATTGAACTCCTCTGAAACGGCTGGACCGATTTTAATTTTTTTTTTGTGTATATCGGGTAGGTCTGAGAGTCGGCTAACATCTAGTTTTCATACCCCTAAGTGATATGAAAAAAAAAATAGAAGCGGGCGAAGCCGCTGGCGGGTCGCTAGTATTTTATACATTTATGATTAATTACACTGACGTCGTGTTTGTGAGCGAAACTACTTTTTTTTTTTTTTTTTCTTCTTTGGCATGGCGCGGATTGCGTATTGCCACAAACAAAACGGGGAAACGTTATTCGCGTTAAATTAAATCAAGGACAACGGAAATTTGGATAGGAAAAAAGACAGGATCAGTTAGGATAATATTTATAAGAAGAGATGAGTAAACTTAAATACGAATATCATTGAAAATAATAAAAGAAGATATGGATCGGTAAACAGAGGGGTGATTAGTAGCAAGAAGGACAGGAATGGATGTTGGAAAAGGAATTTTTAATTAAATTAAATCATTATAGAAAGAAACATGGCAGTGGAGAGGGCAAGACAAAAATATGTGATTTACGTCTCCTGCGAAACTACTTACTCACTTGCAATAACGCTTTACATTAAGGTGATCTTTGTTCAAAGGCGTTTTTAATAGCAGTGATGCGTAGTTGATGTTTGATTTATCACTCCCATACTTATCATCAGGAGACAAAGCAGAATGTGTTGCATGCTCTACACCGCAGGGCCTGAAGTCGCAGGATTTAAGGGGGAAGTTTTATACGGGCTGTCGAAAACCTTCGGATATGATTAGACAGTCTTTCCAAATAAACTATGTGAAACTTTTATCCCCAATAGGTAATGCAGTCGTCAGATTGTCGGTTCTAAAATGTTGCTTTATACCTAACTTACCAAATTAGTGGTATAAACTGTCTTCTTACTATTGTCCTTTCTGAATAATTTTTGCTTCAAACATAAAGCCTTTTTAACCTGCCCTATTGTCACATTTTGGCCTCTTATTTTCTTTTCTGCTTTGTCTTCCATCATTTGTCATTGTGTGAATGTTGTGGCTTGCGCATTTAGGAGGAGCAAGTGCGCAAGGTGCGGAACGGCAACCAGGAGCGCTACCAGCAACTAGAGAGCTCCATCCAGGACAAGCTCGCGCAGGCTGGCGAGCGCCGGCTGCAGCGGGAGGCCGACCAGAGGGAGAAGCTGCGCAACCACGTGAGTGTTCCGTGCGGCAGCGTGCCAGCAACTAGAGACCTCCATCCAGGACTAGCGCCGGCTGCAGCGGGAGGCCGACCAGAGGGAGAAGCTGCGCAACCACGTGAGTGTTCCGTGCGGCAGCGTGCCAGCAACTAGAGACCTCCATCCAGGACTAGCGCCGGCTGCAGCGGGAGGCCGACCAGAGGGAGAAGCTGCGCAACCACGTGAGTGTTCCGTGCGGCAGCGTGCCAGCAACTAGAGACCTCCATCCAGGACTAGCGCCGGCTGCAGCAGGAGGCCGACCAGAGGGAGAAGCTGCGCAACCACGTGAGTGTTCCGTGCGGCAGCGTGCCAGCAACTAGAGACCTCCATCCAGGACTAGCGCCGGCTGCAGCGGGAGGCCGACCAGAGGGAGAAGCTGCGCAACCACGTGAGTGTTCCGTTCGGCAGCGTGCCAGCAACTAGAGACCTCCATCCAGGACTAGCGCCGGCTGCAGCGGGAGGCCGACCAGAGGGAGAAGCTGCGCAACCACGTGAGTGTTCCGTTCGGCAGCGTGCCAGCAACTAGAGACCTCCATCCAGGACTAGCGCCGGCTGCAGCGGGAGGCCGACCAGAGGGAGAAGCTGCGCAACCACGTGAGTGTTCCGTGCGGCAGCGTGCCAGCAACTAGAGACCTCCATCCAGGACTAGCGCCGGCTGCAGCGGGAGGCCGACCAGAGGGAGAAGCTGCGCAACCACGTGAGTGTTCCGTTCGGCAGCGTGCCAGCAACTAGAGACCTCTATCCAGGACTAGCGCCGGCTGCAGCGGGAGGCCGACCAGAGGGAGAAGCTGCGCAACCACGTGAGTGTTCCGTTCGGCAGCGTGCCAGCAACTAGAGACCTCCACCCAGGACTAGCGCCGGCTGCAGCGGGAGGCCGACCAGAGGGAGAAGCTGCGCAACCACGTGAGTGTTCCGTTCGGCAGCGTGCCAGCAACTAGAGACCTCCATCCAGGACTAGCGCCGGCTGCAGCGGGAGGCCGACCAGAGGGAGAAGCTGCGCAACCACGTGAGTGTTCCGTGCGGCAGCGTGCCAGCAACTAGAGACCTCCATCCAGGACTAGCGCCGGCTGCAGCGGGAGGCCGACCAGAGGGAGAAGCTGCGCAACCACGTGAGTGTTCCGTTCGGCAGCGTGCCAGCAACTAGAGACCTCTATCCAGGACTAGCGCCGGCTGCAGCGGGAGGCCGACCAGAGGGAGAAGCTGCGCAACCACGTGAGTGTTCCGTTCGGCAGCGTGCCAGCAACTAGAGACCTCCACCCAGGACTAGCGCCGGCTGCAGCGGGAGGCCGACCAGAGGGAGAAGCTGCGCAACCACGTGAGTGTTCCGTTCGGCAGCGTGCCAGCAACTAGAGACCTCCATCCAGGACTAGCGCCGGCTGCAGCGGGAGGCCGACCAGAGGGAGAAGCTGCGCAACCACGTGAGTGTTCCGTGCGGCAGCGTGCCAGCAACTAGAGACCTCCATCCAGGACTAGCGCCGGCTGCAGCGGGAGGCCGACCAGAGGGAGAAGCTGCGCAACCACGTGAGTGTTCCGTTCGGCAGCGTGCCAGCAACTAGAGACCTCCATCCAGGACTAGCGCCGGCTGCAGCGGGAGGCCGACCAGAGGGAGAAGCTGCGCAACCACGTGAGTGTTCCGTTCGGCAGCGTGCCAGCAGCTAGAGACCTCCATCCAGGACTAGCGCCGGCTGCAGCGGGAGAAGCTGCTAAGTATCATATGGGTTTGCTCTTGACCTTAGACCTTAAATAACATAGCTATTTGGCCCGGTCTGTACTGTGAACTGTCAAAGACGGCGGCTTTAAAAAGGTAATCTAAGAAAATCATATTTTGGACAATTATTTTGTTTATTTTGTTGACGAAAATCGTGTTATGATTTGCCGTGGGAAAAAAAATAGGTCCGTATAACAACTATAACAAACGCACGTTTTCGTAATAACAACTATGATATTACGAAAATTATCGCACTTTTGACCCCAATCCGACCTGACCTTGAAAAGTATACTTGAAAACGTTCAAGTTGTTTTATTACTTACCTCCAAGTAATCAATTTTTTTTGTCGACCTATTTTCTTTCCGCAAGTTTATTTATCATATTCCTATCATAATTATTTTCAATCGGGTCATAATGCCATTTTTTCGTTATTTTTATTATTTCTTTTTATCATCACCCCATCAGAACCAAAAGTTCGCGGATGTGCAAAAGTCGGTTACCGCTAAAGTGGAGGAGATCTCCAAAGAAATTGAAACTAAACTGACCGCCGCCGACCAAAAAAGGGAACTGGAGCTGCAGAAGAAACTCGACTTTGTTAAGAAGGAGGTAAGTTACAGTTAGCTGTGGCTTTCCGCGGTGTTTTAGGTCGTTATTTTATTTTGCGACACAACGGCAGTACATGCCCGCGGCTTGTGTGTCGCTCCTTCATCCCTCTCTTCCTACTTTTTAATGAAAGAGACGCACTGAGCGACAGACAAGAAAATACAATGTGCCAGCGATATAGCCTACTTTTAAAAAAAATGCCTTTAAAACGTTCGATGAAATGATACAATTGATAAAATGAAATTCGATAAAACGATAGGTTACCATCATTTGTATACTCCATTTGCTTAGGTAATTAAGTAAATGTAAACAAACCAAACCGCTTTAACGTATCACTGTTCTGCTTCTATTGGCAGATAAACTATATTTAGATACCTATCAAAGGAGTATAGTTTGAAAGTTAGTGTTGCCAGGAAAAATATGAGGAAATATCGATGCTATAGTATCGAATCTATGTTTTTTAATTTGTTAAAGATAAGTAGCATTCAAATTGTGTGTTATTTGCCGACAGGAGCGACGCGCGGAGCTAGTGCGGCAGAACAAGAGCGCGCGCGACGCCGAGGCCGCGCCCACCTGCGGCTAGACGCCGGGCCACCACCCGCACCACTCAACACGAACAGGGCAATCACCTGGAAAAACCGTTTCTTTTTCAAACACTGGCTTTCTCTGTAACATTTCAAAAAAATCGAGTACATCATAGACTAAACCACAATCCATATTGATTAGTTTGACAGATCAAGTGTTGCCAGATATCATTACTACTTAAAATAATAATTTAATAAAATATTTTCTGATGAACTATTTTAATCCTAAATTTAGATTCAAAATCGTATGGCATTGCTATTAAAAGACTGTTTAAGTAATTGATCTATGGTCTGCCATGATGTCTCAGTCATTTTGTACAATCTATTACCATCAATTAAATAATAACAATCTCAAATTTCGGATTTAGCGTATTAAAGGGAAATAAAACATGGGTGCAGGTAGTCCTGGAAATATGTCCATACTTTCTATTTTCAAGAGAGTGTGTATTATTTTTCAAAACTTTGTCCGCTTACATATTTTTTTGCCCATACTAACCCGAAGAAAACAATCTAAGCTGAGATGTGAACTGTGTAAGTGTACAATGTTTTTGATCTCAGCATAATGTTTGAATGATCTTCAGGAGGTTACATTAACAAAGATTTACAGTAAATTAATAATGGTTTGAATGAATATGAAATAAGACTAAGTTTGCAGCTGCAATAAAATACTAATGGCAATCTTGATTCGAACAAATGTTCAAATAATATTCAATGAAATACAGCTGTGGACTTGCCTTACAATTTCAACACATAAGCACTAGAAATATGTACACCAATTTGTTATTAAAAACGTGTTCAGATAATAATAATAAATTTGTCTCAGCATTGTTTTAATTGTACTTGTAGCTAATTTCAAGTTATGAAAACAGATTCAATAATATTCATGTACCAGGGTGACATGAGGTTCAAAGAGCGTGTTTGAACAGATGATTGTAAGGTAACATATTTGGTGGTTTTTTTTTTTTCAATGTAGTTATACAATGTCGTTTATTTGGTTGTGATTTCTTTTAATTATGTATTTTAGTTCATTTTATTTTTTTGTAGTGTGATGTAAACTAGACTTGTTGATGGTTTGGTTTGCAAGTGTTTTTTATAACTTGTGGTGTATCCACGCTAACTATTAATTATTAAACTTATTCCTAAGGCCATAAGGATAAATTTCGTATTGGCTCGTGTTGAGTGGTGCGGTGGGGACGGCATCGTTCGGTGCATCCCGCTTTGTATTACACCAAGTAATTCTACCGTGATCACGCTTACAACAATCTCATTTTACTCGAACTTTGTTTTTCTATCGTGGCAACATTGCTAGAGGCCTATACGTGTAATACGTGATCTCACAAGGAGCCAACCTCTAGTATTACAATTAGGTTTAAAAAGTATCATGGAGTGAAGGTTGGCGGGTTTTATAAGCGGGCGGGGATCTGGAGAACTATCCCTAGTTAGTTTTAGACTTATATCATTATTTTAAATGTTTAACGCAGCAGTATTTTTAGGAAAGTATAATATCGGTAATGTAATTTAAGTTTCTCACGTTCGTATCGTCGATAGTACATCGCGCTGTCTGTAACGAATGGACTGGAGCAGTGTGGCCCGCTCGGGGCGCGTCGGGAATCTTAGGGAGACCTCGGCCCGAGGCGGGCTGGCAACACCGGCTCCGGAAACAGTCGTAGAACATAGAACCGTGGTCGAAAAAGCAAAGAAGACTGTCAAACGCCAAATAAGTAGCGGGAAAGCGAATAAGTTTGAGTGGGGATGCGTAGTTGTACTAACTGCTGCGCATCCCTTTTCATTATTTTATTGGAATGAAAACTAGATGGCGCTTATAAATCACTGTTGTGATTTTAACTCGTGCGCAGCGGTTGACAGCATCATTTTAAACAGTACGCATAGACGAAAGTGCCTCAGTATCGTAGCCGGCTCGGATATCAATAGAGTGTAACAAAAACTGCCTTTCATAGCGTTTTATATTTTTTTAAAGGTAGGGCGACGGTCGTGCCGCGGCGAGACGGTGTGTCGAACACAAAACCGCTTCTGTGATGTTTTTGCTCTAGGTATATGTATCGACTCGGGTTAGGCACAAATGTATCGATTATAATACGGACCCTGGGACAATCCTGTATTTTATAATGTTTTTGTTCGTCTAGCGTATTTACGTGGGGTATTGTATATAATAAGACGTTGGTATCTCGCTTGGCGGAGCTTGGGCTTGCTTGCTCGTGCCAATCCCGCGTGGGTGGGTAGCGTGACTTCGCTTTCTCGGTAAGACGTGGAAACCTCTGACCAATCGCCTTGGGTAATTGTGACGCCTTTTATCTCAAGATCGAGACGAATCATGTATAACTAATATAGCTTTTAATATTGTTTTCTCCACTGTAATGCTGGACTACCAGTAGTCCGCTACTACGGTGTTCTCGTGTTTTGTTTTATTTTTTCTGATTAATGTGCTTCGGTTTGTGAGGTATAAGGAACGCTGTTCGAAGTGCAGGCAACTTTTGTAGTTTCATTGTCGTATTGAATAAAGTCATAAATACTAATATAATTGAGTTTTCATTTAAGCTTTCCCTCCCCTGTACATTATAGTGATAGTCAGACATAGAAGTTTTTTGTGGCATGAAATAAATTATCCTAGGGAGTTCCAAACAATGTTAATTTATCGATAAATTGTACTTTATTGCTTATGACAGTTATGACTATGAGATAACGTTTAATACGAACATGAAATTTCCATACACCGTAACTCAATACTTAAAAGTGGCATGAACGTAACAATAAAAATAAATGATTATCAAAGTCAAAGTTGTAACATGGGTGGGTAGACCCTATGTTGTTACAAGCAGTTTGAGACTACTCAACACCGGAGTCAATCTCTGTAAAAGTTCCTAGGCTAGAACCCAATAAAAATAAGTTAGCAAAATTGCTATTATAAAGAAAAGAAAACTATCGGGCGCCAGGGTCCTAAGCCAGGCAAAAAAGAAAACGGATAGCATCAAAGATAGATGGTAGAGTACTGGAAACTTTTAATCTCAAGGCGGGCTTAGTAAAAGTTGGAGTTAAATTAGTAACACTCAATAGTTTTTAAGGCTTTTTAATAAACAATAAATTATGTTCAGGCGGTTACACAGTAGTTGATAACCTACATACTTAGGTGGTAACCTAGCTAGAACTTAGATCTATAGGTTACATAGAAATCAGGTCTTATGAATTAGGTTTGAAATTAGCTTGGTCGTTCACCTGGTCAGGTTTATATTGAAATAAAAAGAAAACTTACAATTTAACGGAGTCAGAATTACTTAAAGTCCACCAACTGCACCAGAGTTTCGAGGTAGACGGGGCCGTTTCACGCCAACCACGTCCGGTCGCAGAACTCCTGCTTCGCAGTTCCAGCACCAGTGGTGTAGGGGCAAAGGAGAGGGGAAATTTAAATAAGCTTGGACCAGAAGGGTCCTTACAAAACATTAACTTGAGAAACGTTCGAAGAGAACAAAATAAAGAGACAGATGTCTCAAAAAATAAGGAAAAAGAAATGCTCAAGGGCGTTAAATCATAATTCCCTAAGAGTAAGAGGCCACAGCCTAAATATGCTTGCAAAAAGCTCACTAAGAGGTTAGAATAAATAGATCCATATAAAATGGTTAAAGGAAATGCTCAAGGGCGTTAAATCATAATTCCCTAAGAGTAAGAGGCCACAGCCTAAATATGCTTGTAAAAAGCTCACTAAGAGGTTAGAATAAATAGATCCATATAAAATGGTTAAAGGAAATGCTCAAGGGCGTTAAATCATAATTCCCTAAGAGTAAGAGGCCACAGCCTAAATATGCTTGCAAAAAGCTCACTAAGAGGTTAGAATAAATAGATCCATATAAAATGGTTAAAGGAAATGCTCAAGGGCGTTAAATCATAATTCCCTAAGAGTAAGAGGCCACAGCCTAAATATGCTTGCAAAAAGCTCACTAAGAGGTTAGAATAAATCCATATAAAATGGCATTAATGGGAGACTAAATGGGATCATCAAAAATGGAGTAAAAAATGGGTTAAAAATGTGGTGTAAAAAATGGGGTACAAAATGGTGAAGTAAAAAAAATGGGTGCGATAACGCTGTAACAAGAAAAAGAAATAGCATCAAACTCGTGCTCAAGAAGCGACAGGTTGCACTAGGCAACATGGCGTCAAAAGATGTTTTCACCAAGTGAATATGAAAATACATACCACCCATTTCTTCAAAAAGACGGGTTCCCATCGACGGTTTCCTGCTGAAGCTCGGCTTATACAGCTACAGTCGCATCCCGACTGAAATAAAACATCTTATGAAACAACGAGAACAAAAGGCTTCGGGATTGAGAAAATCATCCATCGAAATAAATCTACTTACCGATAGAATCCCGAAAATAAGCGTCATATAATGACGTGGCGACGCATCTCCGCCATAAGCCCGCCGAATTTAACCGCAACAAGCGACGATTAACTAATAATGCTTCAGTACAAAACGAAATGCCGGCCGGTAACGCGCGGCCTCCGAATCGAAAAGAGAGCTTGACAAACCACCCTGTCTGACCAGTATAGCTCAGGTGTTGCCATCCTCGAATTGAAAAACCAATCGAGACACTTGAAAACAATACGCAAACGTTCCATTTCGACAATCACCTCTTAACTGTCAGAGCAAAAATCAATCTCTGAGACGTCAAAAAACCGATAATCGCGAATTAAGATCAATAAATAAACAAAACACAATGCATGTCGCGCGAGTTTAAATAGTCGCGTGACAAAGTCAAAGTCAAAGAGTTTATTTGCAGAATTGCGGTACATGGTAGGTAGTAATAATTACAGAAAATAAGAGAAAGCACAATTCGCCATCAAACAGGCATGCAAAATACAATTTTCTATTCTTATTTATGAATTACATTATCTTCATTATACTCAAATACTTATTTATACATGTCTATCATTCTATTATTTCATCATTTTACAAAAAATAATTGAAACAATTAGATACATATAATACTTTTTAAGTTTGAGTCCTTTTCATACATTTTCCAAAATCTAAGTAGATAAGGATTATATAGAGTATACCTACTATTATATGCTACACAATGTCATACAATTTACCTAAATAGGCCTTTTTTGTTTGGTTTCTGTTAATTTTCTATGGTAATCGATTGAATAGCATTAAAAGAAGTTAAGAAACCCATCGATGGGTAGTGATCAGCATTTTAGTTACTTTCTATTTTATCCGGTGAATGATACCTGTCTACTATGAAAATATGTCTCATAGAAATAAGTATTTCGATAATTTTAATATTGGAAGGAAGTCCCTAGTTAATTGACGTTCCTGCCACGAAAACTTCTATGTCTGGTTAATAGATTGTAAAACAAAAACATCATTGGATCCCTATACGTTTAGTTTTCGCACTAGAATGGTGGGAGAGACCAATTTCGAATTCTTTCTACACATAATGGATACTTACTAAGATATGAAAATATACATCGACCGATAAAAGATAAATATATCTTATAACTGCGAGTGTTGACTGTGCCGATTAGTACCGAAAATATATTGTAAGATGTATTTGTATCCATACTAAACTATATAAATATTATAAATGTAAAAGTACCTAACTCTGCCTGCCTGTCTGTTTGTCACACTTTCACGGATAAACTACTGAATCGATTTAGATGAAATTTGGTATGGATACAGTAGTTTAAAGTCCCGAGGAAGTACGTACATAGGAAGTTTTTTATCCTGGAAAATTGTACATTTCTCGAGGGAGCAGTGATAAACGACATCTACGCGGACGGAGTCGCGGGAAAAAGCAAGTAAATAAATGTGAAATAAACTGTCTGTCTGTCTGTTACGCTTTCACGGATAAACCGATTTCGATGAAATTCGGAATGGAGATACTTTGAGTCCCGGGAAAAGACATGGGGTAAGTACGTTTTATTCTAAAAAATTGGACGATCCCTGAGGGAATAGCATATTTTAGCATACTAATCTGTGTGTGACGCGACGGGCCTTATGATGCATATTAGATAAGTGGCAATGAAGGCCAACGCGGTATTGTACGAACCAGCGAAATTAAGTCATAATTAAGTGCAGTAAAAGAGCTGACGTATAACCGTTACTAAGTATATCGTTATAGGAAATATCGTAATTATGTAATGTTATGATCTCTACGTTTAACGTTATCATAAAAGAGCGCCATTTGAAGGTTTGAATATAAGATAGCATTTACACTTGGTTGCTGTTTGCCAAACAACTTACTTGCATATCTTTCATTCGGTATCAATATTTCACAATTGTAGAATGGTCTCACTGGATCAAATTGAACTTGAATATTTGACAAAACGTGTCAAGTGATGAGCTACCCTATCATCAAGGCAGATAAGGAGAGCTGCATCAGGGAAAACTTTCCTCTGCCATTAAATAGTTTAAATCGGTAGGATCGTTTAAAAGACAGCATATATCTGAGAGTACAGCATCATTAAATCGGTGTTTTTATGCATTTGTTACGTTAATATTGAACACAACAAACGTTTGAACTACATGTGAAAACCTCTGATCGTTATTTTTTGTGTAATGTTATTTTCTCTTCAAGTCTTTAGTATTTGTACTTCTGATAATCGATAGCGTTAATGACGGCATTTAATCGATAAAGCATTAAGCGGGTGGGCCAAATCTTAAGAATCCACACGCACCAACAGCATGGACAAACCAGAGTACCAAAAACCACAACTGTCAAAATATAAAATGGCCACGGGTCTTCTTGAATGTGCGTTTAGATTTTAATATTATTTTTGTATTTAATTATTTGAATTCGTCTTTAGAATAAGATATCCTTTTGGTATTAAATTTTAGTGTATATAAGTGAGTAATTCTAAATACAAAATGGATACTGATAAGGATCGTAAACGCAAAAAAGACAAAAATCGTGAGGATGGTGGTTGCGAGGAAAAGAAGTCCAGAAGGGATCGTTCTAGGTCCCGATCTGCAGAAGCACAAGACGCTAGCGACAAGGACACGAGGCCCAAGCGTAGGCGTCCGAGGTCCCGTTCACCAACGGTCAAACGCGAAAAAAACGATCGAAGGCGCGAGGAGCAAAGAGACGCTGAGGTTTTAAAAGCACCGCCTGAGAGAAAAGCTAAGGATACTGATATGTTAAACACACGAACGGGCGGTGCTTACATCCCTCCGGCGCGTCTACGTATGATGCAAGCGCAGATCACCGATAAGTCCTCCATTGCATACCAACGTTTAGCCTGGGAGGCTCTGAAAAAATCTATACACGGTCATATTAACAAAATTAACGTGGGTAACATAGGTATAATTATCAAAGAGTTGCTGAAGGAGAACATTGTCCGTGGGCGTGGTTTGTTATGTCGCTCTGTCATACAAGCCCAAGCGGCTTCACCAACATTCACTAATGTGTATGCTGCTTTAGTATCTGCTGTCAACTCACGCTTTCCTAATATAGGTGAACTACTACTGAAACGATTAGTCATCCAGTTTAAAAGAGGTTTCAAAAGAAATGACAAACCAACTTGCATATCATCAGCCTCTTTCATAGCTCATCTAGTCAATCAACGAGTTGCACATGAAATCTTGGCATTGGAGCTCTTGACGTTGCTTGTAGAAACACCAACAGATGATTCTGTTGAAGTCTCAATAGCGTTCTTAAAGGAATGTGGTCAGAAATTAACTGAGGTTTCATCTAAAGGTGTAAATGCAATATTTGAAATGTTACGTAATATTTTGCATGAGGGGCAGTTAGATAAGCGTGTCCAGTACATGATTGAGGTCATGTTTCAAGTGTGGAAGGATGGGTTCAAGGATCACCCAGCACTGATTGAGGAGCTGGAACTGGTGCCAGAGGAGGAGCAGTTCACGCACCTGCTCATGCTGGATGATGCCACAGACCCACAGGATATCCTGAGTAAGTACTTGCTATGGTTACTGTTGTATCTTAAGTAAAAGTCATTCAATTTAGCACTATTATTTTATTGGGACTCCACTACCATTTGTTGTACACAACCAAAGAGAGAGATTGCGAACCACACTATGCAGAGACTTAGACATTACAGTTACATATCAGACTATTTTTTTTTATAGCATTGATCATACTACCTGTTTCAATAAATATAATAATATATTATAATCACAAATTCATTTATTAATCTTGCTTTCAAATTTAGTAGTGCAAAGATCTTGACTAATTCTACCAAATGAAATTTTCAGATGTCTTCAAACATGATGAGAAGTATGAGGAAAATGAACAAAAATACAAAACCTTGAGTAAAGAGATTCTGGGATCAGATTTAGAGTCTGGAGACGAAGATGGCTCTGGGGAAAGTGGTAGTGAGGAATCTGATGAAGAGGAGGAAGGGGAACAGAAAGAGAGTAATGTCACTATAATAGATAATACTGAGACCAACTTAGTTGCATTAAGAAGAACAATATATTTGACGATTAATTCCAGTTTGGACTTTGAAGAATGTGCTCACAAGCTGATGAAAATGCAACTAAAACCTGGACAAGAAGTGGAACTCTGTCACATGTTTTTAGATTGTTGTGCTGAGCAAAGAACCTATGAAAAGTTCTATGGTTTACTAGCTCAGCGTTTTTGCAATATAAACAGGATATACATTGGTCCATTTGAAGAAATATTCAAAGATTCCTACTCAACCGCTCACAGGCTAGACACAAATAGATTAAGAAACGTTAGCAAATTCTTTGCACACCTTCTCTTCACTGATTCTATAAGCTGGGAGGTGCTGGAATGTGTCAAGTTGAATGAGGAAGATACAACGAGTTCCAGTCGTATCTACATCAAAATTCTCTTCCAAGAGTTGGCAGAATACATGGGATTGAAGAAGCTGAATGACCGTTTGAAAGACCCGTGAGTTCCACACCGGAGGTGCTGGCATACTATGTTCATTGCAAGTCTACCTAATCTTGATCAGTTGGAAATGAATTCAACTTTCCAAATTAAGTTGAATTCATTCACTGGCCAATTTTGGTCTGCTTATAGACTTGATGACTGTAGTTTGCTAGCACCGCTTCTATGATTTCAAAACTACTTCTGTGTTTGCACTAGGGCATGTGATGAGAATTTGAGATTTTAATAGGATTATAAACATTTAATTTTATCTTATATTTTATGAAGGCGTCAACCTGAAGTCGCTTGTGGCTCATATGTTTATTTCATCTTTCTAGTCCTGCTTTTGAGAATGTTACCCATTCAAATAAGGTGCTAAAGTGTATATGTATTCAAGAAACTGACTGTTTTCATGAAATGTGGAATGTAAATTACAAATTTCACTCTTTACTGTATAATGAAATATTGTTGTAACTTTGCAGCAAATAAATTACATAATCCAACTTAACTTTGCTATGCATACACTTAAATAAATTTATTATGGGTAATTATGATATCTCATTATAACATCACCCAGGTGCAAACATGCCCTTTTAACTGTTTTAATGGTTGGTTTCCACATTTTCAGGACTCTGCAGGAGGCCTTCAATGGAGTGTTTCCACGAGACAACCCCAAGAACACTAGGTTCTCGATTAACTTCTTCACGAGTATCGGTCTGGGTGGACTTACTGATGAGTTAAGAGAACACCTGAAGCAGATGCCTAAGGTATGTTACGTTACGTTATGTTAGTTTTAGCTCGGGCGAGCAACACACGGAGCTCTACGGCGACGCCGGAGTAGACTGCGGATGACTTATACAAATTTATAAATCCCTGTTTCCATGCGGCGTCGCTTCGCTCAGTCTGTTATTTGCGTCATGTTATACAAGGTAATTTTTTAATAGGTGCACAAATTTTAATATCTTCTTCGCTATTGTTAATCAATAGACGACATGTTGTTATTTTTACTCTAGCTTAAAAAATATTAGAGATATTGCCGATTCAATGATTCCGCTAACTTAACAATATTCATGGACCCTCCAATGCAAGGGTGTGAGGAGAGGGGAGTGTTGTTAAGTGAGTTAATAAATGAAATTTCAAATTTAGCATATCAGTAGGAGAGGGGCTTGTTGTCTGATAAGCTGTACATGAAATTTCAAATTTTGAATATCAATACAGTGTATCGCATACCTACAGCTTGACAACCCATGTCATCATTTCTAGTATGACTTTGTGTCCACACAAGAAGGTAAAAGAGAGATAATTTGCAACAACTCGTTTTAATGTCGTATTATATTAACGATACAAAATCATATGTTAAAATTTGTGCACTGATTAAAAAATTACCCTGTATATATTTAAAGATCCTTTCCTACCTTTGTCTGTCATCAATGGGAATCCTATAAATTATAATATATTCTGGGCATAGTTTTATTGCCATTTTTTAAGTCCATTATTTATTTATTTAAACTTTACTGAACAAAATTTAAATTACAAATGGCGGAGTGCCTTAAGGTATTCTCTACCAGTCAACCTATTGGCCATACAGAAACAAGTCAAAGGTTGGTGCTCATATTACATTTTGTATGTTATAAGGGACTCTTACTGACAATTGAATTAGAGCTATCAGTGAACAATATGATTATGATATTGATGCTGGTTTAAGTAACTCAGACATCTTTGGATTATAGTGCCTTAAAATTATGTTATTGTAGATATTGGATGCCCTGGGTAGGAAAGATAAGTGTTGGCAGACCACCAGCTCGCTGGTCCGATGATATTAGAGAGAATGCTGGACCTCTATGGACCAGACTAACTCAAAAAAGAGCAAAATGGAAAAGAATTGCATATATCCAACAGTGGGCATGTTAATAAAAAGCTGCAGAAGAAGAAGATATTGTAGATTTTTTTGTTGTATTTTGGTTCAGTTACTAGCTTCTGCCCACGACTTCGTCCGCATATATACTTTTAATTTTCCGGGATGAAAAGTAGCCTATGTGTTAATCCAGGGTATGAGCTATCTCCATTCCAAATTTCATCCAAATCAGTCCAGCCGTAGCAGCGTGAAAGAGTAACAAACTAACACACACGCGCGCACACACACACACACACACACACACACACACTATCTCACACGCACACACAGACACAAATAGCAATATTATCAGAACAGCAGTCTGTTAACTATTAGGTTTTAAAAATGTACGTACAAACTTGAAGTATTGTGACTGGTTTTTCCGCAGAACGTTCCGCCGCCCATAACCCAGATCCAGGTCTCCAGTTCAGAGTCCAGCTCGAGTAGTTCCGACTCCAGTTCCTCATCAAGTGACTCTAGCTCAAGTGGTGAGTGCGCTGATTTTTATGTGCTGGAGTAGTATTTGTTTAAATATGGGTGTAATTACTTTTATTTACACTGTGGACAAATTGTGATCTGTTCAAATGACTGTTTCCTTTACAGATGAAGAAGAAGAGAACAAAGAGAAAAGCAAGAAATCAAAGAAGAACAAAGACAAAGATAAGACTCCAAAAACTCCCGAAGTACCGGAAAAAGAGAAGCCCGTAGAGCGCTGGGGTCACGACGGGTTCTACGATACCTACGGGCAGGGCGCAAGGCGCGATCCCCGTCCTCAAGACGGAGAGTTCGCGCGACCGAGGGACGTACCCCGCAGGAACGAGAGGAAAAACGGTAACGATCACCGCAGGGATGAAGGCAGAAGGAATAACAGAGATGGACAGTATGACGACTCAACGAGACAGCAAGACAGGCGAAATGAAGGAAGTAGAAATGGCCGAGAAGATAGTAGAGATGAGAGCGACAGGAGAGACCGAGATGAATCCAAACGGTATGAAGAGGATAGGAGAGACAGAGATGATGATTCCAGGCGCAGTAAGAGAAACGACCGGGATGAAGGGAGAGAAAGAAGTAATAGAGAGAGTGAATCTAATGTGGATCGGCGACGTAATCAGGATGATGGAAGAAGAAAAGACGTTGTAGAGGAAGTGACTCGTCGTGACGAAAGAAGCTCTGAAGGAGATCGGCGTAGAAATGAAGAGAGAACTAAAAGAAGTGATAAAGACGATGGCAGTAGTCGTAGGATTGAGGAGGATAGACGTGGCGATAGAGACAGAAATAATAGAGAAGACGCTAGTGACGATGCAGAGGAAGTGGATCGCCGTGACGAAAGAAACTCGGACAGAGATCGGCGCAGAAATGAACAGAGAAGCAAGAGAAGTGATAAAGAAGATAGCAATTGTCGTAGTAGGATGGAGGAGGAAGGACGTGGCGATAGAGACAAAAGAAATAGAGAGAGTGAATCCGATGTGCATCAACGACGTAATCGGGATGATGGAAGAAGCAAACACAATGCAGAGGAAGTGGATCGTCGTAGCGACAGAAACTCTGATAGAGATCGACGCAAGGATGAAGAGAGAACCAAAGGAAGTGATAAAGAGGATGACAGTAGTCGCAGTAAGGCGGAGAAAGGACGTGGTCATAAAGACAAAAGGAATAGAGAAGACCCTAGTGACGATGCAGAGGAAGTGGATCGTCGCAGCGACAGAAACTCGGACAGAGATCGGCGCAGAAATGAGGAGAGAACCCAAAGAAATGATAAAGAGTATAGCAGTGGTCGTAATAGGATGGAGGAGGAAGTACGTGCCGATAAAGATAGAAGAACTAGAGATGACGCCAGTAAAAGGCAAGATGACGCTGTAAGGAGGTCCTCTAAATCTAGTAAAAAGGATTCAAATAAATACGAAAAGGACAGTGATTCTGAAGAGGACAGCAAGAAAAAGAAGAAAGATCGTAAGAAAAAAAAAGATAGCTCAAGTGACGAAGAGAAACGCAAACGAAAGAAGAAAGACAAATATAGTAAAGATGAAAAGGAGAATATTGAGAGAGACTCGCATAAACGACGAGATAAAAGTGATGAAAGTAATTCGGAATCTGATGATGATAGAGTTAGGAAGCAGGAAGGGGAAGGTGATGAAGGTTGGGACATTAGACGCGCTAGCAGCATAAGGAGGGACCTGCCTGATCGCTACTGGGATAGCTATAAGGTCGATTCCAAAGTTGATGAATCTGTGAAAAGGTCTAGAAGTAACCGAAGGGAACGTTAAATTAGCTTAGAAATAAGTTTTGTACAGTTTAGGTCCGTGCATTTCATAAAATAAGGTTAATAAATAATGAATAAAATTAATTTAAAGAATATGCCTGTATTTTTATTGATAATATTGAGTTGTGAACTTACTACCATGACACATCCTAAATATTTCTGCAATGCTAGAAGTCTGGTTCGTTGGTTAAATGCCAATAAAATGTTAGGGTTATTTTTATTTAAACTATTAAATAAATAAACACCCTACCAACACTACTTTCCGATACAAGGGCTGTTTGAATGGTCCATTTAAAAAACTTTATTTATTTAATTGGTACAGGGCCTGTAGCATGGTCACCTTTATCGATGTGGATAACGGTGGATAAAGCATCCGTCACTCTCGCACTTACGTACTGGTCAGAAAGTGATGGATTCTTTATCCACCGTTATTCAAATCCATATCAATAGACCTCGTATTATGAGGCAAATTATTTCCCTTTGGTCCGATAGGGTTGACAAAAATTGAGGATTAAGAATAATAATAATAATAATTTGGTTCTCTTTCTTTTCGCCAAAAAAATATATTGACAAATGCATGGTTTTGCAACCTGTTCATTTGCAAACCCACTTTTATTCTGTAACTACAAAATATTTTAGGGTTTTTATAAAACTAACCTAACTTAAGACTAGGTAGGTACTACACGATGGTTTAGAAATAAATCCAGACTTATTTACAGTTTCGGAAAAAAGCGGATTATCAAATTGGTTATGAAATGATAGGATACCGACCAATAATTAAAAAATAATAATTATAATAAATAAATATCACGGGACAATGTCACACAAATTGACCTAGTCCCAAACTAAGCTCTAGGCTTGTGCTATGGGTACAAGACAACGATAAACACTTATATAAAGAAATAAATACTTAAATACATAGAAAACAGCCAAGACTCAGGAACCAATACTCATGCTCATCACACAAATTACCGAGATTCAAACCCGGGACAGCTAGCTTCGTAGACAGGGTCACTACAAACTAGGCCAACAACGTGTCAAAAGAAACGGTTTTATTTTAAGTACTTATTATAAAAACTAATCTAACCTTATCTAAACAATACTGCATGTTTATTAAATTCTGCAATTTCAGCCTAAAAGGCCGTTTCAGCCGACAGTGGCGTTCAAAATGTCAAGACCTAACGCCATGAACTCTAAATAACCTAATACTGAAAGAAAAGACCTCCGCTGATGCGACTTCGCTCACCCCCATGCCCATGGAAATAGTAACTATTATAAAAAAAAAACATTACATACCATACACATATATTTACCTATATATTAGTACCTATGTACTATTGATTGCATGGACACGCCACTCATACGCCACTGGCTGCGAATGTAAAAAGGTTCTCAACCTTCATGATCCATCGTCGTACGTAATGTCACTATGACGCAATTTTAAACTTAACATAATCAATTAAGTGACACTAATAGAGCCAATAAAAAAAAAAGTGACACTAGTCCCGCTAGCTAGTAGTGTAACCTAATTTTATCATAGTTTATCTATAAAAGAAAAATAACCACAATGGAATCTGTGTTGGACTCCAGAGATATTTCCATGGAAGAGTCTCTATCACCATTACCTTCGCAAAGGGCTATATCTGCACCCGTTATCCCATCAAATATCCCCGAAGATGTCCCAATAAAGACACAGATCTCGGCCCCGAGTTACTTGATCTCATTAAAGGACCATGATGCGCCTCCGTTTAAAGAGGCTGGAAAAGAACCCAAACCCCATTTGTTGATAAATACGATTATGAACGAAGAAGAAGTCATCGAGATGGTGTCATTGGCGGAGAGCCAAGAGAACGGGTTAAGAAAGTTTTTCGGTGAGATATTAAACTAGTTTCTAGTTCGCCAGAGTTCTCACGATTTACCGATCCTGCTCATGTTCAGGCTTAGGTTTTGTGTCTCTACTCTGTTTGACCAAGCTTCACAAAGATCTGATCAGTGATGCTTAAGATATGGTCAGACTACGACCTCACTTCGTTAGGTAGACAAGGCAAGCTTGTGAAGTTGAACTTTTTTAAGTCCTTTGCAAAACACTAAACAAATTTGAATTTGTTCGGAAAAAACCTAAGCTCACAGGGGCAGTTGACACGTATCAATTTGGTGTAGGTACCTACGATAGAACTCGGAATTAGCAAATAGCTGTGTATTTTTGTACCTTGCCGTAGCTATTCTGCCCTGCTAAGTAAGACAAATTAAGGTATCTCAGACAAAACTCCTGTAGCAATTGCATCCTCATTATTAATGGAAAAGGACTGAGTATGCTTTGACTATTGAATTATGTAACGGGTGGCAAGACCAGATCGCTACAACCATTTTATGCTTTACCGAATCGCCAAACAGTAAGTGTTCATGCTGTAGTTCTGGTGTGGGGACACCAGGCCGGAACAGCCGGGCGGTTGAACAGTCTCCCGGGCATTCCATCTTAGTCATCATGGTTGACAACGCATTTGCGGTCTAGGATTGCAATCTTTAGCTTTGAGAATGCAAATGACTCGCAGATCCCTGCACTTACCATCAGGTGGTTTATTTATCGCCTGCCTTGTCCAAGTAAAAAAATTACCGCCTTTCGAGGCCTACTTATGAGGATAGCTTTCTGCCTGCTAAACCAATATACACTATCATAGATTCAGTTGTCAAAGTAGATTCAATGCTCTTCTGTTAGTATTGCGACACCAGTCTTATTGTGAGATGCTGCTATTTAGCTTAGGGCATTTTTGATATACAACTTGAAACCGCTCTAACTTTACCCGGCAAGGTACTAAAATCTTCAACTACTTCTACACCACGAATGATCAGCTGTCGCGTCTGTCAGCTTTCTTTAACCCGTCAGGTGTCCCTTCGGCTAATCAGTCTATCAGCTATTTGTAGCGGAAAGCTTTCTGTAGATACAGGCTAACACAAGTTGTCCTCGACTTGATGGCGCCCGGATATCTCTTTCCATAAATATAGGTACTCTATTCCAAATAACATTCGACTAAAATAACCGTTAATTCAAAATTATTTGGAGCAAGACGATGTGGTAAATCATGTCTTATAGATAGCAAAATATTTACTAATGATGCCGTTGTTTTACTACGAAACATTCACGAATTCGATCGTTACTAGGTAGTCTAGTTTTATGAGTTAAAATAGAGTAGATATAGTATAGTGTGTAAAGATAGAATGCAATAAGCTGAGCTTTAAGCGAAGCGCCTCCCTCGGGAACTGCCCAATTATCCGAGATAAAGTTCCCTATGACTCCGGACTATAAACTAGATATCTCTGCGCCCAAATTCACGACGATCAGTTGCAAGAGTTGAACCTTCACAACTGAATAAGGCAGATCTAATCTAGCCGTTTCTGTCCCAAGAAACTCTTGATCCTAGTCTTCTAGTTCTAGTCGGCTAGTTCTAGCCGTCGTAGCTTGCATGTAAAAATGTTTGAGTCGCAAAATTATAACATTACTATTTTAATTTTGTCCGCCTTAGCAAAGTCGACGATGTCCCGCATGGCGGGGCTCCTATTCTTGGGCAATTTGACCTCGGGCATGTGAAGTTAACCTAACGAACCTAACCTACCTAGTAAAGCAAATGAACTGGTAATTTTGCGCCTCATGACATTTCTATGCGATGCCACTTCTGTGTTGGTCTTGCCACTTTTTCTCTTTTCGCTTGGTTTTCATTCCACCGGCTGAAAACAAAAGGATAGTTGTGATATGATAATAAATAACAGCCCTGTTTCCTGCTTCTCATAATATTTCAGCTCGTTTCCTGGTGGAAAAGAAGATAGTTGAAACCTTCAACCTCTCCGAGAAAAACTTTCTAATCAGCTTAATGGCGGAAGCCATAGATTACGCAGCGCAGCGCGACTTCTCCGCGTTTAAACTCGGTGTGTTCCTCACCATTTACTTGGACACGCATCTGTTCTTCAAGTTGTATTACTGGACGGCTCCATTAAGTATTTGGCAGTACTTCAAGGAGATAATGATCCGGCACACCATTGAGGTAAAGCTATCTGTAACTTTCGTTTTAAATGAGGAGAATCGCACACGTTTTGTCCTAGTAGCTCTTCTCAGTTCCAGGCTCGTAGCACCTTGTAAGGGAGCGAGCACAGCGAAGCTTAACGGCGCGTTAATTACGGTCCGTCAAAATTGACGCCATGTAATTAGTATGACCCATTCTTTTGTTAACGCAACGTCACCGTGTTTTAAGAGTCGGTGTGTTATCTCCCTAAAATTTGAAGGTACTATACTACAGTAAATATACAGAGAAACACAAGGAAAACAACAAATACTTAGCGAGAATCGGACCAGGTACAACTGGCCATCGTAGACATATTATATAAGTAAGGTAGATTTCTTCTAAGGATCGACGACTCTTGGAATCGATACAATTGTTGTAGTTGAAAGAACACAGAAACAACGCGAAGAAACGTCCGTCGTTAAAAGATATACCTTGTTCCGGGTGGAAAGTTCGTAGGATTCATAAATATAATGTCTTAGAATATCTTATAAAAACCGGGCAAGAGCATGTCGGACCATGCTCAGTGTAGGGTTCCGAAGCTAGGTAATTTTCTATTTAAAGTCAATTGGTGCCGTCTTACCTACTCGTGAGAGATTTTAGTAGGACCAATGATGTCTATTTAGTCTTGATAGTTTTCCTGTAAAATTCGTTATATGCTCTTTAATCTAAGTTTTTTTCAGATTTTTTGTATTTGTAGTTTTGGCTGTATCAGGGGCAATAGACTGTAACAAAAATTAGCGCTTTAAAGCTTAATATTTCACGAACCCGAACGAAATCTAACGACATGTGGGGTGTCGTTAGATTTCGTTCGGGTTCGTGAAATATTAAAGGGGTAGACTAAGGGGTAGACGAGAAATAAAAAACATCCCCAAGTTACGTGTAGTGTGTAAAAAAATATATTTATAGATTTTATTTTACCACTTTCACGTGACTAATATATATATATATATATATAGAATAGAGTAGAGTAGAAACTATAAGAGTTCCTAGTTTGACTACGGAACCCTGAAAAAGAAATTTGAAAACGAAAGCTGTCCCAGAGAAACAGCGAAAATTTCATAAAACCTGCAGCTGTTATCACTGAATAAACGGAGTTGATACTATTTGATTTCCTGATCTTTTCACATCAGTTACTCCAGTAACAACTCCGTTTATTCAGTGTACGTTCAGCGGTAAAAGCTGCAGGTTTCTTGAAATTGCCGCTCTTTCTCTGGGACCGCTTTCGTTTGCCAGACTGTAACTTAATCTTAATCACACTTGTGTTTCCCAGGACTCGCCAGACGGGCAGGAAGTGTTTGAACCAGAGGAGTGCTATGATATCCTCTCCCACTTCCACGCGGTGTACCTGAGCAACCTGCCCCTCGTGCACCTCGCGACCTTCCGCGCCTACCGGCTGCGCTTCACGTGGCCCTTCAAGGCGAAGTAGCTAGCCAGTTTAAAGTTCCTACTTCTTACTACTAGCGAAGGTTGGCATTCAGCTCCGAAAACTTGTATCTGTCTCTCGCGACGCGAAACAGATGGGCAGCACTCGTTACACCAGTCCACTCTCAAAGTTCCTGCAGACAGGCTTAAAACTTTTTTTAATGATAAATAGGCAGTTAAGTTACCATCACTCTTTAAGATGACGGTGATGAACCTGCTAAAGCATGCTTTCTTATTCTGCATTTTAGCTATTTTATTAAGAAGTTTTAGGTTACTATGATTGTCTTAGGGCAGTCCATAAATGATGTTAGATTATTTTAAAAAAAAAAAGTGTCAACAGTATTTTCTTTCAAAACACAGGCCTAATGGTGGGAAGTGGGATCTGTGACCCATAGACAATTGCATTCTCAAGACTACAACCCTAAGTTCGCAAATGCGTTGCCAACCTCACGCACTAATATGGAATGCCTCTGCTAGTAATTTTACTGGTTGCCTTATCCCCACACCAGAACACAATGCAAAGCACAAACACTGCTTTGCATTGTGCTGGACGGGACGGTAGGTTAAAAGCATTGTTACAATACTGCCTCGATGACTCTTATGCGTGTAATGATCGTTTCTCCTCACTCACTGATGTGATGCTCTTTAGGAAAAGCGCTATATCATATAACAGTTACGTTTTCTTAGTCATAAATAAACACTTATTTAACATATTGGCGTATTTTTTATACATCTGCCATAAAAAAAAGGAGTGTAATGTTTTTATCATGGCAAAGAAACACCTACCCTTAATTTGACAGCGTGCACCACGGTGAGATATCTTTTTATTCTGGTTCAAAATCAAAAAGGGTTTGAATTCGCGACTTTTATAATTTTTGCCAAATTAAGGGTTAAAATCATCAGTACGTTAGGGTGTAAGTCTGCTTTTAGATTTAAATAATTTTTAGACGTCGTCTTTAGTTTGGCTTATTTTATATCTTCGAGTCAAACCTTGCAAGGAAGGCTTAAACCACTGCCTATGGACTGATTGAGCTGAAATTTGGTATATCTACATAACTTCAGTGAAAATACAAAAAAATGGCACCATCGATGATGCTGGTCTGATGATGGAGTCGGAAGGTGGCGACAGGATCTCCGTTATACTTAACGTAGACCCACCGAGTTAGGACTCATTAGGTTGGTTTTGATAAGCAGTAATAGAGTGAAAAAAAAGAGTAGGTACAGTCAGCAACATAAGCATGTCCTGAAAATGTAGTTTTTGATGGAAACTTATTTTACCGAGTTGGTTTAAGAGGCCGTATTCGAAATTTTGCCGATTTCGCTGATTTACGTGATCTTACTGTTGAAATACCTACTTCTACAAATTTTAATGCGCAACACGAAAGATAATTTCAATTTTCAACGAATGTATGAGCTTCTTTTTTGTTTTTATTATTTCATTTACCTAATTGACCTGAAACCTTTTGTAAATTTTGCTCTAAGAGGTTTAGATTATATCGTATTCACAAATCGTTTTGACGTCTAAAGGCTATGAAAAAATTTCATGCTGTAAAAGTAGTCTAAAAAATTTATGCTCACTTTTTACCACCTTTATATTTTTTTGTGTAAATAATAATTAACTTGGTAAAATTTTATAGAAGATGGGCTACTTAAAACTCTGGTTCATAAAATTAAAACAGCAGTAACAAATTCCAGTTCAAAACCAATCCATTACCTAAAAAAGTTCCAAAAAATGAAAATAAAATAGTAATAAATAATGTTTTAAAACAACCTAAACCTCGCATTATAATACTCATTTCTTCGATTATAAGGAACTGAAATGATATTTCATGATGTGCATTAAAACTTATAGAAAAGCAGTATTTAAACTGTAAAATCACGAAAAGAAGCAAAACCGGCAAAAATTCGGAACAGCCTCTGGACATTTATCAAATTAGACTGCAAGTAGCAAAAATAGGGATGGAACCAGGGGTGTGAATTCACAGCTGTCTGTTTTTATTTTTTTAAGAGAAGGCACATGAGCACTCAGGCCACCTGACGGTAAGTGGAATCCGAGACCAATAGACATTTGAATTCTCAAGACTATAATCCTAAGACCTCAAATGCGTTTTCCAAGGACTATCTCAATTCAGATGAAAATGTGATAGGTGCCAAAATGGACCCTGCTCTGTAATAAAGTTGAAGAAAAATACAGGTGCTACTTATAATATTATATTTAAACACTTATACTTTTTAGTTGTTCCTTCAGATGTTTAGGTACTTTATTTTTCTTTCTCTTTCGTACTTTACCCTCGCTCACACCTGGCTTAGCTTCCTTTTCTTTTGCCGGTTTTTTTCTCTTTTTTTTACAAGACAGAGGGTTAGGATTGTGCTGCTTTTTCTTTTTCATTAAAACTTTGGGTGCGTCTTCTACTCCTACAGCTTCCTTCATTTTTTTCAGAGTTTCATTTTGTGTTTCACTTATAAAAGTGTTATTTTCAAGTATCTGTCCTGCTTTGTCATAACTTGCCTTTGAAGGTTTTTCAAAGGTTGGGGATTTACTGTGCAAATATAACAGTGGCATCCCAGGTTTCAGTCTAAGCTTGTCTTGCAGGTCTCGATCCTGAGTTGCCACTATGTAATGTTTCAGATTCTTTTTACCAACCATAGACAAGATGCAATTGGCTCCGGATATCGCATCTTTATGGCCACATTCATGTATGCCAAACTGTTTTAAGATAGTGAGCGCTCCATGTGTTTTCTTTGCAATCTTTTCCGTTTCTATTATGATACATCTAGTAGTTAGAAGTTTTGCTTGACTGTTGAGATATTTTGGGATTTGTTCCTTTATGTTTATGTGTTCCTAAAACAAAAATAGGGAACACATGATGAAATATTGAATTAAATTTAGTTGTCAATCAGATTAACTTCATCATGTAATGGTACATTGGGCATGGCATTAATCAATGTTTACCACAGCCAATGATAACAACTTAATTCTAATAAAATTGAAAATGAAATCCCAGCCATGGCAAATTTATGTGGTCTACAAATTTATATAAGCTTCTATCATAAAATGTAATGTATGAATAAATATCACAATAATAGCTTCCATAGGCATCCATAGCTTGAAAACCCAGTGTATAATGATCTGCCATAAACTATATTTAGTAATAATGTGATTAAAACATATTTCTTTTTAAGAAACTGTTACTTATTAGGATTTTTATAACTCAAACATAACCCAACCTGGCCTAAGGTAAGAACACCAATGCTCAACACTTTTAGCTGAAATACCAATCATGGACAGAAGCTTTTAATTCAAAGATCATAGGGTTATAAATTCATTGTTGCAAAACCAATGAATAATTATTATCTTCTTTGAATAAGAGTGAGTGTCGAACATTGGTCCTTTCTCGAGTACTGGTGTTGTTATCTTATTTAAGGAATTCTGAACATTTGGTTCCAGCAATATAAGAATTATGACTTAATAATTATGCCCTCAAAATGGCAATAGTGACCAATAAAATATGGGAAACAACAGGCTCCCTTGAAAACTTAATAACACATCTCACAAACTGTATGCCTATCACATCATTTAACCCCTCGTATGCTTTAGGCACGGATCCGTGCTCAAAATTTGGATATCTTTTTGTATTTTTTTTAAGCTTAATTTTATGGACTATATCATAATCAGAAGTGACTAGAACTTGGTTCATTTTGACCTCCCGCATACGAAGGGTTAATTGAATTATTTGCAGTAGTTTGTCATAGTAAAATAATCATATTTCCTTCAAAAGGTACTGCAAAAATCCATTAAAATTTTCTTGCTTGTTGCTCAGCAAAGTATAGGGCCGATTTTCAAAAATTATCATACTGGCCTCTTGAAAAAATTATAACATTGACTGTGGCACTTGTCAAGCTTCTCATGGAAGATTTTGGGAGAGTATGACTCCCTTCCGGTAACCTTCGTGGAGGGAAGATGGCCAATTAAATAGTGTCTGGCTTTTGATTTTGATTTATTCTGTTTACTGTTTTGTCTACTCACTTGACATAGGCGAAATCACTGCGGAATATCGCAGTGGACCGCCATTAATATAAAAAGAAGAAGAGTGTGATTCCCATTTGGTTTTATGGCATGAAATTAAGGTGAAAAGCTAGTATGTAGTTCTATGGAAAAAAAAATGTCTTTGTTCTATCACATCATGTTTCATAGAACAAATGGAACATACCCCACAAACAAGTCACAGAGAGGATGTGCTAGCCATCCTAGGGCTTCAAAGGCTTCGTAAGTGTTAAAATAAGCTTTAGAAAACAAAGTACCTAGCCTAGATTACTGCTGCTGGTCGCCATTGATCGCAGGCGCAGGGTAGTTCTCCTGCCACCGCATGCTCTGCTCTTTGAGCGTCAAGTGCGAGTCGGCGCTGTCGGCCTCGGGGTCCGGCAGCTCCTCCGGCGGCACCGCGATGTCCTCGTCCGGGAGGCGTTCCGTGCGCCAATCCTCGTCCACGATGTCGATCAGACGACCAATGGGACGATATTTACTGTCCATTCTGATGGAATATCAAAACTCATAAGATTATTGTATGATTAGGTAGTCGCGAAACGGCGAAAGAATAATGGATAAAACCTGAGCAGTAATCTAAACCAGGATTTTGAACAGTTTTACACTCACGGTGAATGCGGCAAAACAAAATGTCCCATCAATCAACACCTGGTAAGGCTGGTGAAAACCAAAATTGTTGTAGTAGAATTTAAGGTATTTCTGGACTTTCTTGTAACGAGTTATCTTCATTTTGATGGTTTACAAACCTGATTTACGTGGGAATTCGTTTCAAAACAATGCGACCAACCACGATGTACGATACAGAAAATAGTCGAGTCGATCGGTCAAGATTAAGATAGACCACAGATTAGAAGGTAAGATAGACAATTTTATTGGTCATTATGGTCATATGTCATTATTTTTTTACGCGATAAATGTAAATGGATGCTTGGTTTTTCAGCCACAGTGGCCTGTCGTGCATAGAACGCTTAAGCGTGAATCATAATTCATAAACAAAGCATTCTTTTTAAAGTGACGTATCGGTGCCATAGACAACTATTAGTGAAACGTCTTGCTCTGCTCTCTCGCTTCCATGTTTGTTCGTGGTCATTTCGCATTTCTGTGCTAGATTTTCCAGATTAGCATTTAATTGATGATTTTATTCGTGTTACTGTGTAATTAATGAAATTTGTGGCATCACGGCGACCTCGTGAGGACTTGTCGCCCAACAAAAAGTGCATATCGGCGATATAATAACAGGGAGGGTACGTCTTATTCCATGTCCTTATAATCTAGTAAATGCGTCATTTTATCGAATTTTACAGAGATCAGATCTATAGCTGTAAGATTTGGTTTATGTTTCGGTTGGGTGATCGTACTATACGTTTTTGGGTTGAGGATAACGTTGCATCGAGTGATGTTGAAGGCCTCCAGCTGATTTGTCTGAGGGCGTCACTCGGGGCAATATGTGTCGAGACTAGGAAACGTAGTGGTACGGCCCGATACGGTTAGTCATCATCAGAACAGACACGATTTCGTGAGTGTTCGATAGTATCGTGAACTCTCTTGTTCGTGACGTTGAAGACTGCCAAATGTGTGATAGTGTCAGGTCCTTTTGTTTCTTTGTGTAGAGCTTGACGAGATAATGATCTTGTTTACCGTTCTTTATTCCAGTTCACATTGTAATCCTGGGCACACAGGCTGTTTGATTAGATTGTTTTTGTCACCTGTTCTTGTGCAGCTAAGGAACTGATCATTCAGCCATATTTTTTTAATTAATTGCATTAAGAGGTTCTTTATTGGGTGTTTGTGTGGCAGAAGTGTGGTAGGAACTTGTCAATGGTTTCAAATTGTGTTTTTGTGGCACTGCTGACAGGTGAGTTCTTGCATATTTTTTAAACAAACAAACAAAAAATAAATATTAATATTACCAATCTAGTTTTGTACAAACAAACAATAAATATTTCAATTAAAAGTGTTTGTAGACTTTGTTGATGTATGCCATGGCCAAAACAAGCCATAACTCAGTTTAAGAATTATGTATATTTTCCTTGGGTACTAACCAAATAACCAAATACCTATTACTGGGAAAAAATATTTAACAAATTCACCTGTTCCAAACTAAACTCTAAGCTTACCAAAATTAATTGCTTAACACTTTGACTTTTATTGACTATTATGAAAATCTATCTCCTTAATATCTCCATTTAGGCATTAAAAGTGCTTATATGAGTATCTTGAATAAGTTATCTGTTGGCTATAGGTAGGTAATTACAGAATTGGAACATACATTTGAAACAGAAATATAGCTAGAGCTAACTCATTACTCTATTAATTTAACCAATTATTTTTTAATTATGCTGTTTACTTTGTGAAAGGGTACATTCGTTTTTTTATACACAACATGAACCTTACTGATATTAGGCTCAATGAATGTCTCCTAAAATGTTACTCAATATGTAAACAAACAACCTATGTAAAAATATTCAAGAATATGTCATTAAGTTCCTAGTCATGAGTTTTGTATAAATAGGCACACTTTTTTTTTTTTGTTTTATAAAAGGCACACTATAGTAAAAATATACTACATTTAAGTGAATAGTTTTGCTTCAAGTACATTTGTTATATTGTAAAATTTTGACTTGCTTTAAGAACTGTGTAGAAACCTTTTTTTTTATCCCTACCCCATACTAGGGGTTAAGTTCAATAGATTTTGCTTTATAAATATTGCTATCAAATGGCCAGTGGCTGAGGGCTGGTTACTAACAAGTGGCTGGATGGTATCCTGGGATTAGTTTGTATAAAATACCGGTAGATACCAGTGTATGTTGGTTTCATTTGTAAGTGGGTAGGTTGGTGTTTTGGGTGAGTCAAGAAGTGTACTTATAAACTTATTGAGGTGTTTTCTAATAGCAATCTTTTTAGATCTCAGTTGATGCTAATTTGATGAAATAAAATGATTTATTTCACAAGAATGTTTAAGTTAGTTTGCAGATAAAATTTCATACACTTACATTCCACTATTCTGCTGCTAGTTTGAGGTTTTTTTAAAATAATAACTGGTTACATAAATCCTGAGGTTCTATGTACATACATACTATCACGCCTTCATTCCCAGAGTGGGGTAGGCAGAGCTACAGGAATACCAACAAGTACTAAATAGTTGTTGGTAATTCTGTAACCACATTTTGCCAGTCTGGTTGCCGGGTCAGAATAGTGCCACTTCATGTCTTCCCGGGGATGTCGTAATAGGCGACTAAGGGAATGAGGGCTTGTAGTACTGTTAGGCAATGGGCTTGCAACCTGTCACTAATACACTGGTAAACAGCTTAGCCTGTTTGTGCAAAATGTGTGGTGTGCTCTATAGTCTTCTAGGTAAAACAATAGTGCTTTAGACATGTTATTGCATTGTCAATGTTATGATAACTTGTAATTGACAGTAAAAGTGCAGAAAAAAAAAGGCCCTGTTAGAACCAGTGTTAAACCTCACAATTTTATCCAATAGTACCTAATACAATTCATCATTTGCCACACTATTTTTTGTAACACATGGGATGGGCCTTCTAACCTTAGCCATCAATATTATGTACACAAAATACCTACAATATCTACATATAGGTGTGTTGAATAAGTCAGTAGTTCTTAACTGTGCCGATGAATCACTTTGTTTTTTAATACTGCCTTTTTTCTTTGTTTGTGAATTTTAGAGAAATGACAGCAAATGTAACGTAAACAGAGTAATTAAATAAATTTACATAAAGTTCAGATAACGTCTATTGTTGCATAAAAAAACTGCATTTGTGATTAATATGTTTCATAAAAGGATTACCTTGATGTTTTTATGTCTGCCTATTTTTATTTTTATCAAATAGAAACCACTAAACGGATTTATATTTTAGTAGGTTGGGTCTAACTTGAAATCTGAATCATGTTTTGAATAACTCCTCATATCAATCAACCTGAGGTACTTTGATAGCATATCAGGTACAACAATAGTAATCATAGGTACGTAAAAATGCTCAAAAATACAGGTTATTCACACTTGCCACCACCCAGCGGTTTTTTGTAGACACTTGGAACATTGTTCATCTGTAATTAACGTTTATTTATTTAATTAATTAATTAATTAATGCAATTATTTCAGAATCATAAAGTTCCATAGATTATTAGTAATTATTTAACAAAAAATGAATTATTTGTAATAATAATAAGTCAACAAGAGATGGGAATAACCCAAAAATACAGAAATTTACTAAAACCCAAAAAAATAACACTGCGCTGGAGCATACACCGGATAGACAGTGGAGGGTGTTTTTTTTGTCCAAATGTTTTTTTTTTGTACACAACTTATACATATAATGACATAGTTTAATAACCTTTCACCTTCGCGTAATCAAATAAATAGAAAAAGGTGGTAATTCCTTCCGTTAACTTACCTACTCACTCATAGGTCAATTGTTATTAAGATACGCCATTTATCTTATACATTGTGAATTAATTCAAACATTTAAACACTGTTAAGTGTTGAATTGAGCAAAGTGATAAGTAGGTAGAACAAATGTGAATGACAATCTCACACAAATTGACCTAGTCCCAAACTAAGCTCTAGGCTTGTACTATGGGTACTAGACAACGATAAACATACTTATATAGAGAAATACATACTTAAATACATAGAAAACATCCATGACTCAGGAACAAATATTCGCGCTCATCACACAATTATCTGCCCTTAATGGGATTTGAACCCAGGACCGCTTCAGAGGCAGGGTCACTCCCAACTACGCCACTGTGTCGTCAATATTGGTATTTCTATGTTGTGTTTCCATCACCTTTCATGCTGCATACTTTATTAACTTTAATTCTTTCCGGTTTTCCATCTTGGTAATTTATTATTTAACTTAGGGTTCTTAATAATCACGTGTACATGTGTATGTGTGTACATCAGGACAAGGGACCGTTTTGTTTGTTTAAAGTTGGTAAGACCCGTTTAAGAGTAATTAGGGCATGTAAACCTGAATGTCGGGTTAAGAGTCTGCAGGGATACAGACGTCTATATCCTCAATTGAAAAGTTACCAACAAGTCAGTGTGACTTGTTGGTACGCCAATAAAATGCAGTAGTGATGTGGTCTGCCAGCATAACCTGCTTCGTCATAGACCTGACCTCCGCAAGTTGCAAGGTGCGTGCAAATGTGCTTGCTAACTTTCACAGACGCATATAAGCATTTTCCTTAAGAGTGTGAAGCGATGCTTATATCGCGTAGCTGTCAAAAACAACCCATATGAATTTAGTTCCTTTCTCACTTTTTTAATATTTTGTAGATATAATGGAAAAGTAGGTCTGTACGTTTCCGCTTTTGTTTTTATAAATATTTTATTTGAAAGTAAAACGTACAGACCTAGTTTCTCGTAATGTCTACAACATATTAAAATATCGTAAAAATCGGACAACGTTTTAGAGGAGAAAAACGTTATCGTATTTTTTATGGTTTTTTTTTGTACCCAGTCCTCGTGTGGACATTTACAGTAGTCCATCGCATCATTGGCGGCGTTGGCGCGATGACCTGCAAAACTATCTTCAGTCCAAATTCTGGACTGATGACAACCCATAGATTTTCCCGCGCCCGCTGTAAATCTGATTTGAGTTACCATTTGATTGTGAAACCCTTGTCTGTGAATAAATAAAAATAAATAAATATCAGGGGACAATCTCACACAATTGATCTAGTCCCAAACTAAGCTCTAGGCTTGTACTATGGGTACTAGACAACGATAAACATACTTATATAGAGAAATAAATACTTAAATACATAGAAAACATCCAAGACTCAGGAACAAATATTCGCGCTCATCACACAAATATCTGCCCTTACCGGGATTTGAACCCAAGACCGCTGGCTTCGGAGGCAGGGTCACTCCCAACTAGGCCACCGTGTCGTCAAAATTACATGCATTCCATTGGAACAGCCCGCTATTTCAACATCCTAACAATGACGGATGCAGTTGACATTTCAGTGTACATGGCGGAGTTTATATGAATCCCAGTGATGTATCAGCGTGTTAACTTTGCAATGTATACCGAATTGACACCTGCCACCTGCCTGTATCACGATGGTGAAATAGGGAGCAGGTCCATTCGGACTGACTGACTGACTGATTTGAGTGGTCGAAATGAAAACCATTGGACTGTTGTGGTGAGTAGGCTAAAATTTTGATGGCCGGCCATTTAATTGTTTACGATTACACCGGGTCCATTTGGACTGACCGTAAATGTCCAGCCTAGTGTAGCTCATATTAGTTACACTGACAAAGAGGTAAAAAAAACCTTTAAAAAATATAGCGGTTTTATGAAAACAATTTTTGGTCAAGGGATCCGTTTGTAAAATATTAAGCTTTAAAGTGCTCATTTTAGTTAGTCATACATACATACATAACATCAAGCCTTCATTCCCAGAGTGGGGTAGGCAGAGCTTCAAAAACACCAACAACTCTAAAAAAACTTGTTGGTAATTATATAACCACATTTTGCACAATCAGGCCATGAAGTTTACTAGTGTATTAGTGACAGGTTGCAAGCCCTTCGCTTAAAAGTACTACAAGCCCTTATTGCCTTAGTCGTCTCTTACGAAATCCACGGGAAGACATGGAGTGGCACTATTCTAACCTGGCAACCACACACAAGAGTCAAGTGTGTCCAAATCTAGTGGAACCCTGAATCAGCTTCTCTTTGTTCCCAGGCGATGGCGACAAACAGAACTGGTGCAGCACGGCCGAACGGCGCGCCTCAGACCAAGGTGTGCCAGTTCAAGCTGGTGTTGCTGGGCGAGAGCGCCGTGGGCAAGTCCTCGCTGGTGCTGCGATTCGTGAAGGGACAGTTCCACGAGTATCAGGAGAGCACCATCGGCGCCGCCTTCCTCACGCAGACCGTGTGTCTCGACGACACCACTGTCAAGTTTGAGATATGGGACACTGCTGGACAGGAGAGGTAAGTGTCGTGTATTTTTATGTTGTCCACGGTACTTTCACATCTAATATATATATGAAAAAAAAACCAACCAAGTGCGAGTCGGGCTCGCGCACGAAGGATTCCGTACCTTTAACTATGAAAACGGCAAAAAAAAAACATGTCTGTTGTATGGGTCCGTCTTAAATATTTGTTTCATTTCATTTATGTATTTATATTTAAATGTTCTGTAATATTTCAAGCTTCTACCTGTTGCCGTTGACAATATCGAGCAAAAACGAGCAAAAGAACCACGTTTGTTGTATGGGAGTTCCGTAAATATTTATTTTAATCTGTTTATTAATATTTGTTGTTATAGCGGCAACAGAATTAGATCATCTGTAAGAATTAAAACTGTAACTGTCAAGGTTTATGAGATACAGGCTGGTGACAGGCGGACAGACAGACGGATGGACGGACGGACAGCGGAGACTTAGTAATAGGGTCCCGTTTTACCCTCTGGTTAAGGAACCTTAAAAAACACTGTATAGACGAATTGTATAATGGAATTATGTTCATGGACTATTTTTAAAGTCAATAGAATATTTATTCAATGTTTAACACGCGCAACGAACAGAAGAGTATTTGTAGAATACTTATTAAACATGCTAACTAATCCTACGTGCGAAATAAACTACAGGAATTTGACCTCAATCTATTACACACTACGGGCGACAATAGCGAGTACTATTTTGTTTATATGCTATCTTATCTTGGTTGAATGAAGGTGAGGAGATCACTCTTGATTAGTCATCGTGTTTACAAAGCTTACACCTACTTGTTAAGAATGTCAGTGTCATGTTCTCAAGAAATATAGTACTTACCTGTTCGTTTAGTGGAATGGTAAAAGGAAAAATTATGCCACTTTTGACTGTTTAAAGCACTATTTACTGTGCTGGAGCTTTTTTTAGAGTTCCGTAGTCAAGCTATAGTTTCGCCATGTCCGTCCGTCCGTCCGCAGTCTAGCGTAGAGACTCTTAGTACTGTAATTTGGCATGAATATGCATATTAGTCACGCCAACAAAGTGGTACAATAAAATGTAAAAAAACGATTGTTTTAGGGTACCTCCCCTACACGTAACGTGGGGTTGTTTTTTTTCGTCTACCCTATAGTGTGGGATGTCGCTGGATAGATCTTTCAAAAATATCACGGGTTTGTAAGAACAGTGTTTCGTTTAAGTAATCCGTTTATGATATATGTATTAAGCTTTAAAGCGCTAATTTTTGTTAGACCCAAGTGTCTCCCCCCCTCACACCAGCCAAAACTACAAATAAATAAACTTAAATTAAAGAGCATATAACGATTTTTAAAGTAAAACTATCACGACTAAGAAGACATCACTGGTTCTTGAGATACAGGCGATTAAAGTGTTTATACCTACTAAAATCATCTAAGACGGCACCAATACACAGAAAAAAAGGATTACTTAAAATAAGACCGCCCATTTTCTCAAAATGTTTCGTAATTACAAAAAATATTTATTCGGATTAAAAATGGATTATTGATAGAAAAATACCCATTTCGTCGTTCTAATACTATTAAAGTCTCAATATTTTGCTAATTTTGAGATTGATATTCTTATTTTAAGGTATATTTCTAACCATATCAACAAAAGAATAGACCTAAAATAAAATAAAATGTTTTTACTTGTTGATTTTTATGTTTGTAGTACTTAACGGCTTGGGAACCCTACACTGAGTCCGACATGTATGCTCTTGCCCGGGTTTCCCTATTTAATTGATATATGCATACCATCTGGGTACGGGAGTAAACAAGGTGGTAATGTGGTATTTGCCAACAGTGAGCGGAAGGAATACCCCCATTAACCCAGCGATTCTCACTCCACAGGCTCAGCTTGCGTATAGACTACGATCTACTGTAACGTTGAGACTACGATAAAATGTCAGAAGCAATATGATTTTACCGAGTACAATTGAGCTTATATATTTTTTAGGGTAGCTTAACATTTTCTTTGGAGATATGTAGTCAATGTTCTGTGGAGTTCCCGCTGAACACATACATACTCTTCAATTGATAACACGAGTTTTTTAAAAGGCGGTCTAAAGATACTCGTTTTAAGCTGGGTACGAATCTGAGCGGCTCAGCCTGAGGCATGCTCGCCCGGCGCCGCGAGCTGCTCGCGAGCCAAATTGTTACACAAACATGCGCGGGTGAGGCAGCGTGCCGACAGAGAGCCGACATTTCAAAATGGCGTCAGACACGATGATAGCCGCGGCTGCGTTCATCATAATTCACTGAAAAAATAACTAAAAGAAGACGAAATCACTTTGGTGGTGGAACGGCTCAGCAACTTTATCAAATTTGTACGCGCCTCGCCTACATACACGTCCAAATTACGCGAGGCACGCACACTGAGGCCTTTGAGCACAGTCAAAAGACCGACTCTCGGCGGCTCGCCGCGCGCTGCTCACACGCTGCTCGCGCACGTCGCGTGAGCGCGTACGAATTTGAGCAAAATAGGTGAGCCGTGCGTGCCTCAACCCGAGGCCGCTCTAATTCGTACCCAACTTTATGTCTCATACTATTTTTTTACGATTATAATTTACTGAGAAAAAAATCATTGAATATTATGTTGATCGGTGTTTGCTACGGGAACACATAAAAAATCCGAAGAGTCATAATTCCGAATATTCATTTGTCCGAAAGCTATGTTACGTTGGAGTTATTTTAAATATAATACATTTATAACTTAGTTGCTGTACGTAGGTTAGTTTGGATTGATTTATAAGCGATGTCAAAAAAGAAAGTCTTCTATGAAAAAAAATGCATTAAAAATTGTGAAAATTCGGAATTTTGTGCTACGCACGCACTAGTCCACTAGTGGTCGGAATGATATCAGTTTTTTAGTAACCACGTTTTGTTTTTAACCCTTAAAGTTTCTTAGTATAGTACAAGTACTATGCATTCCAGAATTTTTGTATAAAAATTGAGGTCACTAAAAATCTAATGAGGCTAGATTTTACTTCCTTTTAATTTTACGACCACTATGTGGCGTTCATCTATTTAGCCATCAGCACAGGATAGATAATAAGTACATTTATTTTCACAGTAAGTAGCGAAAAATAAATTAGCTTTAAGCAGACAGACATAATAAGCATGATTTTCTTCAGATCACCTTTTAAAAAGGTTCTTGTTGACAATTAAAAGATATAACGCGATATGCCAGAGTCAAGGCAAATAAATACGGGGCGCCCTGTCTGGGAAACAACCGATTCAGCGATTAATTATATACGCCCCGTTTGCGCTGTGTTTCTGAACTAAGTATTGCCTGTGACTGGCTGTGACTGCCTTCGATGATTAAGGACTTATATATACATTGTTAACTAAAGAAGGTGTTAGCTAAAGAAGGTTACTCGGTGAATGTAAATGTAACTGTAAATAGTTACAACTTTTAGATTAACATAAAACATCACGTACTGTAAGTAAAAACATGTATGTTTAACACTGCAACTAATTTCCCGGATAAATATCGAATACCCGAATATATAGAAAAAATATCGGTATTAAAGAAAAAAAAACCGGTTGTAACCACTCTATATTATGTCCAAGAGGACAATATAATATAGAGTGGTTACAACCGGGTCAACATTATTTTTTCTTTAATACCGATATTTATTCGATTCGATTGAGTATTAGATCGATTTTTTTGTCTCAAAAATCCCTTATTCAGCAGTTTTCATCATAGATCCGTTTTGGAGAACGTTATTGATTACGTATAGATGTACAAATATTGCTCGCGTCATAGTAGAGGATGTGACGTACCATTTGCAAACTAATTTGTACCTACTAGCAACTAGTTTTATTGCGTTTCACGATTTTTTACAATGGATATTAAAGTTTTATATCAGACTTGCTGCGTTAAGATCCGTTTAAAAACCTTATAACCAAAGCCACCAACCAAAAGAATCAAAAGAAGAAATCAAAAGCACCCAAAATCGACGTAAGTGCATGAAGAGGTTGACGGGTGTAGAGGAAGCGATAGTTGTATGTTTAGACCGGAGCAGCTGGCGTCCTATAGTCTCCGCCTACCCACAACAAATAAATAAATAAATATCGCAGGACAATGTCACATAAATTGACCTAGTCCCATACTAAGCTCTAGACTTGTACTATGGGTACTAGACAACGATAAACATACTTAGACAGAGAAATAAATACTTAAATACATAGAAAACATCCAAGACTCTGGAACAAATACTCGTACTCATCACACAAATATCTGCCCGTACCGGGATTTGAACCCGGGACCGCAGGCTTCGGAGGCAGGGTCACTTCCAACTAGGCCAACGTGTCGTCAAACAAGAAAGTGTCATTTGCCACATGACCTCATGTCGATCTGCGGGGTCTGCAATGATCCACAAATACCGTGTGCGCGTCAACTGTTAACCCCCGACCCAAAGAGAAGGGAGAAGTCGATTACTGATTATTACATTGTTTTAAACTTACACGATTTACCCCCGTGTGGATGCCGGGTTAGAATAGTGCCACTCCGTGTCTTCCCGTGGATGTTGTAAGAGGCGACTAAGTGTAAGGCCTGAGTGGACGCTCGAGTCGGGCGTGCAGCGGGGCGGGGCGGGCGGCGTGCATGTTAAACAAATGAAACTCTATACTGGTGTCCTGAGTGGACGCTTCAAAAATCGAATACAGAGCGGGCAAGTTTGCGGGCAGTGGAGCGTCGAGCGGGGCGTCGCGGGCAGGTTCAAACCTGTTTGTGATTTGCAGCGGTGATAAGAGCGTGCAGCCATGTCGTGCGAACAAATAATTATCGAAATAGGAAATATACCTGCACTTTGGCTATCATCGCACAGTTTATATAAAAATAGAATATATAAAAATAAAGTATGGAGAGAATTAGCAACAAAACTGAATATGGAAGGTAAATTAAAAGTTTTTATTTTCATTTCTAATCTATTTTATTATTAAAGTACTTTCTTAGAATTAAATTTTAAAAATCAATTTTGTTATTCCAAAAATAATTAGAAAACTCTTCACGCACATGTCTTGAGGCTAGGGAGGAACTGTTATTTCTCCTGGTTGGGTGATTTGATTGTAATTCGTTCTCCATGGATGTCGAATCGTTATTAGTATTATCATCAAATCGACCTTCGAAGTCACGTATGATATTATGTAAAAGACACGTGGTTTTTATAATGAGGCAAGCGTTTTTCACATTCGTTTCAATTGGTTTGTTTAGAATACGCCATTTTGCACATAAAATACCAAAAGTACATTCAATGCACTTTCGTGCACGCGATAGACGGCTGTTAAAATATTCACTTTTTGGATCGTTGCTCGGTGGCGGTCGTTGCCATGGTGATCACAACCGATTGACACGAGCGGTGAGCGTGCACTGAGGCCACTCGCTGGACGCTCTACCTCACGCCCGCCCCGCCCCGCTGCACGCCCGACTCGAGCGTCCACTCAGGCCTTACACTTAGGCGATGGGCTTGCAACCTGTCACTAATACACTAGTAAACTTCTTGGCCTGATTGTGCAAAATGTGGATATAGAATTATATACAATATATATATTTTTTAATTCGCTTGTTCGTTCACGACTTGAATATTGCTGTCAGATTTGGAACCCTATGTATCAGGTGCATATTGATCGCATGGAGAGGGTACAACGATCTTTTACTAGATTTCTTGTGTACAAAGTTGGTGGCAAACGTATTTCAAAAAGAGCGGACTACAGTGCTAGACTCGATCACTTTGGGCTAGATAGTCTGCAGCAGAGGCGTATTTATCTTGATATGGCACTCCTACATAAAATTATTAATGGAAAAGTCCAAGAGCCGTCTTTGCTGCGTTGTCTAAATTTTGCTGTCCCCAAGCTGAATTCACGGACCTGTCGTCTCACGTTCTTCCGCCTTGATCGTACCAGGACTAAGCTGGGAAAGTCCTTGCCTCTCTATCGTTTGCAGAAGCAATACAATGATCTAGCCAAGGCCCGTTGCATTGACGTTTGCCAGAATTCAATGCCAGTTCTGCGACGTAGACTGCTGAAATCATCGTCACCACACTCCCGATTTTCACAGGGCACGTAATTTATTTATGTTTATAAAATATAAATCTCGTTTGTTTTTTTTTCCCATTTCCTGTTTCTTCAAATTGTAGTCTTTTTCAAATGTTTTAATTAGTCTCTATACCAATGTTGTTGCACGCCTATAATTGGTGCATAAACGGGAATGTAACTTTTATATTGTGTTATTGTATAATCTGTTTATGTTACTGTTGGTGTGTCTTTATAAATAAATAAATAAATAAAAATACAAGTCTTTTTAGATTTGTTGGTGTTTCTGTAGCTCTGCCTACCCCACTATGGGATTGAAGGCGTGATATTATGTATGTATATGTATGTATGACTTTCACACATACTTGACTAAAAATCGGGACATAAGCGCATTAGCGCATAGTAAAATAAACATTTATCACGATGTTTCGACTGCAAGACACGACAAGACGACGAAGGACTCAGTCGAAACGTCGAGGCAAGTGTTTATTTTATTACGCGCTTGAGTATGTATGCATGTTAATTCTTTATTGTACTAAAACACTGGAATTCAAATAGAATAGACAAGCGTTTATTCGACAAACACATCGCGCAAGGGTACATAGTAGAAGAAATACAATGATATAATAAAACTAGTTCTTATCTCCTAATAGAATGAAACTTACTGTTTTAAAAGATTAAACAATTACAATGATGATGATGTGTGCTGAAATGGTCTCCACTCAGCGAAAGGTGGTGGTGGTGGATATTTACAGAACAGGAACGTACAAAGGCGAACATATCCCGGCTTTAGGGGATCTCTTGCAGCTTACCTTTGGGTGATTGAGGAAAATATGAAAGCAATAAGTCGCAACGAGTAGACATGCGTACAAAACAAAGATAATTCCCGATTTATAGTTCAATATGTAATAACTAACGGGAGTATTAGAAGTCCGACGCCTAAGTCGGAGGGCTTATAATGACTAGAGTTTGTTATCCCCTTACTGCCCGTGATACACACAATGTTTTTCATCACATTTTTAAGGAAACAAAAAAAAAAGCTACTAAAGATTACAACAATCCAAAATGAATTGCACTAGACTTGGTAACAGAGATTGTGAACATGTCAACTCAACTTTTTTCAATATAGTCTTCCACAGATAATGCCAAGAACTGCCATTAGTTTCAAACTTGACAGGCCATACTATTTCACCATCTTGACAATGACCGGTGACAGGTGACGTTTCAGTGCACACGGCGCAGTTTATATGAAACCCAGTGATAACTTAGCATTGCATACCGAAATGTCACGTCTCACTTGTCATTGTCAAGTTGGTGAAATAGGGGGCAAATTGTACCAGTTTTTAAAATGCAATTTTATAAAAATAATTGCAAATGTCTCTTAAAAGTAGTATAATATAATTATAATGCAGTTAAATGTACCGTATAAGTTTTATATACAGTGAAATTGGTTTGAAGCCAAGTTATATAAGGGTTATACACGGTGGGAACGAGTAACCCACCAAATTTTAACCATCGATTCTAGAGCCTATTTGAAGTATAATGTGGTGTAACATGAAGTCCAATAAAGCATAATTTCCGAGATTTTTATATTTTAAATAATAATTCCATAGTTAATTTAATTTGAACTCTGACACCTTACCTTAAGCATTTTTTACTAAGAAGATTAATGTTGTAAGTAGCAATATCATCAACGTACAGCATAAATTAATTTAATCAATTTCTTAGTAAATAATGATTTAGGTATAGGTGACAAAGTTCAAATTTAATTAACAATGGAATTGTTCTTAATAACATGAAAATCTCTTAAATTATGCTTTATTGGACTTCATGTTACACTACATACTCCAAATAGGCTCTAAAATCGATGGTTAAAATGTGGCGGGTTACTCGTTCCCACCGTGTATACAACCCGCAGCGAAGCTAAGGCGGGTCGCTAGTTTATAATATTAGTATACCTAGATTCTCGTTACCTGACTATCACTACATAGTATAAAACAAAGTCGCTAGCCGCTGTCTGTCCCTATGTATGCTTAGATCTTTAAAACTACGCAACGGATTTTGATGCCGTTTTTTTTAATAGATAGAGTGATTCAAGAGGAAGGTTTATATGTATAATACATTAACCCGGAGCGAAGCGAGGGCGGGTCGCTAGTTTATATTATAACAGGATTCTAATTCTTGTTTCGATGTCTCGTAAGAAACTTTCAACGATTTACAGTTATTAAAATCATAACAAGAAAGAATGCTTTCAACAATGGAACATAGAGGAAGAGATAAGTACCAAATTAGCATATTTATCACTGTTCTGCCCTGCTAACACAAAAGGCAGTATCTCAAATTCAATGGCCAAAGCAGATTCAATCCTATCCTGTTAGTAATAAGGTTGTATTTTCTAAAGGAGTTTTGTCTGAGATACTGCCTTTTGTGTTAGCAGGGCAGTGTTGTTATCAGTACATTACACCCGCACTCGGTTTATTGCGAATAGACCGTCTGCTACGTTTACTACGACCTCGCCCACTGCGTAACCTTACTGCTTATAACTAATCTACACGAATAAAGAGAACATGTTTGTATTGTTGCTTGTCTATCTATCCATACGGGGTACATATCTAAGGGGTTTCGAATGGGTTTTATAAGGGTTTTACATAGAAAAGCCGTTCGATATGCTTTTTAAAGCGCTATATTTATAAGTGTTATCTGTGCTTAAGCTGTTAAGGTTTCCCTTAGAATGGTTAGTTTAACAAATAACTTAGTCATATATTTCGTTCCAAGAGGTACAGTGGGGTATTCTTTTCAGAGATTAGTCTTTCAAAGGCTTTTATCGGTGAATGGGTGGGCGGGTCCCTGATTAAAGAGGTTTAGGAAGGCACCCGAGCACTCGGGCCACCTGATGGTAAGTGGAATCTGAGACCCATAGACATTTGAATTCTCAAGACTATAATCCTAAGACCTCAAACGCGTTGCCAACCCTAAGGACTAAGATGGAATGCCTCTATGCTAGTAATTTCACCGGTTGTCTTATCCCTACACCGGAACACAACAATACGAACACTGTTGCTTGGCGGATGGTTAATGGATAAGATGGTGGTAGCGATCCGGACGGACCCTGCACAGGGTCCTACTACCACCACTAAAGTGAAGTAAAAGTGAAAAAAGTAAAGTGGTAAAGTTGTGAGTTTGTGAGGTTGTAGAAAGTAATCTCTGTATCTACTGAACCTATGAAATTTGGTATGGAGATAATGTTGCCGAAAGAAGCCAAGAGGCAGTATCTCATATTCAATAGCCAAAGCAGAGTAAATCCTATCGCTTTAGTAATAAGGTTGCATTTGCTATAGAAGTTTTGTCTGAGATACTGCGATTCGTCTAAGCAGGGCAGAAGTAAGGTCGCGGAAGGATGTTCTTTCACCAGTACAATGTAATATAATTATCACTAAGTCACGTACCCATTTTTTACGATACAGTACGGCTAGGACATCTTGTATTTTCCCGCTTGTCGCTCAGTGCGTCTCTATCGTAACAGACTAGTTAGGAAGGGAGATCCGAGCGGACATGTCGCGGGTAAGTTGTGCTAGCCGTTTGGCTATTGACACATAAAGAACACTAGCTTTTGCCCGCGACCTCCTCCGCGTAGACGTCAGATTATTAGATATACAGCCCCAGAATGCAATTTATCTCCATTCGTTGCGGTCTCGCATTGACTGTGAATGAAATGCTAGCTTATAATTATAAGTAGGTAATATTTAATTGTATTATAAGACAAGTAAACGCGTCATCGCTTTTAATTAAACAAACGGCACCTATCTGCGATATCGCGCATGTGCTCGAAATATAATAATTGATAGATAGGACACGTTTTAAAGTTAAAACACATGTTCAAGTGTTTCATAACATAATCTATATTTTTTCATTATATTGCATTACAATGAGAAACAACGTACTCTGTCTAATGTGAAAACAGATCTATACTAATATTGTAAATGTGAAAGTAAAACTCTCGTCTGTTTGTTACTCTTTCAAGGATAAACCACTGAACCGAGTTAGATAAAATTTAGTATGCAGATAGTTTGTGTCCCTGGGAAAGACATACTTTTTATCCCGATAAATTGTACGGTTCCTGAGGGAATAGCGATAAGTGACTTCTATGCGCACGGAGTCGCGGGATACATTTAAACTCTTCTGTTTCTTTGACCTAAGGACTTGAGATATTCCTTGGGTACCCTAGGCGTAAGAAAGGAAATTTCCAAAATCGACCTACCTAATTAATTTACCATTAAAGCTAATCGCGGGCGTGCTCCAGTCGCTTATAAGGCCTCTCCGCCTCCACTCCAATTTGTTTTAGCCTCTCTTGATCTTGTTGATAATTGAAAAAGTTTGTCATTGTGTGAGTTAGTATGTTATCAATTATCATCCCGGGAATATAAAATATTTGTTGGTTCTTTAGAGGTAAGCTATAAACAACGTCTTTGCGGATAGAGACGCAAGCGGGTCGCTGTTATAAAATAAAAAATATTAACAGTCTCTGTAGTGGTCAGGTTGTAGGACCCAGTGTAAAGTCCGTCCGGATCGCTACCACTATCTTATCCATTAACCTACTGCCAAGCAGCAGTTTTCGCGCTATTGTGCTCTGGAGAAATTACTAGCATAGTCCTCAGGGTTGGCAACGTATTTTGAGTCTCAGTATTGCGGTCTTGAGATTGTAGTCTTGAGGATTCAAATGTCTCAGACTCCACTTACCGTCAGATGGACTGAGTGTTCGTGTGCCATAAACAGTGATCGGAATAGGTAGTGCAATTTCGCGAGACTTCGGTGCGTAAGTTTAGTATGGATACAGCTTGTAACCCTGGGATTACATTTGCAAAGTGGTAAAGTTTGTGTTTAATTCAGAAATGTTATTAAAATATGATTTTAACGATTATTTTGCTAGCATAGAATATCGCATTGACGAAATATGTAGACACTTGCAATGACAAAAAGTAAAAAAGTATTTACCATAACATATTTTTTTAGATTTTTCGCATGTTCCCATTTAACTTCAATTATGGTCATGTCAAGAAAATATTCTGTGAAATAATACGAGTCCCGGAATCTGGGGTATTATCCATATTAAGTATAATGTTTAAGGTCATTCACCCGAAATTGCACTACCTATTCCGATCTCTGGCCATAAAAAAAAAACGCGCTGTCACCTATTCCGTAAAGGTCATCTAATATATAAAATTCTCGTGTTAGTTACCATACTCCTCCGAAACGGCTTGACCGATTTTTATGAAATTTTATATGCATATTCAGTAGGTCTGACAATCGGCTACTATCTATTTTTCATACCCCTAAGTGACATAAAACAAAAAAAAATATGCAGTGGGCGAAGCCGCTGGCGGGTCGCTAGTAACTCATAAAATTGTTTAACATATAGAGATACGAAGGGTTGAAACAAAGGAATAGATGCCCTGGAGGCTTATAACTTAAACTGACAAACGTTTCATACCTGTTTGTTCGTCCTTGCTGTAGGTCAAGTTTGGAGTTGTTGACCGTGGCGGCGACGTAGGCCGCGTTCGTCAGCCGATTGTGTTTTGCGCTTTATTTATGGAAAGTTTATAATTATTATGATTAATCATCATCATTTAAGTTAAGAGCTGGGCTAGGCTACTGTTAGTTGTCTGTTAGCTTTTTCACCTCCTGATATAACGCGATTGGTCCATCGTCTTATTAGGCTAGTAGCCTAGGTGTTCTTCGACTTTGCCATCTTTCTACATTCTATCGGTTTTAAAAGATTTTTATTAATTACTAGTGGCCCGCCAGCGGCTTCGCTCCGCTGCAAATTTCTGACCTTCCCGGTGGATTTTTCAATTATTTTCGCACCTTTTAAACCTTCCCTGGACTATGACAAACATTTTAAAACCAAAATCAGCCAAATCGGCCCAGCCGTTCTCGAGTTTTAGCGAGACAAACGAACCGCAATTGATTTATATATATATAAATCATAAAGGCAGAGAACCGGAGCTACGATGCCATAATAAGAAGGCGGCTAACTACGATGTAGTTGACGCATTCTATACTATATAATTAACAACATTAAATTTAAAATGCTTATACTATTACTATGCTTTATTGTATCATTTTACAAATTTTCATTTCGCAAAGAGATACTTACTGCAGCATTACTTTTAAATTCTTGTGGTCGAATGTCTAAACTTACCTGACATGTTTATACAAGTCGTGTAACCTGTATAATTTGTAATGGTATAAGCACAAATACGTTATAGCGAAATGAAAGTTTGTAATATGATTTCATCAAACGTACTTTTGATCAAATGTACCTACTGACCCCTACACAGACACACACATTCACAGATAGACAATTTAAACCCGGTCAAGTGAGAGTCGGACTCGCATAAAATATAGAAGCAGTAGCTGCTCATAACATCATCAACAATACCCTTAAGTATAAAAAAAGCCACGATACTCGTAGGTACAGTACCTACTACATATTGCTCCATTAGGAATAAAAAAATACAAAATAACCTTGCTCAGTAATCGCTAGACAACTGTAATTTTTTGCTGGTCAGCTAATTTGAAACGCGCAGGACGGACAGATACGAACTGGTTACTAGTCAACTGATAGATGGCAGGTATGCAGCCGGTTTTGGGCGGCAGGTTGCGCCGGCGCAGAAATGATCGCGATGCGATGCGCGCTCGTTAGGCTTTTGATCGTAGGCTAATTTTAGGAGCTTAGAATTTTCCGAGACAGAAAGCTTCTCAATTGTTAATTCAGAACATGGTTTTGAATGTATGGTAAACCATACAATTAGTGCCCGCGACCCGTGATTACCCATTCCATTTTTTAGAGACAGCAATCACAGAAGAAAAAAAAATGCTTACATAGAAACATAGCTGTTACTGCTCTTGTCGGTGGAGTAATTTCCCATCTTCTCTCTTCTTTGCCAGTTCTTTCACCTCTCTATATGACACGACATGCACCTTCTCCTTAATTTGGTCCATGCAGCTTCTCCTCGGTCTTCCTCTGCCTCTCTTTCCTTCAATATTGTTACACTTATTATTATTATTATGAGCCCAGAATATCCCACTGCTGGGCAAAGGCCCCTCTCCCCCTCTTCCACTTTTCCCGATCTTGAGCGGTTTCCCTCCATTTCCCATGATCCCAAATCACCACTCCATCTCTTCCTGGGGCGGCGACGCTTTCTCTTACACTTATGTAATATATTTTTTTTTAGTAGGCAATCACTGGTCGCGGGCTATGACTACGGTTTACCCTACTTAAATCCATCTCTATCCGTTCAGACGTGCGTGCGCGTTGAAAGACAACATCCGACCACCTCCTGTCAATATTACAACGGGATAAAAGATAATACATGTAGTTTGTGGATGTTTTGTTGCCTAGTTGATCATAAACGGATCAACTAATTTTAATGAATGAACGCACCCAGATACATGATATCGTAAATTACCATAATGCTTTAATCAATGAACAATGGAGAGTACTTCCGTGAATCTCACGCATATCCCCGACAGTTGCCAGTACAAATTAGAGTATAGCATCTGTACGGGTGTCTATCATTTCATCGAAACACCTTTCAGCGAATGGATCATTTCATCGAACGCTATTTTATGCTGAAACCATATTGATTTCAAGGTAACTTAAAACATCTAACCTACCGTAACCTACGTATTTAATGTTTAAGATACCCTGAAAACATGGTTTCAGCAGAAAATAGCGTTCGATGAAATTCAATTAGATGAAGTGATGAGTTACCCATCTGTGCGCGGCATGCCACTAGCAACGCCGTTCGCGTGGTAGAATATTGGTCAGATTATACTCGTATCTTTGAAGTATAAAGTATTGTTTTTCTTGTCCTCAGGTACCACAGCTTAGCGCCTATGTACTACCGAGGTGCGCAGGCGGCCATTGTCGTCTATGACATCACCAACCAGGTAAGTTCTATTTATTCATTATTATTTTATTAATTCAATAAACCCACAGCTCAATATTATATTGGTTGGTATTTCTTCTTTAAAAACTGATTAATGAGAAATTTAAGGGGGGCATACAAAGAAGAAACTAAAGTGTGAGCTAACTTGCCATGATTGGCATTACAAATAAAATTGATTTATTGATTAATCATTTCATGACGGATTTTTACAACTCTTAATGCCGAATTCTCTACAATAAGTAAAGTTTTCATCTTAAATCGAATGCGTTTCAAATAGCAAACCATATCAATGGTTCATACAAGTAAAATAATATGCAAATAACTCTAATAATCAAACAGACGTTCCGATTCCTTTAGCTACGCAAATTTCGTTTCGCCCACCATAGAGCTGTCAGGTGTAAATATCTTAAACAATTAGTTCGCGTGTACTCAACTCGGCACTCGTGAAATATCCATTAACACGTGTGCCAAGAGATGTCAGATGTGTGTGAGGATCGGGGTAGATGGCACTTAAGGGTCGAGTGTTGCTTATGATTCTAATTTGGTCCTCATTACCCAAGCCACTTTCACCGTTTGGGCGTCACCGACACCGATACTGTAACACTCAAGGACGGTTGTTACGCTGCGTGGCAGTGTCGGTACCTATTTGTGCATAAACGTCTATATAAGGTTCAACATATTATGTTGAACCTTATGTCTGTGTTGAGACTTTCTGTACTTATAAAGCTGGGTACGAATCTGAGCGGCTCAGCCTGAGACATGTTCGCCGCGTGCGACGAGCTGCTCGCGCCCCAAACTGTTGCACATAAACATGCACGGGTGAGGCAGCGTGCTCGACGCGGCCGACATTTCAAAATGACGTCGGACACAATGACAGCCGCGGCTACGATTATCATAATTCACCGAATTATTAGCAAAAAGAAAAAGAAACGCCTCGGTGATGGAACGGCTCAGCAACTCAAATTTCTAGGCGCCTCGCCCACAGACAAGTTACAACTTGTCGTTGTGCCCGCGGCACACTCGGAGAAAATTACGAGAGGCTCGCACACCAAGGCGCCTTTGAGCCTTGAGCACGGTCAAGAGACCGACTCTCGGCGGCTCGCCGCGCGCTCCTCGCGCACAGCGCGTGAGAGCGTACGAATTTGAGCTAAATAGGTGAGCCGAGCTTGGCTCAACCCGTGGCTGCTCTAATTCGTACCCACCTTAAGAATGTGCTAAGTGCTAATGACAACGCTTCGTCTAAAATTATACCAAGGATCGTTACTGTTTTAACGACTGCAATCAGTTAAGTTGTTTACTTACTTAATACTTAGCCTTGAAATGTTGCATAGTTCTTATTGTGTTTCGTATCATCATGATCTTAAAACAATATGAAACAACTAGTCGCTATTTACCTTTGTCTTTTTACGCTTGGCGTATACTTGTTTTAGACATTATTTAAAAAAAAACTGGACAAGAGCATGTCGGACCATACGTAGTGTAGGGTTTCGAAGCCGCTTTATTTTAGTACGTATAAACACTTAGAACCAATGATATCTACTTAGTCGTGATAGTTTTCGTTTTAAATTCGTTATATCGTCACATCCATGCCAAAGTCGCGAACCTGCACTTTGACTTCTATAGACAATGACGTAAACGCCACTTGGTAAACTAGCGAATCTGCTATTCTTATTTTGAATCGAAGTGCAGATTCGCGACTTTGGCATGGATGTGACGATATGCGCTTTCCGTTGTTTTTTTCTGATTTTTAGTATTTGTAGTTTTGGCTGGGAGGTCACTTGATTTTAGGCTGCGGACGGACGGACGGACGGATGGACGGACATGGCGAAACTATAAGGGTTCCTAGTTTGACTACGGAACCCTAAAAAGACGGGGCTTGCTAGTTAAGAACAACAACAAAAAACATTACAATTATTATAGATGTTCATTGCCAAACTATCTATGTGATTTATACTTAAAATTGTTCCAATGTAGAACATATGGCTCTAAATAAGTTCTTCCTGTCGTCGTCGCTATTGCGTGACCTAGATCTTGACCCTAATAGGCTGACCAGCCGCTGGGAAGCAAGTTTAAGTTGAACGGCTTGGGCGGGCCATTTAACCAGTTTCCCTAAATTTTGTAACTTATCATTTATGTACCACATTTATGTACCACATCACCGTTAGTGGACCTTTTTAGGGTTCCGTAGTCAAACTAGGAACCCTTATAGTTAGTCCGTCCGTCCGTCCGCCAACAAAGTGGTAAAATAATATCTTCTTCTTTTTTTAATGTACCTGTCCTACGTTACGTACGTGGGGATGTATTTTTTTTCTGGTCTACCCCATAGTGCGGCATGTCGTTGGATAGGTCTCTCAAAAATATTTCGGGTTTGTCAGAACAATTTTTTGATTAAGAGATCCGTTTATGAGATATAAAGCTTTAAAGCGCTAATTTTTGTTAGAGTCAAGTGTCCAATCAATCAAGTCAAAACAATGTTATTTAGGCAACGTCGGCTATTCATAACAATTTCGTAGGGTTCTGTTGGTCTACGTCGTGCTGTTTAGTGGTCGTAGGTGCTTGTGCAGGGTCCGTCCGGATACCTAACACCATCATATCCTTTAACCTACCACCACGCAGCAGTGTTCGCATTCTTGTGACTGACTGCTGAGATTTTTGCGGCGTTTCTTCTCAGCAGTGGTCTCTCTTGGGAAGAGCTGGTAGAATTTAGAAGTGAAAATGTGCCCGGGCGGCCTGAACAGACATAAACAACTTATATCTTTTGTGGGATAACAAGTTAAAATTACCTACTAGCATTTTATCTTAGTCCTTAGGATAAGCAACGTAGTTACAGTCATGGGATTGTAGTCTTTCTCAGATCCCACTTACCATCAGGCGGTCTTGGTGTTCGTTGTCCTTACTTAGGATCCCGTTGGAAATCATGAAAAACTTACTAATGTAACTATTAACATTAGCCAGCGAAGTCACGTGACTATGCTAATCGACCGACAAACACCACCGCACCGGCCTTCCGCCGGCCTTCAGCCGGGTTTCTATTGTTTACTGCCGAACTATAAAGCCTGGCTTGCAAGACTTCTTCAAATGCCTAATTCATATGATTGTATAGTCAAGCACAAATAGAAAAGTTCTCAAATTATGTAGGTATATATCAAATGTTTTTGAGTATTATCTCCGTTACATACATAACATCGCGCCTTCATTCCCAGAGTGGGGTAGGCAAAGCTTAAGAAATACCAACAACTCGAAAAAACTTGTTTATAATTCTGTAACCACATTTTGCACAATCAGGCCAAGAAGTTTATCAGTGTATTAGTGACAGGTTGCCAGCCCATCGCCTAACAGTACTACAAGCCCTTATTCCCTTAGTCGCCTCTTACGACATCCACGGGAAGACATGGAGTGGCACTATTCTAACCCGGCAACCACACGGGAATCATTTCATTTGTAAAATAGTCTGTATTGTGGAGCGTTGATACTATGTAAACTTAACAACTTTAAGGTTTATAGACATTGAGATAAGTAGAACATTACAGGCATACTTCACTGATGCGCTGTTCTAACGCATCCATTGAGCATGTGGCAGTTGTCACTCGGACACGTACAGATAAACAAAGAACAATCCGTATACGCATCGGTCACATCCGCAGCAAGAGCCAGGAGGAACGCGTATGTTATCGTTGCGGGCAACTGCTATCAAGCAATTTTGGTGTTAAGCTTTTAATCACAAACCCCAGGGCCTAGGCACTTTTGGAAGTAATTTGATATCAGGCTAAATATTTTGTAAACGGTCATACAGTGTTAATAATTTGATGTACTTTATTTTTGAATCCATGAAATATATAATCAAACCGGAAGATGCTAAAAAAGTTGTAGGTACCCTAAAGTAAGTAACTATTTTAATGGTGAAAATGTATTGATTAAAAGGACCTAACTAAAATCCAAAAAAAGGGTATTCAGAAACATAACTTGGTTAAACGTGGCTGTTTTTTTCATTGCTAAAATAATTTAAATTATCTTGTTTATTTTCGTATGGATTCAGTTCAACATACGATAAGAAGCATGTATGAAATATTGGTATAGCAAAATTTCTGTGATGCAGTGACAAAAATATGTGGATATTAAATGTATTTGAAAGAAAATTAACTAATCTATATTAATTCCAAAGTAGTACTTATAGCTTTATTGCAAAAAAAAAGTCTTTTTTTTTCTGTCGCCTCAGTACATGTAGGTGGATTAATTAATGGGGAACATGGTTATGAACTTACCAATCATTTTGGCATAGTAAAATTACTGATGTAGATTGTATGTTGTTGACTCCATAGAAAAAAATCTTTCCTTGGGTAGAAACCAAACGCCAGCTCCTCTAACCTCTATCCAACAAAACTTTTCAAGGGTACAATTTGACATAATTGAACAGTTTTCTATAGAAAAAGATCTTAATTAGAGTTGACGTTATGAATTTTGTAGTATAAGGAGCAGGGCGGCATTACCGACGCGAAATGTTGTTTTTCCATTACTTATCGCTATCTTTATTTATCTTTTCGCCGGCAAAAGAGCACTTTACAAGCACTCTATCTTGATCCTCATGGTTTGAAACGCAGTTGCAACTTTGACTTTGCAAATGTCGACCCTCAGAAAGGAGTTAGGAGATCGGTGTGCACGTTTGCCTTCTCGCTTTTTCCTGTACTTATTAGTACTATGATTATCAGAGCTCGGCAGGGGTGAGCCGTTTTTACGTCATTAATGTCAAGTGTATATTAACATAGATACACCTGAAAAGGAAATATTAAAAGTAAATAAAATTAAAATTAAAATATAATTAAACTTAAATGACAATGCATTATGTACAAAACGAGTAGGTACTATGTTTGTTTATTTATTATAAATGTTCTTTGTAATAAAAAGCATTTCTTCTTGAGTTTAATATCAGGTTTGATATTATATCATACCACTTGATTAACTTTCTTATTAGCATACATATTTTTTAAAGAGGTTTGCTAAAACAGCTTGCTATAAAATTTATTTGTTTTGATGGCGACGTAATAATCGTAGCAGAATGGCAGCCTAAATAAAATAATTTCATTAGTTATCAAATTACACCGCATCTACTATTGAATGACAAGGTATGTCCATGTTCGGCAAACTCTGAAACCAGTCCCCAGCCGAGCTCTGATGATTATGTTTACGTCTTCTGTGCGGTAAGCAAGGTCAGCACTAGAGATGGGCCGAATATTCGGTAAATATTCGGTATTCAGCATATTCGGCAAGTTTTTCAATGTTCGTATTCGGCAGAATAGTTTGGTTACCATTTAGCGAATAAGCAAAGTTAATAAAGAGCGTGGGTTGTTTCGTAATTCGTGAGATTGACATCCGATTTCAGCATTCTAAGCAACTATCAAAAAGAGATAAATTTGCATCAAAATAGAAATACAATTATTTTGCAAAAAACCGTATCTTAAGTGAGAAGCGCCAGACTGGTTTTACAAAAGCGGACTTCATGGACCTGTCAAAACCTGTTTCTTGTGATTCGGCGCAACCAAATATTCGCTAAGATCTGAACCGAATGTTAGGCTGAATATTCGTATTCGGCAAAGTCCGTATTCGGCTCATCTCTAGTCAGCACTTATTTTACGCTAGCTCTCATCTCAAATAAACATTCCGAGGTTTAGTTACAGAGTCAGGTTACTCTATGGTATCTTATACTTTTATATCCTAGCGTTTACCCGTTACTAACTCGTGTTAATTCCTAGCTATTTAAATAAAATAAATAAATAAATAACTCAGGACAATGTCACACAAATTGACCTAGTCCCAAACTAAGCTCTAGGCTTGTACTATGGGTACTAGACAACGATAAACTTACTTATATAGAGAAATATATACTTAAATACATAGAAAACATCCATGACTCAGGAACAAATACTCGTGCTCATCACACAAATATCTGCCCTTACCAGGATTTGAACCCAGGACCTCTAGCTTCGAAGGCAGGGTCACTACCAACTAGGCTAGCGTGCCGTCATTTCTTCAGGAACTGTTTAATTCTCTTGTATAATTTAGCATTTCAAAACACGCACTGTACAGATAAATACATAACATCACGCCTTCATTCCAGAGTGGTGTAGGCAGAGCTACAGAAATACCAACAACTCTAAAAAGACTTGTTGATAATTCCGTAACCGCATTTTGCACAATCAGGCCAAGAAGTTTACTAGTGTATTAGTGACAAGTCGCAAGCCCATCGCCTAAGGGTCTCCCCACACCTATCGACGCGGAATCGGCGTTAGCTGATCAAAAAACTCTTATTGCATAGACACAAAGAGTTTTTTGATCAGCTAACGCCGATTCCGCGTCGATAGGTTTGGGGAGACTAACAGTACTCAAGCCCTGATTCCCTGTAATTTGTGTCAAAACTAAAAATCATGTCCGTTCTGTATCTCACCGTCAAGGACGTGATAGCGTCATTATCAGATAACCGTTGATTGCTGTTCGGGACTATACGATCGCTTCTGTCTCGGACGATGCCACTTATTTACTGCATAAATGACGTTTTCCCTGAAGTGAACAATCTATACTTCTATACTATATTTATACTATTTATACTAATATTATAACTAACTCTGTCCGTTTGTTACGCTTTCACGAATAAACCGCTGAACCGATTTAGGTGAATTTTGGTATGCATATATTTTGACTCATGGGGAAGGCCATAGGGTGCTTTTCTCCCTATAAATTGGACGGATTCTTTAGGGAATAGCGATAAACAAATTCTACGCGGCTGGAGTCGCGGGAAACATTTACTGTTGTCAAACGAAGAGCCCTTATTGACTCTCGAGGACATGAATTCGCAATTAAATAACAAAAACGCAAGCATGAAAAACCCGACCGCAAAAATTCACTAATCTAATCACTTAATTATTATTAAAATATGCCTTTTTCACTCCTACAACCAAGGCGAATCTAATATCACCTCATATGTTAAAATCTATCGAGCCGTTTAGAATGCAGGGCGTGCCAAAGGAATAGACATAAGTACATACACTCGAAAACCAGGCCTCGTTCTAACGCATTCGGGTAAAAACTGTAACCCGGTGAAATTACTAGATAAGAGGTTGGCAACGCATTTGCAGTCTTAGGCCCGTATTAATAAACGTAATGTTAAGTATAAAAACAAATGATCTAATTTTCATTTTACATAACACTGATTACGTAATTCTAATTTGTATAATGATCAAAGTGTATAATATTGAAATGCATAGAAATAAAATGAATAATGCCTCGAATCATAGTTATGAGTGTGTACAATAACAAAGTCCATAACGCACTAATTAGTACTTATAATAGTAATTTTGTATAATACATACTTAACGTATGTTTAATTTATTTATTTTTTTCCCCTTACTGTCTCAATACATAGTATAAGGGGTCAGTTCAAAAAAATGTACATAGTTAATGGCTTGATGAAAACAAAAATCACGATCGCGTCCTTTGTGTAAAGAAAATTAGTCGTACAAACTATATGGGTAACTCTCGTTACACAAAGAAATCAAATAAGTTGTGTTTTAATTAAAGCCCTTAACCATGTAGTTTTCTTTTTAAAACATCCCTAATAGTAACTTACAAAGAATTTTACGAACACGTTGACAGAGCTCCGCCGTGCGGAGCTCCTATTTCGCGTAGTTATGTAACAATGTGGCGCTTCGCGCCTTGACGCAACTTTAACTTAACCTAACCTGTAAGTAAAAGTGAGATGGACCTAATTTTGCAGATTGGTTTACATGACATTGATTTAAACATATTACTATTTATAAATAGTTATATAACCTGATCATTACTGTTTTTTTTTTTTTTTTTTTTATAATTTTACTTAATGTATAATATATCAAATGGCATTACCCCATATGATATTATACAAAAGGTTGTTATGCTAAATGATTATACCATGTGACTGTTATGCTACAAAAAATATACATTTTGTTGTTACACTGGACGTTTGCTATCCGTTTCGCTGTTAGTTAAATGAAATTATACAAAAAGTTTTTATACTGATAAACTGATCTCGGTTAAAAAGCCCGTCTCAAGATACGTCAAAAATAACAGTTTTCTATGGTTTGACGTTTACTTTGACGTATCTTGAGATGGGCATATTTTAACTGAGTCGAGTTTATTAATACGGTCATTAGCATTGCAGTCTTGAGATTGTAGTATAGGGAATGAAAATTCCGACCAGCCAGGCCTGTTTGTTCGTTTGCCTTTTTATCATAAAGTTGATAATTATATTAATTATACCTACATTGCGGAAAGGCAATAAACCATTGAATTTTGTATCAACTTTGACGACCTTACCAGCGAACAACCTCTCAGATTATAAATACCAGTAATTACTGTTACCAAGTTATTCATATAAGTAATAACATTAACAAAACTGTTGTAGCCGCGTGTGGGTCATAAGGTTTTTACCCATCACTACATAGTATAAAACAAAGTCGCTCCCCGCTGTCTGTCCCTATGTATGCTTAGATCTTGAAAACCACGCAACGGATTTTGATGCGGTTTTTTTCAATACATAGAGTGATTCAAGAGGAAGGTTTATATATATAATACTTTAACCCGGAGCGAAGCGAAGGCGGGTCGCTAGTTGATAATATAATTTTAGAACTTGGGCGTTATCTTACGTCCGGCTAGTTCAAGGGTATGCCGCGTGAGTCATAGACGAGCGATGGCATCCCCGGGAGTTGGTACATTAGATAAGTTATATGTATTATTGAGACTAGGGTTTTGGGGTCCCCTGGGGGCTATCTATCAGTTAAGGTTCGTTAAGCGTAGGGTGTTGACGAAAGTGTACTAATTATCGCTACGAATAAGAATAAGAGAGATTTCTTTCTGTTGATCAGATGCATGTATTTATTTCTTGGTTACCTATCACAAGGTTGAATTTCGTTCCCAACTGGTTTATTTGTCTGATATTTCATAAGTGAGACCTTTCCTGTATTCTATAGTTCAAGTATCTCTTGAAATAAGGTACCTATTATCGAAACACAGAGCAACGAACCTACCATTACGTATTTCATCGAAAATATAACATTTCCCTCCGCATGACTTGAGTTTTTTTGACAGTCACAATTCTAACCTAACCTAACGTAGGTAATTAATGTTTAAGATATCCTTAAAACATCGTGGTGTCAGCAGAAAAAAGCGTTTGATGCAATTCAATTCGATAGAATAATACAATCGATTAATAACTCGATAAATTTATTTGTTACCCTGAAATTTTTGAAAATTATCGGACAAGTAATAAAGCCTGTTTTTCTTTTTTAATTAAAAACTATTATCGGAGATATCTTAACAACTACAATTAATTGGCCCCGTGTGGTTACCGGGTTAGAATAGTGCCACTCCATGTCTTCCCGTGGATGTCGTAAGAGGCGACTAAGGGAATAAGGGCTTGTAGTACTGTTAGGCGATGGGCTTGCACTTCACTAATACACTGGTAAACATCTTAGCCTGATTGTGCAAAATGTGGTTACAGAAATTATCAACAAGTTTTTTAGAGTTGTTGGTGATTCTGTAGCTCTGCCTACCCCCCATTCTGGGAATAAAGGCGTGACTTTATGTATGTATGTATTTAGAATTAATTTACTTATATAGGTAAGCACGAGTAAAGTAGGTAATTACACTCATCTAGTTGTAGTATGTGTTGTAACAGGCCTCCTCCAATTTGGTCCATTTTTGTAGCCAAAGGGTAAAAACGAAACCCTGTTACTGTGACGCCGCTTTCCGTCTGTCTGTCTGTCACCAGGCTGGATCTCATGTCCCGTGATTGCTAGACAGTTAAAATTAACACAGATGATGTTTTTCTGTTGCCGCTATAACAACAAATACTAAAAAACAGAATAAATGAATAATTTAGTGGGGCTCCCATACAACAAACGTGTTTGTTTTGCCGATTTTTTAATGATATATAATATAGTGCCAATGTTGTATAGATAATGGTACGGAACATTTCCTGCGCGAGTCCGACTCGCACTTGGCCGGTTTTTTCATATCATGTGCTGTGCAGGGTCCGCCCGGATCGCTACCACCATCTTATCCATTGACCAACCGCCAAGCAGCAATGTTCTCACTGTTGTGTTCCGGTGTGGGGATATGACAACCGGTGAAATTACTGGCATAGAGGCATTCCATCTTAGTCCTCAGGGTTGGCAACGCATTTGAGGTCTTAGGATTATAGTCTTGTAAAATCAAATGTCTATGCGTCTCAGATTCCACTTACCATCAGGTGGCCTGAATGCCCGTGTGCCTTCTCCTTATCATAAAAAAGAACGTGAATTGGACTTTGTCATGGGTTACCTGATTTTAATCTTAATAACTTTTCTTTGTTACAAAGATTAATTTAACCTTGAGAATAAATTCGTTTGTAATTGGCGTAAAAATTCGCTCGTTCATAAGCCACTTAAGAACCTCTCGAGGATTGACAATTGCTTAATTATAACGCCAGATGCGCGGACACTTTAATTAAATAAATAAATATCACTGGACAATGTCACACAAATTTTCACTAAACAACGATAAACTTACTTATATAAGAGAAATATATACGTAAATACATAGAAAACATCAAAGGCTCAGGAATAAATACTCGTGCTCATCACACAAATATCTGCCTTTACCGGAATTGGAACCCAGGACCCCTAGCTTTGAAGGCAGGGTCACTACCAACTAGGCTAGCGTGTCGTCAATTGTTTTAAGTTATTCACTGTATGTGCATTTTTACAGTATGTGAGCAGGGCTCAGAACTGGTTTAAAAATACCAGTTAATCCCGGTTTATTTCGGTTTTGTCAATTTTGGTTCAACGTAAGTTTCAGTTCACAAAATTCTTGTTACATAGAAAATCGTTTGTGTTGATAATACGTTTTCGTTTAGTTTTCGGCGACATGAAAATCGACAGCATTAACGACAGCACACAAGCGATCGTGAAACATACTTGAAAACGTCACTGTAACGAATGACTCGCAATTATTTTCCGCGAGCAGTTTTGAACGGTTTACGTTCTTGTTCACTGAGTTAGGATCTCCAGTTTTGAATAACGGAATAATCTGTTCGCGACAGTTCTGTGTATAACGGTCTGGTTTGCTCGACATTTCGCGACGGCACGACTAAGATGGGTGGCGAGCCTTTATTTAGGTCTCATGTTGAATGCTGCTTGCTGTCCGTCTGTCTGTCTGTCTGTACGTCCGTCCTTCCGTCCATCCGCCTATCCGTCCGTTCGTCCGTCAGTCTGTCCGTCTGTACGCCTTCACGGATAAACCGCTGAATCGATTTAGATAAGATTTGATATGGATATAGTTTGAGTAATGATGTAGGGTAAGGACATAGGGTACCTTTCATCCCGAAATATACAGTTCCAGAGGGAATAGCGATGAACGATTTAGGAGTCACGGATAACAGCTATTGGAATATATTTGATTTACCGCTCGCATTTTATCGCCGCCGCTGCCGCACTCGTGCGAAATCATGGCCAGGTCATTAACCTCTTGTCGTAACCCATTGCCGTTAACCCCTTGTATTTTTTTTATGCCAAGGAGAAGGCACGTGCGCATAGGCCAGCAGAGTGTAAATGGGATCTGAGACCTATATAGATTTGAATTGTAAAGACTACAATACTGCCCTCATAAGCGAATAGACGGTATCTCAAATTCAAAGGCCAAAGCATATTCAATCCTATCGTGTTACTAACAAGTTTGCATTTTCTACGGGAGTTTTGTCTGAGATACTGCCATTTCTGACGACACGCTAGCCTAGTTGGGAGTGACCCTGCCTTCGAAGCTAGGGGTCCTGGGTTCAAATCCCGGTAAGGGCAGATATTTGTGTGATGAGCACGAGTATTTGTTCCTGAGTCTTGGATGTTTTCTATGTATTTAAGTATATATTTCTCTATATAAGTAAGTTTATCGTTGTCTAGTACCCATAGTACAAGTCTAGAGCTTAAATTGGGACTAGGTCAATTTGTGTGACATTGTCCTGTGATTATTTATTTATTTATTTTATTTATTTCTGTTAGCAGGCTAGGGTTATCACGACTGCAATCTTCAGACTTCAAATGCGTTACCAACCCTTAGGACTATGGAATGCCTATGATAGTAATTTCACCGGTTGTCTTGTCCCCACGCTAAACCACAAACATGCGAACACTGCTGTTTGGGTTAATGGATAAGTTGGTGGTAGCGACCCGAACGGACACTGCACAAGGTTACACCACATTATATTATTTATGTGTTATGTAAATACATAGAACAAATACTTGTGCTCATCACACAAATATCTGCCCTTACCGGGATTTGAACCCAGGACCCTTAGCTTCGAAGGCAGGGTCACTACCAATGAGGCTAGCGTGTCGTCGATAATAATGAAGGTAGAAATAACTTGCAAAATACATACAAGCTTTGTTTGAAGATCAGTTTGTGATCAATTATGGATCTAGTATTATTTACACGTTTTTTAAAGAACGTTTTAGAAAGATATAAAAAACTTATCCGCAACAATCCCTCATCTAATAACATAAAAGGAAAAGAGACAATAGAAGACCGAAAAGTGATAGTTCAGAACTCGGCATGTGCTGGCTGTGAAGCCAACGATGGTCTTCCGTTGGGACCACTCGGTAAAAAGTCTAGTCTTCGTAAGTCAGCTCGTGAAATGAGCACAAAGCTATTCATCTCAGTCCTCAGGGTTGGCAAAGGTAAACGTTTAGGGCCCGCTTTCGTTACTTTATTTTCATTTGAATACACAACTCAACAAAAAACTACAAAGAATACCCATCCGTTTATTGTATTAATCAATATTGTAAACTCTACACAGTTAATAACTAGTTTGTGTATATTTTAGTCTGCCGCCCACCGCTGTCGCCACACTTATCGACTACCGACTTACGTTTCACTTTGTAGGTCTTCAGGTGGGTTCAAGGGCGGGCCTAGACGCACAGACTTGTGAATATAATATAATACTTGTATTACAAATGTGAAAGTTCACCATCTTACTAGACATAAGTACTTTATACCTTTTTTCAATTCACCGGATAGACGGCTCGAATCGACAACGACCTAGGGATCTCTCCGATTGGATTCCCTTTCGATCCGAAGGGACATCAGTTGGCTTTATTAATAGGGAATGTTCCAAAGAACTGTACGGTATAACTCGAAAGTCCATATTCCATCAACATCACCTTGATGAATGGCGTTCTTTTACCGTGCGTTTCACTGAGCACTTTGACATGTACGAGGAAACTCTGGAAGCAACTTCCCTCTGCTGTGTTTCCGACCAGCTATGATATGGGGAGCCTTTAAGAGAAGAACTTTCATTATTCTCAAAGGCCGACGTCCATCAGGTAACCTGCGTGCTCGATTGTCTCCCACTAAAAACAGCAATTTTGTGGTTTCTTCCGGTAGGAAACAATCGGTGATACGACCAGCACATAGGGTGGGTTATTCATTTGTGGTCATGATATTGCAAAAATCCATGGCTCTCAGAATCCATTAAGGTTCCCCATTTATGGTTTTAGTTTCTGAATCAACAACGTAGTCCTACGACAGTTATATCGAAGGAAAAGCAATGCTTAATTCAAGCTATGATTCGGTAACGATGACTTGTGGATTTGAATTATAATCCGGTTAGCAATATAATTTTTACATTAAATGCGGTTTGCCTGGTTGATTCGATTCCCGGTGACAGCAAAAAAATGAGTTATAAGGGTCATACACAGATTTAGGTTACCGTCTTTCCTGTGGACACATGAAAGTTAACGTTTTTAAGGCCTAATTTTCTGGCTAAGCCCATACCTTCAAAAACGCCGTCAGGACTGCTTTAGACCTATCATATAAAACCATAACTTATATGCACACAAGCTTGTAACTATTGGCCACAGGAGAGACGAATTTTGTTTTTAAGAGCGTGTATGACCCATAAGCGGGTCTATTTCGTTAAATATTTTTGGCCAAAATTTTTTTGGTCAAATGTTTCATTTCCCAAATTTTCATTTGCCAACCTGCTTTGTTTTCTGTAACCGTAAATATTTCAGGATTTTAAATGCTAACCTATAGGGTTTTACACTATGGTACTAAAAGTAAATTCCTAAAAAAATTATATAACATTGGTTTGGCAAACGAAAACTTTGGAAAATGATACATATTACCAAAAATATTTTGGCCAAACGGCAGGCTCCCGTTATAAGCAATTAAGCACTAGTGTTTGTCCTGTAATGTTTGTAAAATCTATAGAAGTATCCATATTAGGTTCGAAACTCTAAAAACTAGCAAACATGGAAGTGGAAAGTATCAGATAGTAAAAGTCACACACGCTGTTGTTTTTAGGATAATTATTGTGAGCGTCCTCCTCCAGTTTACAGATAATAAACATGGCAATGTGCAATGAACTTTTTGCGAAGATAATTAAACTGTTTGCGTTTTAGTTTAGGGGATTGCTCTTGTATACGTTTAAAGAAACGTGTTGTGAAGAGGATTGTGGTGATTCTTTAGGAAGGCGTCAGCGGTGAACGTGTATACATATAAAAAATATAGGTTAAACCTCACACAAATTAATCTGGTTCCGTACTAAGCTCTAGGCTTATACTGTAAGAGACCTGAGTGATAAACATAGAAATATAGAGAAATACCTACATACTTAACACGGTAATACTGCTCATACATAATGTTTCAATTAAGGGATCGGCCTCACCGACGCGTAAAATACTATGACGTTGCGTATACAAAATAATGGATCATACTAATTACATGGCGAAAATTTAACGGGCCGCAATTTACGCACCGTTAAGCTCTGGTGTGGTCGCTCGCTCGCTCGCGTACCTGGTCGTATTAACCCATATGTGGGGCACGGGCTTGTGGAGCTTGTTTCGTCACGACCCGGAACTATGGGGCACTGATCTTCCAATACTCAGGAACAAATACGCGTTCATCACATCACACATATATTAACTTGTATGGAGAAATGGAACCCAGTACGCTTAGCACAAGTTGTATTTTCTCGCTTGTCGCTCAGTGCGTCTCTATCATTGCAGACTAGATGGAAAGGGAGGTCCGAGCGACAAACAAGTCGCGGACCACTTGTGCTAGCCCTCCAGGACCGCTAGCTTCATAAGGTCACCGCCATTCATCTTAGCACATTAGCTGCCATGATGCACTACGTAACCAAATCCAGAATTTCCTTCCTGTGTAGCGAAAACTGTCTACGAACGAACAGAGAACCCGACTAGCGGGCTGCTGGCAGAGAAAGCGCTGAAGTCGCCATCAATTAAACTTGTAAACCATGTCAAACAAACCTTTTAGTCTGTGTCATGAACTTAGAACAAAACCAAACGAACCAATTCACCATGATTACTCGGTAATCAATCAGGTACTTGTAAAGATCAGCCCCCCATTTCACCATCTTGACAATGACACGTGACAGGTGACAATTCGGTATACATTGCAAAGTTAACTCGCTAATTACTGCTGAGTTTCATGTAAGCTGCGGAATGCACAATGAAATGTCACCTGTCACCTGTCATTGTCATGATGGTGAAATAGGGGGCAGGTGAGGTCTTGTTTTGTTCTATTTGTAATATTACTGCTGTTTTTTTCCCTTGAAATAAATAAATAAATACACTAGAACATTATTCTCATTTTAAGTTTAAGATGAAATAACTATTCATTATACGTTATTTTTAATTAGAACACGCTTTGTGAATATTTGAGGTTATGTGTCAAACAGTACTTATTTGTTTACATCTTTTACAAGTTCAATTGACACAGACTTTAGGCAACATTTCTTCGTAAATTATCACACTAGCTCTCGAACACTACTAAAGCCATATGCTATGTCACCACTTGTAATTCGAATCCTCATTGATCAATATTATATCAACTAAAATTCGATATTACAGTAAAAGTTTGAAATTATTTTGTAGTTGCGGTTATTCCGACATTTGTTTCATTTCAATTCTGCTATTTTATTGTCTATGACGGCTGACTAGTGTTGCCCAAATTAAGACTATAAAGAGAAGTACCTAGTGTGTTAAAACGACTTTAATTTCAGTGGTTTTTTAAATCACGCTTACTTGTGCCAGGTATAATCGTTACGATTAACCATTCAATCAAATAAATAAATATCACGGGACAATTTCACACAAATTGACCTAGTCCCAAACTAAACTCTTGGCTTGTACTATGGGTACTAGACAACGATAAACTTACTTATATAGAGAAATATATTCTTAAATACATAGAAAACATCCAAGACTCAGGAACAAATATTCGTGCTCATCACACCAATATCTGCCATTACCGGGATTTGAACCCAGGGGCGCTAGCTTCGAACCAACTACCAACTAGGCTAGCGTGTCGTCAGTAATTACAGTACAGTAAGTTACGTTACGTTATGATTTTCTTGACTAGCGTTTGTCGAGCGCATACACTGGGAAAACAAAACATCTTCCTCAATCGATTCCAGTGATTCAGATCAAAAAAATACATCTTAAGCGATTTATAATCTTAGTTTACTTTTCGTATCACTAGTAAACATCAAACTATAGACAATATCAATATCGCGCTTTGTTTACATCGTTCACAAGTTCTACTGATGGCGACTTTAGGCTAAACGACACGTGATGACATATATGATGCTACTTATGGTACGTTTAGGCTAACGTGCTATTATAATTGACCTTTCAACCGCTGGGGTATTCTGAATAGTAAGTCTAATTTAATTACTTGTTTTTGCTGGCGCGCTGAAAACGGTGAGTAGTAAAAACTAGTCTGCTTTTGTTGAATACCTTCCATCATCAGTATTGAGGAGTTGGGACAATGATACTAAAAAAAAAACCCGTGGTTTTAGGTAGGCAGCATCAACATTTCATAAGTAAAATTGGACCCTGGCCATAGAACGGTGTCACAGTGACGTTATAAGTGCAATCGGAAGAATTGGTAAACATAATGTCACTGTGACACAGTTCTATCGTGAGTCAAGGTTCCATATTCCAATAAAATAATTACCGAGTTACATACATATAAAAAAAAAATTAACTAAATAAAAATCCCTGTATTATAGCGTAACTTTTACAACCGCGTCCGAATCGGTCCATCCGTTTGGGAGCTACAATGCTATAGATAAACAAAGGGCTGAGGGTAAAAAAAATAGACTAATTGGGTATACCTTCTATTCTTTTAGGGTTCCGTAGCCAAAATGAGAAAAACGGAACCCTTATAGTTTTGTCATGTCCGTCCGTAGCGTCCGTCCGTCCATTTGAGACGGGCATTTTATTCAAAAACTAAAAGATGATTTTGATAAAATTTGGACTATGGTTTTTCGACAGTTCTTTTAAAAACACTTAGGTTTCTAAGCATTATTTTTGACAGCTTAAAATAATCGCTTATGCAAAATATATGAAACAATTTATTAAGGTAACGCTTAATAAATATAAATCAAAAATTATTTAGCTATTTCGAATATTATTATTGTAACAAAAGGGCGTAAGCGCTATGAAGATACGCTCGTTGGCTGGTACACTGTTTGGTGTTTGTAGTAACGGCTTTGGAACCCTACATTGAACATAGTCCGACTTGCTCTTGCCCGATTTTTATCAAGTCACGAAAAGAAAACACTTGCTTTTATATTCTGGCATCAATGCGCAAGTGAGTCATACACACTTAAAAACAAAAGTTGTCTTTCCTGTGGTCAATAGTTAAAAGCTTGTGTGCATATAAGTTTTGTTTTTATATGATAGGTCTAAAGCAGTCCTGACGCCGTTTATGCGGGAATGGGCTAAGACAGAAAATTAGGCCTTAAAAACGTTAACTTCGGGCGTGTCCACAGGAAAAACGCTAACCTAAATCTGTGTATGACCCAAATACAAGTGATCGGCGAAAACGGTGCAAAACTAACAAAACTTGTAAAGCTGACATAAATGAGAACTTACAACCAAAAAAAAAAGAATATTATTACAAGATTAGTGTTCATTTGAACTCTATATCAGTCTCAGATTTGGTATTAGGATATTAATATTTTCATAGCTGTAATGTAAGTTTTGCACCGTTTTCCCCGATCACTGGCAATTACGCAGTCGTCACTGTACGTATGTATAATATAGCGAGATTCCGTCGCTAGTTTTTGTATGTTCCCGTGGCATGCGAAGCGGCGACCTTGCGTGAGTCGACGCTAACGAGTATATTCGAGTGCCTTAGGCCTTTAATGGGAGAATCGTATTATTATTTATGATGAAACACAAAACGCGTGAGGTGCTTCAAATGTTTATAATTAAGCTTATCTTTTGCCGGTGTTGTTTATTGTTATTGTAACGAGAGCTGTCCAATTTTCCCAGATAAAATGTAACTCTGCCTCTGAAGCTTGCGGTCCTGGTTTCAAATCAAGAATCAAGATATTTGTGTGATGAGCGCGAATATTTGTTCCCGAGTCTTGGATGTTTTCTATGTGTTTATGTATGAGTTTCTCTATATAAGTATTTTTATCGTTGTGTAGTACCCATAGTACAAGCCTAGAGCTTTGGTTGGGACTAAGGTCAATTTGGACAATTGTGTGAGATGGTCCCTGTGTTTTTTTTTTTCAGCGGTTTAGATGTGGAAGCGTAACAAACAAACAGATTTACTTTCGCATTTATTATATTAGTATGGATGGTGGGTTTCTTTACAACTTTTATTTAATAGTATAGGCGTACAGAATCAGAATCAGAATAATCTTTATTCAAGTAGGTTTACAAATAATAAACTCTTTTGAAACGTCATAGTAGCGACTTAGCCTAAATTGACTGCAGGTTCAAATCGCGACCGATCAGAGAAGAACCTGTAAGAAACTCTGTCGGATGTCTCTTTTTTTTTTTTTTTTTTCGACGTTCGCAACCTTTTGTCGTAAGGACTAAACATTTTATTACAAGCAATTCAGTCCCAAGCATTGTTATCATTAATATAGTCTTTAATACTATAATATGCTTTAGAAATTAGTTTACGCTTAACGTAACTCTTAAATTTATTTACTGATAGTTCAGTAACATTACTTGGGAGCTTATTATAGAACCTAATACAATTACCCATAAAAGAGTTTTTTATTTTATGGAGCCGCGTGAAGGGCACTGCGAGCTTATATTTATTTCTGGTATTAACATTATGTATGTCACAGTTCTTTCTAAATTTAGCGATGTTTTTATGAACATAAATAATGTTTTCATAAATGTATTGACTGTGCATGGTCAATATATTAATTTCTTTAAACTTATCTCTAAGCGAGTCTCTCTGGCCCATCTTGTAGACAGCACGAATAGCCCTCTTCTGCAGAACAAAGATGCTATTTACATCAGCAGCACTACAACTTTATGGAGAGCCGGGGTATGCATGAAATCGAGTCATTTAGTACTGAATTTCCATAGAAAGAGGCTTGATTTCTTTGTTCCCAAGTATATATGGACTTTATTGTACAGTCACGAACATTAATTTAGGATCCATCTAAGGTCGAATTTCGTCTGGCAAACTTGTACCTTTAAGAGCTACTAAGATATTATTATATGATTTCAGTTGGTAATGTTGGTTGTCGCGTTGTTGTTTATGTATTACTAGGGGCAACTGCTCTTAGCTATGCAAATCCGACGTAACAACGGAGAGGAACGATCCTTTCCGATTTTTTCCGACAGTTTGATAGAAGGAGAGAGCGGGAACAGTTTCTGACAGATGGCTACTTAACTTCTCAACTAGTTATATATTTCAATTTGTGGCCTTTGATATATGATTTGAATAGATTGTGTGCACTAAGTAGGGTATTCAATTAAAATAAAAACTAGTAGGCCTCAAGCATACGGCATTTAAAAAAAATTACAATAATTATTGCAATTAATATTTTTACTAGGTACATAAAATACCATTAAAACGAAAAAAAAAACAAGTTATTTTTGACAAAATAGCCTACGAGAAAAAGAAATAAACAATGTAACATTCCAAATGAATGAGTTTTCAAGTTTTAGTATCGCGTGTATTCACCGTTATCCCCCCCTCCCCCACCGCATGCCTACCTTGGCTTTCAATTAAGTTGTACTCCTTTTAAAGTGTTTTCCTTGTATATTTTCATGTAAAGTTTGATTCTGATTGATCGGAAACTTTACTCGGTTAGCTGGTATATTAAGCCTTATTTTATCAAGTGTTACCGTTGATCAACAAAGTGTTAGATTTTTTTTTTACTTTGACTTACCACTAAGTTTTTTTAATTACAGGACACTTTCGGACGCGCGCGCAATTGGGTGAAAGAGCTGCAGCGACAGGCGTCTCCCTCCATCGTGATCGCGCTCGCGGGCAACAAGAGCGACCTCGCAGCCAAGCGCATGGTCGAGTTCGAGGAGGCGCAGGCGTACGCCGACGAGAACGGGCTACTCTTCATGGAGACCAGCGCCAAGACGGCGATGAACGTCAACGACATATTCCTAGCGATCGGTGAGTCACAGTCACTACTATTCATGAAGAACAGCGCCAACATGGCGATGTACAACAACGACATGTTCCTAGCGATGAGTGAGTCGTTAGGTAGAGATCAGCCCCCTATTTCACCATCGTGACAATGACACGTGACGGATGACATTTCGGTATACATCGCAAAGTTAACAGTGTTAACACGTTGATATATCACTGGGTTTCATATAGACTGCGCTATGTACACTGAAGTGTCAACTGTTACCTGTTCTTGTCAGGATGGTGAAATAGGGAGCTAATAACTTAAGCTTTGCTTATTCTTGTAAATTAAATATCTATCCGGACCCAATGATGTAATGCTATATTAATGTATTTAACATTAACTTATTAAGAGGTTTTAACGTGAGTAGTAGGGATTCGTGCGTTCTGGCTCAAGAGCCAGAACACACAAATCGGTTGAAATTCGGTATTCTAAAAAAAGCTCGTCCCATACTCACATATGCTCCTCGGATCATATGTGGAGTCACACCTCCTCACGTAGTCATTAATGGTGTCGTTGGTTAGGTCATCAAAATAGACTCCTCTGATTGGCTGATTTTAAGGAAACCACTCCCCCTCATATGATCATTAATAACGTCGTTAGTGAACATTAGTGATATCATTAGTATAGACTCCTCTGATTGGCTGATTTTAAGGAAACCACGCCCCCTCATATGATCATTAATAACGTCGTTAGTGAACATTAGTGATATCATTAGTGTTATATAGTTGTTATATCCCTATGTGATATTAGATCCTCCTAATGGTTGTTGACTACTTTGTATAACATAATCATGTGTAAGCTAGCATGTTTAACTTCAATGTCCTTATATTGGAAGTAGGAATTATATTATTTATTACTACTTGCTCTAGAAATCCATGGAACATTAAATCCCCCTATGAATTGGTACATATCAGCCCATAAATGTAGTCTTATAATTATAAAGGTAGGATATAGTTGTACGTATAATACCTAATCATGTCTCACGATTATTATGATACCTAGATTAAATGTTATTATTACTAAACTTATAAAAAACGTATTATTAGTTATAAAAATTTACATGTCTAAACTTAGATACTCTTACCGCCTGTTTCACAATAGTCAAGTAAAGCATATCTGTTAAATAAAGAAAGCCCTTTGTTGGGATCATTAATTTATTGTTTTGACTATTATCACATCTTCGTTTCGAATGAATAGTTTGTATAACTTTATCTATATTGTTAGAAAAAGGTCGATTCTGGCGCTTCGCCGGCCGCTGCCGCGGCACGCTCGCTACGCTCGCTCGGCTCGCGCACCAAGGATTGCAGTTCTACCTAACACTCCTCCTCGCTGCGCTCGTCGTCGTACCTATCTTTTACATATCAAACATGATGTTTTTTGGCTTAGGAAACTAACTGATTGGAATTCAAGTATTGCAAGAGGCACTCAATAATTGAAAACTGGTTTCATAATTACTAATTACGAAGAATGTAGTGTATGTAATGTTCTAATATTTCAACATAATTTATTCCAAATGAGTTGTTTTGAAATTGTAAACGAGATTTTAATCGACAAAAAATATATATAAGGTGTACTGTGACCCTATAGCAGTATTATTGTTGTTTATACTATCTATTATAATTACACGTCTGCGTTCATCTACACCAGCATGGCGGTAAGTATTTTTTTTTTGTTGAACACGTCAATTAAATATATCATCCGTGCATTTGTAGTTTGAACAATATTTTATTTTTATCGTTGCAGCATACTCAAATTGATGTGGTGGATGATGAAGAGTACACCTTCAAGCACTATTACTATCCCTTATCTGATGGAGATGATAGTCCACCACTTCGCATCAAAGGGCAGGACGATTCATCGCTTTTAAAACGAAAATCTAATGCGTCTGAAACGAACATAGACGTCTTCTTCGAGCAACCGAAGAATAAGAAAAAATGTACATCATCAACGGTTGGTCGAGGATGTAAGGGTGGGATATCATACATATCAACTAATACCGAAGACTGTGAGCATGCCTCTCATATGATTAAAATAGAAGTATACGATTTTAAAAAGTTGGCGAAAGTCCCTCGAACACTATGACTGGGGTACGGGGCAATTCATGGGGATGGCACATTCTTTGTGCAGTTCAAAATTTAAAACACCAAAATTTATACCAATTTTTCTACATAATTTAAGCAATTATGATGCCCATTTTATAGTACATGCACTTCATTTTAGAGAGGGTGAAGTTGAAATTATTCCCCAAAACAAAGAGAAATATATTTCATTTACCAAAAAAATTAAAATTAACGGTCATGATATTAGCTTGCGATTTTTGGATTCATACAAGTTCATGTCAGCCAGCTTGAATAATCTGGCTGAAAATCTTAAAGTAGAGCAATTTGAAGAGCTGAGAAAACAATTCCCAAACTTTGATGATTTTAAAAGACTGATAAGAAAAGGCATTTTCCCATATGAGTTTGTTAAATCTTATGACTCACTAAATGCAACCTTCCTTCCAGAGCAAGCTGAGTTTTACAATTTGTTAAGTGATAGTAACGTATCCGATAAAGACTATGCTTTTGCAAAAGATGTTTGGAGTCATTTTAAATGTAAAAATATGTCTGATTACTCAAACTTGTACCTAAAAACCGATGTCATGCTATTAACTGATATCTTTGAAAACTTTCGCAAAATATGTATAGAGACTTATGATTTGGATCCAACACACTATTATACTGCACCTGGCTTAAGTTGGGATGCAATGCTTAAATATACTAATGTAGAACTAGAGTTATTAACAGATTTTGAAAAAATATCATTTGTTAAATCGGGTATAAGAGGAGGAATATCGCAATGTAGTAACCGTTATGCAAAAGCTAATAATGAGTATTTAGAAGATTATAACACTAATGAACGCAAATCATACTTGGCTTATTTTGATGCAAATAATTTGTACGGATGGGCCATGTCTCAGTCTTTGCCTATAGGAGAATTTGAATGGGTAAATACAGAAGTTGATTTTAATGTTCCTAACACTTCTGATTATGGTTATATACTTGAAGTAGATCTTGAATACCCTGATGAACTGCATGATACTCATTCCGATTTTCCTCTTTGTCCTGAAAATATTATCACCGGGAATAGCAAAGATCGCAAATTAGTTCCCAATTTAAACAAAAAAACAAAGTATAAAATTCATTATAGGAATCTTGTACAGTGTTTAAATATGGGGTTAAAATTAACTAAAATACATAGAATATTAAAGTTTAAACAAAGTCCTTGGCTTCAAAAATACATTGATTTGAATACGCGTCTGCGTATTTTAGCTAGTTCCGATTTTGAAAAGGATTTCTATAAATTAATGAATAATTCTATTTTCGGCAAAACAATGGAAAACATTGAGAAGCGAGTTAATGTGAAATTGTTAACTCATTGGAATAATAGAGGTAAGGTGCAAGGTGCTGAATCATTAACTGCACGCCCCGAGTTTCATAGTCTTTCTATTTTCTCTGAAAACTTGGTGGCTATTCAACTTTCTAAAACAAAAGTTTTTTACAACAAACCTATATATTTAGGTTTTTGTATTTTAGAAATATCAAAGACATTAATGTATGACTTTCATTATAATTACATGAAAAAAAAAATTCAAAACAATGCTAAGTTGTTGTATACCGACACTGATAGCTTAATTTACCAATGTTACACAGACAATTTTTACTCTGATATAAAACCTGATTTATCACGATTTTTTGATACGTCGGACTATGCCACTGATAATGTCTTTGGTTTCCCACAATTGAACAAAAAGAAACTTGGATATTTTAAAGATGAAAATAATGGTAAGATTTTAAAGGAGTTTGTAGGTTTAAGATCCAAAATGTATGCGATGTCTGTTGATAATAAGTTCATAGCTAAAGCTAAAGGTGTTAACAAAAGTGTAAGCAAAAAAATGAAAATGGAGAATTATAAAGATTGTCTTTTTAATAAAAATAATTTAAACTCAGAAATGTATAGATTCCGCTCAATTAAACATGTTATATTTACACAAAAAATTAATAAAACTAGCCTATCGTATAATGATACAAAACGATATATTGTTCCAAATTCTACAAATACATTGGCATGGGGTCATTATAGTTTAAGAACTTAAACAGCAATTAGTATTAATTTAGGTCATAGTTTAATTATTAAGTTGTAATTGTATGGTTTGTAAATTTATTTGGTGTAGGGTCATTATAATTTAAATATCAACCACTAACATTTTATAGAATAATTAGTCATAATGCTCTGATTAAACTGTAGAAAAAAAAAGTTGTATAAATTAATTAATATTTTGTGGAATGTTATTGTAATAGCTATATATTAAGATGTTTGTAAAATAATACACTTCATTAAATTTATATATATTTGAAGCATTTTTTTTTAATTTTTATTCTTGTCTCAAATCTATTACATACAACACGTTTTTTGTGTTATTAGAAAAATGATTCACTTTATTCATCCATTTACAGCTATTGTTGCCGGTCCAAGCGGCTGTGGTAAATCTAATTTTGTTACTAAGTTCCTAAACAATTTGGATAGTATTTGCACTAAAACGTTTTATAATACATTATGGTGTTATGATGAAATGCAACCATTATATAATTTGAGTAACGTTAATTATAATCAGGGTATTCCAGACTTAAGCATGTTTGATGGTAAAAACCCACAACTACTTATTATTGATGATCTAATGAGAGAATCCGACGGTCGAATAGTAGACATTTTTACTAAAGGGAGTCATCATCGAAATTTAAGCGTTTTTTACATAACGCAGAATTTATTTCATCAAGGTAAAGGTCAACGTGATATTTCATTAAATTCTAGTTACATAATATATTTTAAAAATCCTAGAGATAAAACACAAATCCGCTATTTGGCACGTCAAGTTCACCCTGAAAATCCGAAGTTTGTAGAAGAAGCTTATAAAGACGCCACTAAAGAACCTCATGGTTATTTATTAATTGACCTTAAACAAAATACAAATGACATGTGTCGTTTTAAAACGAAGATATTCCCATCTGATAATTATTGCACTGTTTATGTACCCAAAAAAGGATTTAAATACGACAAACATCACCAAGTATTTATCAGTACTAAATAATGTCTGATAGAGTAATTATCCATAAACACCTCCTGGAAGCATTGCATACATTAAAGCCAAAATACCGAAAGGCTTTATTAAAATCGTGTAATGATCAAGAAATAAACATAATTTGTGAATGCATTTATAATGTTTTAAAAGGTAAAATTCCGATTAATGAAAAAGAACGAAGCAAATTAGAGAAATATAAAATAATATTACGAAAATTAGTAGCAAAGGGCAAAACAAAATTCAGAAAAAGTGTCATCATTCAAAACGGTGGTGCATTTCTACCTATAGTTTTAGGTGCTGTTCTTAATACGCTAATAAGAAACTTAACATAATAATAATAAAAATATGGAGAACGTAAAAAAAATGATTCTTGTAGAACCAGAACTCATTGAAAGATTGAAACAAAATAATAATAATTCACTAAACTCTTTATCTCTCCTGGATGGGGAAATGCAAAAAGTGTTGAATAGTAAAATGGATGATCGTGAAAAATGGGCCTTGTATTCTCAAGCCTTACAGCGATATCTACATATTTCGGAAACACAAAGGAAACCTATTTCATTACCAATTATAATGAATCATTTTGAAAACCAAATTGACGAAGCGGGGACAGAACCATTAAAAGAAGAAAACAATGTCAAAACAGTAGTCACAACTCTACCACCACGAGAGGAAGACAACGTGACGCCAACTCAGATTAAGTCATTAACAAAACAGTATACACCATCTTATATGCTTAATGTATTACCTAAAACATATAAAAAGAAAGGAGAAGTGTTACTCGATTTTATTATAAAAAACAAACCTCTTATTTGGTGGAAAGATAAGGGAGAAGTAGTTGTAAACAATGAAATTATTCTTGGAAGTAATATATTGGATTTAATTAATGATGCTGTTAGACCTTTAAAACGTCCTAAACCAATTGGTTGGAAACATTTTGCTACAGCTTTAAAAGAATTACAAGTCCCCGCATCTTGTATCGGTAATCCAGAAAATTTGCAGTTCATTAATCAATTACAGGAACAAGAAATTACGGACAACTACGTTACTCCTAAATCGTCAATTGAAAATAAAAAAACATCAATAATAAGAAAAAATCATAAACAGGTAAATAAAAAAATCGATTGGGAAAAATGGAGCCCTTATTAGACATTTATAAAACTTACTATGATGTTTCTAATCCAGCTGGTTACAGTAGTGTTAACAATTTAGCCAAAGCCATGCGTGGTAAAATGAAAAGAGATGATGTAAAAAAATGGTTGAGCGCTCAAGAAACTTACACTCTTCATAAACCTGTTCAGAGACGCATAGCAAGAAATAAATATGTTTTGTCTAATTTAAATGTACTTTGGCAAGCTGATTTAAGCGATATGCGCACCTATAGTCAATATAATGATGGTTATAAATATATTATGTGTGTTATTGATGTTTTTAGTAAATATGCTTTCGCGAGAGCTATGAAAAAGAAAGACTCGACAACGGTCAAAATGTGTTTCGAAAGCATATTTGCAGAAGCTCACACTACTCCTACTCATATTCAATCCGATAAAGGAACTGAATTTGTTTCGAAAGTTGTAAGAGAATACTTAAAAACTAGAAATGTAAACTATTACACTACCAATAATCCTGATATAAAAGCTAGTATTGTGGAAAGATTTCAGAGAACCTTAAAAGGTAAAATGTGGCGATATTTTACTCATAAAAATACATATAAATATATTGATGTCTTACAAGACTTGCTTTATTCTTATAATCATACCTACCATTCGAGTATAAAAATGTGCCCCGTCAATGTTAACTCTAATAATATTATGACGGTTTGGTGTAATTTATATAAAAGTCCAAAAGACAAAATTCAAGCAGTAGAATCACCAAAATTACATTTAGGGGATTATGTAAGAATAACGAAATATAAACATATATTCCAAAAAGGATATGAGAGTAACTGGAGTGATGAAATATTCATAATTGATTCAATCATTAAACGATCACCTTGGATTGTATATACCCTAAAAGACTTGAACAATGAATCAATTACGGGGACTTTTTATTCCAAAGAATTGCAAAAAGTAATCTTTAACCCCACCACTTTACATAAAATAGATAAAATAATACGATCACGTTGTGTTGGTAGCAGAAAGGAAGTATTGGTGAAATGGAAAGGATATCCGAACAAATTTAACAGTTGGATAACAGCATCAAATTTGGAAGCAATATGAGTGAAGACAGTTTTTATCTAACTTTACTGAGTAATAGTTCAGCAATTTATTATCCAGAGAATACAACTGCAAATTTCTTAACCAAATTACCCAAAACGATTAAGTTAGGAGGAGAATGGATGGTAGCATTGGTCGAGTTTCATTCTCCATGTACCATGTTTAATGTTCAAGAACACGAGAATGTACTATATATAAAAGTAAAAGGACGCATGCCTCATGAAAGCTCATTTTCTACCATAGAATATAAATCTCATATTCCTGCTACTACATATGATAGTATAGATAATTTCTTAAATGCCTTTAATGAAAATTCACTGTTGAAAAATAAAGTAAGGTTCAGTTATGATGAAATTTCAAAACTTGTTAAAGTTAGTTCTAATAATGAAATGGTATCATTAACTGCTTCATCTCAACTAAGCCTTTAACTTGGTTTTGAACCTAATACAAATTTTATTACGAGTCAAGTGAGTAAATATCCACTAAACTTGTACTTGGGTTTACCATCACAAATGTTCATATATTCTGATATAATTCAACCACAAATAGTAGGAGACGTTATGACGTCATTAATTAGAATAGTACCTTTAGACCCTACTAAATATATATATGGTGCATACAGAATGCACGTTTTTTCCCCTGCGCACTATGTTCCAGTTATGCGAAGAGAATTTGATACCATAGAGATAGATATAAGAACAAGTGTTGGTAATAAGGTACCATTCCAATTCGGGACATCGTGTGTGAAACTACATTTCAGACGTATAAAATGATTCATAAACAAATTCGCGCAGTTTGTCCATACGAACATTATTACTCACATCAGGCTGGATCAGGGGTTGGAATAGTATATAAAGGTATACCACATCAACGCGGACATGGTATTGGTAGTTTCTTGGGGGGATTATTTAGATCTATCCTACCTTTATTATCTAGTGGTGCTCGAAGCATCGGTAAAGAAGCGTTGAATGCTGGTGTTGGGTTGGTGTCTGATATGATGCACTCACGTCCTTTGGAACAATCCATTAAATCTCGATTTAAGGACGCTAGTGCTAATTTAAAGCGAAAAGCAGATGAAAAAATGGATTATCTAATGACAGGCTCTGGCTATAAAATAAGTAGAAAACGTTTAGATTCCACCATTAAAAGAAAAGCATTGAGACGAAGAGGTTCTAAAAGCAAACATAATTTTGAAGATATTTTTAAAAATAAATAATGTCTTTCTTACATCATCATTCATGTGAGTGCGCTAAGTCAGAACTGGATTTATTTGCTCTTCCATCTACTCAAACAAGTATTGAAAATGGACAGTGGATTTATTATAAACCAATATCTTCTTTAACTGATGATGGACCAATTGAATTCCTAGTACCTGGAACCGGAGATGATTATTTAGATCTTACTCACACGATGATTCATATTAAAGCTAAAATTTTAAACCAAGATTCCTCAACAATAAAACCAACAACTATTGTAGCACCAGTCAATAATTGGTTACATTCACTTTTCAATCAATTAGATATTTATCTAAATCAGAAACTTGTGTCCCCACCGAACAATACATACGCGTATCGAGCGTACATTGAAACTTTACTTAATTATGGTCCATCAGCTAAAAAATCGCATCTTACTTGCGGATTATGGTATGAAGATACGGCACACAAATTTGATGCAGCTGACTCATCCAATGAAGGTTTTGTTAAGAGAAAAGAATTAGCTAAAGAAAGTCATGTTATTGAGATGATTGGACACTTACATGGAGATATTTTTAATCAAGAAAAATTTTTGATTAATGGTGTTGAAATACGTGTTAAATTAGTGCGAAGTAAAGAAATTTTCAATCTTATATGACCCAACGACGAAAAATTTAAAGTTAAAATTGATGATGCAAGTTTAATGATTCGTAGAGCTCGAATCAATCCAACAGTTTTACTAGCGCATCAAAAAGTCTTAGCAACCACAACTGCAAAGTATCCTATTACACGAGCCGAAGTAAAAGTTATGTCTATAGAATCTGGAGTTCGGGGTAAAACTTTAGACAATATATTTTTAGGTCAAATACCTAAAAGATGTATCATAGGATTTGTTAATAATACAGCATTTAATGGTAGCTTACAATTAAATCCATTTAACTTTCAGCATCATAATATTAATTCATTCAGTTTATATGTTGATGGACAACAAGTTCCCTCTAAACCATTGCAACCATCCTTTAGTAACAATTCAACTGCATCAGCCTATCATACATTATTTTCTGGAACTGGAATCCACTTTTTGGATGAGGGTAATTCAATTGGCCGAGATGACTACAGCGGTGGTTACTGTTTAATGGCTTTTGATCTTACCCCCGATCTCTCAGCTAGTTCACGAACACATTGGAATCTTATTAAGCATGGAAGCGTCCGCTTAGAGGTTCAGTTTGATGCAGCACTTACAACCACAGTCAATTGTGTTATTTATGCTGAGTTTGATAATGTAATTGAGATAAATAAAAACCGTGATGTGAATGTAGATTACAATAGTTAAGTTAAAATATAAGTAATGAAAACTCCCCTTTATTTACATCATATCACTACTAGAATTGTTAAAGAAATGACGTGTTGTGATGTAATTACAAATGAATACAAGGGAAATACAATCATATATGAGACAAATAAATCCTACAATTGGAAATAATGTTTTCGCTGCTAACAGAATACCGCTCATTGTTGATAAACCAGTATTTATCATCAGTAATTTGGATCCTGACTTTAAGCCAGGGTCTCATTGGGTGGCTATTCATATCAATACCGATGGAATTGGGGAGTACTTTGACTCATATGGTCGCAAACCAAGTGGGCACCATCGAATGTTTTTAAAAAGAAACTCACGAATATGGTTTTATAACCATATACCTCTTCAGAACTTCTTTACATCTGTTTGTGGTAAATACTGTTTAGTATATTTTGTAAGTTTAAAGGTGTAACAATGTTTAACTTTCTAAATTCCTTTTCTAAAGATACTATAGGTAACGATTTATTGATAAGTAAAATGTTTCAATCTTTCTTTTATGTAAGAAAATAATAAAATAAATATTTTAATATAATATAATGTCTTTTTATTACCCTGTTATTTTCTAAGTATAAAGGTATAACTATAATTAATAAATAAACAAAAGACAATACACATAAGAAATTTATTGCTCTGAACAAAAAAAAAAGTAATGATTTCACTGCTAACATAGTTTACACTTCATGATTTAAATTGATATTTCTTGCAGCTTTCTAAGTCCGCGATTTCTTTTGTTATTTCATATATTATTTCTTGACTGCTCTGATAATGCCTGTTATTATCTTTGTCCTTTACATAATACTTTACTCGCACATCTGCATGTTTCCAGTGTTCGTGGGCAGGGACTTTCGCCAACTTTTTAAAATCGTATACTTCTATTTTAATCATATGAGAGGCATGCTCACAGTCTTCGGTATTAGTTGATATGTATGATATCCCACCCTTACATCCTCGACCAACCGTTGATGATGTACATTTTTTCTTATTCTTCGGTTGCTCGAAGAAGACGTCTATGTTCGTTTCAGACGCATTAGATTTTCGTTTTAAAAGCGATGAATCGTCCTGCCCTTTGATGCGAAGTGGTGGACTATCATCTCCATCAGATAAGGGATAGTAATAGTGCTTGAAGGTGTACTCTTCATCATCCACCACATCAATTTGAGTATGCTGCAACGATAAAAATAAAATATTGTTCAAACTACAAATGCACGGATGATATATTTAATTGACGTGTTCAACAAAAAAAAAATACTTACCGCCATGCTGGTGTAGATGAACGCAGACGTGTAATTATAATAGATAGTATAAACAACAATAATACTGCTACAAAAAAAAAATACTTACCGCCATGCTGGTGTAGATGAACGCAGACGTGTAATTATAATAGATAGTATAAACAACAATAATACTGCTATAGGGTCACAGTACACCTTATATATATTTTTTGTCGATTAAAATCTCGTTTACAATTTCAAAACAACTCATTTGGAATAAATTATGTTGAAATATTAGAACATTACATACACTACATTCTTCGTAATTAGTAATTATGAAACCAGTTTTCAATTATTGAGTGCCTCTTGCAATACTTGAATTCCAATCAGTTAGTTTCCTAAGCCAAAAAACATCATGTTTGATATGTAAAAGATAGGTACGACGACGAGCGCAGCGAGGAGGAGTGTTAGGTAGAACTGCAATCCTTGGTGCGCGAGCCGAGCGAGCGTAGCGAGCGTGCCGCGGCAGCGGCCGGCGAAGCGCCAGAATCGACCTTTTTCTAACAATATAGATAAAGTTATACAAACTATTCATTCGAAACGAAGATGTGATAATAGTCAAAACAATAAATTAATGATCCCAACAAAGGGCTTTCTTTATTTAACAGATATGCTTTACTTGACTATTGTGAAACAGGCGGTAAGAGTATCTAAGTTTAGACATGTAAATTTTTATAACTAATAATACGTTTTTTATAAGTTTAGTAATAATAACATTTAATCTAGGTATCATAATAATCGTGAGACATGATTAGGTATTATACGTACAACTATATCCTACCTTTATAATTATAAGACTACATTTATGGGCTGATATGTACCAATTCATAGGGGGATTTAATGTTCCATGGATTTCTAGAGCAAGTAGTAATAAATAATATAATTCCTACTTCCAATATAAGGACATTGAAGTTAAACATGCTAGCTTACACATGATTATGTTATACAAAGTAGTCAACAACCATTAGGAGGATCTAATATCACATAGGGATATAACAACTATATAACACTAATGATATCACTAATGTTCACTAACGACGTTATTAATGATCATATGAGGGGGCGTGGTTTCCTTAAAATCAGCCAATCAGAGGAGTCTATACTAATGATATCACTAATGTTCACTAACGACGTTATTAATGATCATATGAGGGGGAGTGGTTTCCTTAAAATCAGCCAATCAGAGGAGTCTATTTTGATGACCTAACCAACGACACCATTAATGACTACGTGAGGAGGTGTGACTCCACATATGATCCGAGGAGCATATGTGAGTATGGGACGAGCTTTTTTTAGAATACCGAATTTCAACCGATTTGTGTGTTCTGGCTCTTGAGCCAGAACGCACGAATCCCTACTACTAACGTGTTTTAATAGGTTCACTTTAATGTACGTCTGTTGCGATGAAGTAGGTTTTTTAAAACTTGAAAGTTAAATCATTTAAACATTGATACAGAGCCCGTAATAACTTGAATTAAAGAAAATAAGTAAGTTCGTCTTTGCACATCACTATTAATTTTTTTTTTTTTTTCTAATCAATTACCTGGATTATATGGACTTGCACCGACGTACTATGGTCTCAAACCAGCGACACAATATTGTTGCTAAGAAGGCTAGCACAAGTTGCCCGCGACTCGTTCGACGCTCGGTAATCTCTCTCTACCCAGCTTGTAACGAAAGAGACGCAGACGCAGACAAGCGAGAAAATACAACTCTGGCCTCTAAGGTCCACCATACAGCGAAATTTGCCAATGTAATATGAACCTATTGTAAATACAATAGATTATTTATTTTACGTAGATTGTCCCTGAAAAAACAAAGAAAATCTTTTTTAGTTTCTTTGCAACATATCTATATTGTAATGGTCGTATTATGTACATTTTTTTTACGAGTGGCCTATGGAAGCTAGAGCCGTGTTGACATTCTACCGCCGGCTCGCTCATGTTACCAATATTGTTCAATAACATTTCCGACAGTTCTGTTTACGTTCACATACTCACTCATACTACATACATATCATCACGCCTTCATTCAGAGTGGGGTAGGCAGACCTACAGAAATACAAACAACTCTAAAAAAACTTGTTGATAGTTCTGTAACCACATTTTGTACAAGTAGGCTAAGGTATACCAGAGTATTAGTGACAGGTTGCAAGCCCATCGCCTAACAGTACTACAAGCCTTTATTCCCTTAGTCGCCTCCTACGACATCCACAGGAAGACATGGAGTGGCACTATTCTAACCCGGCAACCACACGGGCACTAATGCTATTGTCCGTTAAATATATGTTCAGTCCCTGAGTCATGTTTGTATGTAAAAATCAAGGTTCGCCGATATATATCAATCGATATATACGTTGAAATATATTAATACGTTGATATAGCCAGATTTTTAAAAGCAGTTTTTTTTCTATAGCGTAGTTACACATCCAAAGTAAAATGTTTCTCTTTAAATTCTGTCACCAAACTCATGTTTCAGGGAATTACCTAGTTTCGTTGGTGTTCTATTAGATTTATATTGATTTCAAACCTTATCATCACGGAGTAAGATTTATAATAAATAGGTTGTATTTACAAGAATTGTTTTTCGCCTAAAAATAAAATGCCTACTTACTTACCTTTTATGTGAATGCCCGCGAGTTAACTTGGAATTATTTTCCTTGATCGTTTATTATTGTTTCGAGCTTAGATAAGACTAGAACAACATTGCATCTTTACCAGTCTAATTTACCAACTACAAAATTCGTTTTATTTATTTCGGATTTATGTTTTGATGTTTATAATAAAAATATCATGCATTGATATTTACCGTGTGGATGCCGGGTTAGAATAGTGCCACTCCATGTCTTCCCGTGGATGTCGTAAGAGGCGACTAAGGGAATAAAGGCTTGTAGGGTTAGGACTGGTAAACATCTTAGCCTGATTGTGCAAAATGTGGTTACTTACAGAATTATTGGATTGTTTTTTTAGAGTTCTTGTTTTTTTTCTGTAGCTCTGCCTACCCCACTCTGGGAATGAAGGCGTGACGTTATGTATGTATGTATATCGGAATTACTCGTATATTAAATAATCGCATATTTATATTAAATATGGGAGGTTTTCGAACCCTGGTAAACATGTTGATCGTTGGCGGCGAGTGCAGGTGTTGATGATGTTTTGATGTTTGCAGCGAACAAGTTACCAAAGAGCGAAGGCGGCGGCGCCGCGGCGGCGGGCGGCGCGCGGCGCCTGGCGGACGGCGAGCAGCCGCGCGCCTCCTCCTGCTGCAAGTGATACACGACAAGGGTACGGCCACACAGCTCATACACGACACGCGCACTCATGCATACCGCGGGAACGAAGTGATACACGCAAAATACACTGGTGATACACTGCTAGTACACAGGTACAAAATGATACACTCGTAACTTTTGTAATATTCAACACGGGTACAATAATACATACCACGTGTATAAAGTGATATATTCATGAATTCAGAGGCCGCACAGTAGTTCGCGTAGAACAAGCTAGCTGGACAAAATTATTTTATCACATATATCCATATTTATGGGTATGTTAAGTATAGTTGTATACTTAAATTTAATAATGTAATGTTAGTTTGAGAATTGAGGGTGCAAAAGAAAAAAATGATAATATTCACATACAAATTTATTTAAAATATTACAAAACATCATTCTTAAACTAGGTATTATTATTATATACATTCTTTAGAAAAGATAAATTTTAGAGGCCTACAAAAATTAAGAAATGAAAATTAAAAATAAAGATGGGCGAGGATTCTGCCAAACAATATTACCCACATCATCGCGTAATTGAATGGGAACGAATGAAAATACAAACAAGTATTCGTCTGAATCATCAGTCAGTGAATTTTTGTTTGTATGTGCTATGTCCTGAACTTCCGTCGCAACCCCATTTACTAATAAGCGTGAATGAAGAGCAAGGTAACAGGCTGTTGACAACTTCTTCTTGAGCTAATATCAATCGTTCAGTAGTTTTGTCTAAAACGGCTTGAACCTTGATTTCAGCACGAGTTTCAGTTACAACAATCTGTTCTTCTGGAGGAAAACAGGAAATTTTAGACTTTCGAAGACTATACAATGATGGAAATAATTCGAGTTTTTTTATACGCATTTGTGTTAGATTTACTGTCAACGTAGTACGCCAAAGCTTCATCACCAGACAAGCACCTACTTGCATTAGTCTCGGTAGTCTTAGTATACAATTTGATGAGTCTCTTTGATCACATGTGCTGCTTTCCTGTTGCCTGACATCCGCATCGATACTTCTGCAGCATAAACTAGCTCACTAGTACTTCTGCTCTGGATCAAATCATCAACTCGTCGACGCTTCGTCTTTAGACTCGATTCATGAAAGTCTTTCGTTGGTCGACCTGCTTTTGATAGATGGTCTGAGGACACAGATGGGGAGCATGGTATCACCGATACATTGAACGTAATATTCGCACCCTGTAACCACTCTAAATGTAGGTTTAAAAACAGTTCTAGGTTTTTTCCGGCAGTATTCCACTTTTCATTAATTGTCGACGATAATTTAGAAATTTTCATTTTCATGTCCCTCAGGGATTGTGCAGTGGCTCCGCTTAGGTCATATTTCGATGAAATAAACCGAAATCAGTCTTCGTTTCTTGTTAACTTCGGGTGTTTTCTCCATTCTTCAAAAAAGTCCGTTCTTGATACCGCAAGTGTAGTATCTAAAAAAAATATTTAAAAAATTAGATGTACTCATGTGTGCAGTTTAAAATTACATTAGTATAAAACTACATAAAATTATCTATCATATATCAAAAAATTACGGTGGGTACATGCGGGTACATATGATTGTTTGACCCATAATGTTCGAAAAGGGACAGAAAATTACAAGTTTTTAAAAACATAGCGTGTTTTAAATAGCATATGACAAAATTTACCACAATATAATAATAAATATAAATAGTTCTTACCTTCATCTTCCATTTTTATTTCTAACCAAGACGCAAATAGTTTCTTAAACTTACACAGTAACGTGATAACCAGAACGCAGTTTTGCAAATGATTACTGTAAAGGGTTCACAATATCTTATATACTTACCCTAAATACTTCCTCATTAGTGAAACGTGGTAATTATAATGTATGAACTAATTAGTGCCTAAGTGTTGTTAATTGATTGTGATAAGAATATCTAAGTAATTAGAAAGTGACTTTTGTCCAGCTAATTTGTTCTACGCGAATCATAGTGGGCCGGAATTCTCGTAGCACTTTTGAGCTGTCATAGCGACTTCTCGTTTATCGACTTCCGATATACATAATGTATATCAATACATTATAGAACACAACATATTAAAGAAAATTGAAAGTAGGGGAAACGACAGGCGGTCTTATCGCTGAAATGAGATTTCTTTCTAATAACTTTTGAGTAGTTGAAAATGTGAAATAGAGATTTGCTATGCAAACAATTAATAGTTAATATCAAATCTTGTTGCAATTTCTTTCGAAAAATGTTTCAAAGGCATAAGAAAGTTATCCATCAGAAACAATAAAATGTTACTATTTCAATGTCTATTTAAAATTTCCAAAAAACTGGTATCCAAAGGTTATCCGGAAGAGGTCGCTCATTGACGATAAGACTGCCTGTTGTTTACTTCTACTCGTAATTATATTTTAAATATTGTATTCTGTATTTATCGATATGCATATGTATATTGGAAGTCGATAAACGAGAATTCCTTATGACAGCTCAAAAGTGCTACGAGAATTCCGGCCTTGATACACTTGTGATACATGACATGGGTACAAAGTGATACACACATTATACCATTTTAATACACGATACGGGTACAGTGAAACATGCCACAGGTACAAAGTGATACACTCATAATACACGCCACAGGTACAAAATGAAATGACACACCCATGATTCACTCGTAATACCTTGTAGTACACGACACGGGTACATTGTGACGCAACAGTGATAGACAACACCAGTACATAGTATTACACGAACACCAATTTGTAATAATTACTAAATGTGGAAGTGGATCTCTGTTATTTTATCACGACGTGTTATTTTGAATAATACCTGAAAATTAGTATTAGTAAATGCTTTTATCTCAGCATATATCATTAGTGCTCTAAAAGCTCCGTCAAGACGCATATTCTTTTTAAATCACAGACAAACGAATGAAGTATACGAGGGTGGTATGATAAGTAGTGAGCCTACCCAAGTTTTTTTTTTTGTTTTTTTTTTTTGTTTTTATTTTTCTACGTAGTCCCCTTTCGAAAGTATGTACTTATCCCAACGCGTCTCCAACTTCTTTAAGCCCTCCAAAAAATACGTCTTCGGAAACTCTGCAAAATACTCCTCTGTGGTCTCTATGACCTTTTCATTTGACATGAAGCGTTTGCCTCCTAGCCAGGATTTCATGTTTGGGAACAAGAAGAAATCGCACGGGGCTAAATCTGGCGAATAAGGAGCGTGTGGCAGTATTTTGTAGCCCAATTGATCCAGTTTGGCCTTGACGATGTGAGATGAATGGGCCGGAGCATTATCCTGGTGAAATAACACTTTTTTGCGGGGTAAACGGGGCCGTTTTTTCTTTAATTCTTCATCAAATCGAGACAATAAATCAGAGTAATATTGCCCCGTGATCGTTTTTCCCTTCGCTAAATAGTCAATGTGGATAACTCCTTGGGAATCCCAAAAAGCGGTCGCCATAACCTTCCCGGCTGACGGAACCGTTTTTGCTTTTTTGGGGGCATTTTTGCCGGGGCAGGTCCACTGCTTGGACTGTTGGACTGTTGTTTTGTTTCGGAAGTATAGTGGTGGATCCACGTTTTGTCCACGGTAACATAACGCATAAAAAAGTCTTTCGGAATATGTTTTAATAGTGCCAAACACTCTTTGGAAGTGGCTACACGATTCTGCTTATTTTCTTCTGTTAGCAAACGCGGTACCCATCGGGCCGATAACTTCCTCATTCCCAAATGTTTATGAACGATATTTTGTACACGCTCCAGTGACAAGCTACATACCTCAGCTACCTCCCTCAACTTCAATCTACGATCGTTCATCAACATATCACCGACTTTGTTGATATTTTCCTCCGTGGTAACCTCATTTGGACGTCCTGGGCGGGCCTCATCAAACACAGATATTCTTCCATTTCTGAACTCGTTATACCACCGCTTTACTGTGGCAATAGAAGGTGAAGCATCGCCATATACGGTATCTAACTCAGTTTTAATTTCATCACGCGTTTTCCCCTTCAAAAACAAAAAGCGAATCACTGATCGATATTGTTATTTTTCCATTTTACACAAACAATGCCACTCGTTATGTTTAAAAAACTATAAGTCATGAAGTAATTGACGGAATCATTTGAAACTGACAATTTTCCCGCGTCCAAGATGGCGGATGTAGGCAAAGACATTTTTAATATTCAGCCAAACCGCGTAGCTTCAAGGTTCATTACTTATCATACCACCCTCGTATTAAAAAAAAATTGGTACTGAATTGAAGTTTCGAGTCGATAACAGTTTTAATATCTATGAATACTAGAATAGAGACCCCTTGAGTTTTGACAGATGTTCCAAATTTAAACTCATAACCTTACCAAAATTTATACTGTAATAACATTACAGTACAGATTTTACCTTAGTAGGTAAAATCTGTACTGTAATGTTATTGCTGCGGTAGTCCGCAGACAAGAAATAAATAGTAAAGTTGATTGTAATAATGCTGGTCATTTCCTACGGGTTTTAAACACGTAATAGAGGACTTATGATATGTGTGTAGATAAACTACTGTAGTTATTCGACTGGAGTATAATGTGTGTTCATGTTTGCAGATGAGATCGCTACGGGCGGCTTGCGCGCGGCGCGCGGGCCGCGGGCTGTAACGTACGAGATGTAATTATTAAAGATATATTTAATTTGGTTCAAGTTAGGCGTCGGCACGATAGGGGGCGCTGGCGGGGCGTGTGCAGAGAGGGTCTCTGCAGCCGACTGTACATCCACAGAAATATCTAACCAATAAACAAAATGACGATTTATTAAGAATGTACATTGTTATATTTCAGTATTTTCAATCAATTATAATTTGTCCGACTCCACAGCTAATGAAATATACTGGCCAGAAATATACGAGGGTCGGCTATTGCGGGATTTAAAGAGAACTGAAATTTAGATTTGAATACTTTAAAAAAAAACCCTTTGTATATTTCTGCCCGGCTCGCCCGGTCTAGAGCGGCACACGCCCCCTTTAGTCTTAACAGTTAACACAATTACTCGGTTAGAAAGCTCCTCACAGTTCTCAAACTACACTTACATTATTTTAACCACGAAATCTTATTTACACGCTTTTGGTAACTCCAAAGTTTAGTTTACTCCATTACTGTCGAAATCGTGGTGAAGGTGCATTTACATTCGTTCTCCATTCACATCGTTCATTCATTCATTCATTTGTACTTTTAGGTGACAGCTCGCAATGTTTGAAACTTTTGTATCTGTACCTATACTCATTGTGAACTGAACTATTCAATCTCCAGCCTATAAGACAGATAATAATATATAATAACTAAAGTTTATTTTCATTATCTGTAGCAGGAATAGTTTAGTGACTTGTAATACGCTAGTAAGCAGTGACCGGCACGTTGCTAGCTATACGACTCTGAGGGCGCGTATCCATAGCAACGAGCACCGCCATTTTGCATGAACCTAGTTTACGCCATTTTGGTTCTAGTTACCTGCCGGTCGCTGTACCGTATAGTGCCACAAGTTTAGACCCCGTGGTGGCATTGTCATCGACTCCAAGGTCTGTCTATTGTTTGATGTCGGAATCAGTGTGCCTTTACAACAGAGTACTATGCTGCGTTGCTGTGAATGCGTTTGATATCCACCAATCATATTCATTGGTCCACATAGCATAGCACTGGTAGAAACTGGTAGCGTTCACATCCTCGCAGCATAGCTACATAGCGCATCTCTGGTGGAAAGGCACCTTTAAAGTCGTCTCCACTAAAGCGGAGCGGGAAAACCGATTTGCACCTTAGTGAAGCCGCACTCTTAATACCAGTAATGACCACCGGGCCAAAAGTTTGTAGCAATCTAGATCATTCTGACGGCACTGCCACTCGTTTTATCAAAAACATCCTTGTAATTCTAGTTCAGTATACTTAGAGAAGATTCATCCAGACGTTTCGCTAGTGCAGGATGAAATTATCGTGTTAGTAAATCTACTCGCTGTCTCTTTACCAAGCGTCGTTACCCTTGTGTGTGGCGGAGTACTCGCTATTTCTCGTAGGGACTGCTATAGGAAAGTATATAATACTTCACAGATCGAGCTGGTTTCTCGGCACCGCCAACTACATAGGGTTTTAGCAAATTAAATGTTAATATATACTAATAAAACAGCATTTTATGATGTTTATAGCATAGTGGCATTTATCTAAGTATAAGATTAATCGTGGTTCAACATCGATTTATAAAACCTAAATATTGGAAGCGTAGCCTATTTATATGTAGAATGAAAATTATTTTAATTGATTCAATCTGTATTACAACTGTTACGCATTTGAAAATTCTGTCTACAGAAATCACAATTGTCTCAGTAGTTGAATAATTAAATATTGGCAAATGTGGATCAATGGAAGACTTATTTCAAAACAGGCTTAAAATTAAAGTTCAAAGTTATTCCTCTCGATCGCGTAATAATTATGAATGAAAGAGACTATACTAACTGATGAACTAGCATCTGCTTTTGGAAAACATTTTCACTAATCACGTGTAACTTCCAACCTTGATACCGGCAGAACTGTACCCACTGGACAGAAAACAGATAACAAAGATTTGAACTTGAATAAAAGCTACTTCCGAAGCTTCGTGACTGGCGCTTGAAGTAACCCACAAAGATTTCTGCCACTAAGCTATGTCCCACTTGTTCATTCATTCATTTATCATACCTTAGGATATTGCTCACGTGTTACCCTCACGTAATCTGTGCAAGGTCTATAAGTACTGTGTAAACTCTGCGTAGACACAATTCAATATTCCCGAGCATTTTTTATCTGTAGTGACGACACGCTTGGTTATTTTTAAGGCGACTTCCCTCGACTAGGACGTCATTTTAATGGATTTTTTTTAATAAGTAAATATTTCTCGTGATAGTTTGACTAATGAAATACTGATATACTTGATATAGTTTATTGATTATCGTTCGCTGCGAAATTTATTTTGTAGTTTTTTAATACAACGATAACATAAGCAATATAAGCCTGGTGTCCTGAAATTGTAGACATTGTAATAACTAAGTTTTTTTACTTTAAAAATGGCTTGTAAGAGCAAGGGTTACTGAACTTTTTTCATTGATGCTAGATTAAAATTCTTACTTACAAAAATGTTTGTTTGTAGTATAGTGGGCCTCACGAGGTAGCGATCGGCTGGCTATCGCCATCTCACTCGCTCTAGTGATTACCCCGAGAGTCGAGGGAAGTGCCAGCGCAGTATATTTCAGGGGTGCTTGTTCCATGGAAATACGTTATTTGGGAAATTTCAAAAATTAGCACCCGATTCATTTTTCCCCAAAATTATGAATGGAATTGCTTGATTTGTTACCAAGTGTATTGGATTTAGCTAACAAAACCGACTATTCGATAATTATATATTTTTTAGGGACATACTCAGGTGTTCAATTTTTCTTGTTCAGAGTAATGGGTGCATTTTTTTTTTCAAATCTAAAGAAAAAAATAATCACGTGCAAATTTTTTTTCACTCCTCTTTTGGGAGTGAGCTATGACTTGAAGACAGTCAAAGGTAAAATCGGTAGTTCTATGGAACTGGGAATCACCTATTTCAGCTTCTCTTAGCGTGTAGGATGACATGCCCCATCAAGCTCATCCTTCATACGCAGTAACGGTTAACTAAGCATCTGTTAGGAACTTATTTTATGTACCCTAATAAAATAATCATTGGACAAATTTGTTCTATATTAATTGTATCGGTATATTTTCTGTATGATTATATATTTTTAAGAGAAGTGTAGCTAGGTTGGGTGGTATGCAACTGTGGCAGTTGAAACTACACTCAGGAGCGATGGAAACGGGTCACTTTCTATGGAAATTCTGTGCTAAGCGACCCGTTCTCATTGCTCTTGACTATATATTGAAGGTTATTTGGTTGGACCATTCCACTCGTTTGGGTTCGTTGCGCCGCGGTAGACTTGCCTCTTGAGCTATAACGCTATACGTGGCTGGTTGACTGCACGTGCGTCCAGTGGCGCCCTAATTACTAGTATTGTGTTTTCTAATTAAAGTATTGTCTTGAAATCGAAGTGTTGGTTTTTTTTGTTGTGAAAATAAATATACAATGCAAGCATATATGGGTCATACGCAGATTTAGGTTAGCGTCTTTCCTGTGGACGAGCCGGAAGTTAACGTTTTTGAGGCGTAATTATCTGGCTAAGCCCATTCCCGCTTAAAAAAATATGCTTTAGACCTATCATATAAAAACATAACTTATATGCCCAAGCTTTTAACTATAGATCACATAAAGTTTAATAACCTTTGCCTTTGTGAAGTCAATTTAACGGCAAAAGGTGGTCGTTTCCGTTAAGCCACTTATACCCTATAAATTGTAAATATAATGTTTCGATTTCAAGACAATGCTATAGTTTATCTACACAATAATAGCGGTGAACGCACCCCTGCACGCTCGGGGCAGTCTTAGGAAGGCTGTGAAGCAAAAAAAATCCATACATAATGCGATAACGGTATCCTCCCCTTAAACGTTGTCCGATTTGTACAATTTTTGAATATGTTGTAGATATTATGAAAATCTAGGTCTGTACGTTTTCAATTCCAAGAAAAAAATTAAAGCGGAAACGTACAGGGCCTCTATTCAGGTGCGTTAAAACGATATCGTGTTTGACACGTTTAAGAATCGTTTATGTCACAGTCGCCATTATTGTAAATGACATTGAGAGTTATCAAAACGTTTACAATACGGAAACAACGCTGGGCTGGGATTCTACACGGTAATAACGATATCGTATTTGACGTGTTTCCGTATTGTCAACGTTTTCATAACTCTTATGACATTTACAATAATGGCGACTGACAAAACGATTCTAAAACACGTCAATCACAATATCGTTATAACGCAGTTGAATAGAGGCCCTGGAATTCTACAAGGTAATAACGATATCGTTTTTGACCTGTTTCCGTATTGTCAACGTTTTGATAACTCTTATGTCATTTACAATAATGGCGACTGTGACATAAACGATTCTTAAACGTGTCAAACACGACATCGTTTTAACGCACCTGAATAGAGGCCCAGGTCAAAAACGATATCGTTATTACCTTGTAGAATTCCAGCCCAGACCTAGTTTTGCATAATATCTACAACATATTAAAAAAAAAGGGATGAGAAACGTTATCACCTGGATCTAAATTTGTATGGATTATTTTTGACAGCGACGCGATTTAGGCATCGCTTCACAATCCTCTCAAGGGGCTAGGCAAGCCGGCAAAGATTTCGCTGTCAGTCTGCCCAGGCCCTTGTGGCACTATTTGATGTCGAACATGGCCTCGTGTGGCACAGAGCGGCGATACTCGCGAGCTCGTCCGGACGCTCCTGACCGTCGCTGAGATTGTTGATTTGTGATAAAGAATAACCCTTAACTGCGAGAATAAACTGTGCTTTATCTAAAGCAATATTTGTTATAGAAATCCTGAAGTTTTGTATAGTCGAGATCCGGTATAAGAATTATACATAGGTTATATATAAATGTAATACAAATGTGGCGTTCGCGTATGTTACTATAGCGCTTGTTAGTCGATTCCAGTTTTCGGGGCAGCTGTCCCTTTCGCTCTAGAATTATAAGAAGGGGATGGTTGATCTTACTTAGATCTTTATTAATAGTTAAGTGCACTTGAGTATGTTAATTTCATACTTAACCTTTTACAACAGTCGTCACATGCTCGCCAATGACAGCTAAACACTTGAGCTAATGTCGCCCTTGCCTCATATACACTCAGGTCTATTTTATGCTGTCAACCATGACTATACCCGTCGATGGTGTGGAAAAAGTTAAGTGTGAAATCAATTTTAAGTATTAATACAGATCTAAGCATTTGCAATAATGTTGATGGTAACAGTCGGCGAGGTTTAAAATATTTACACATATTATTTATGTATGTCGTGAAAAGCAATCGATGTTGTATTTTATATGACGGTTTGGTTTGTTTTGGACCCGCGGCTGGGCCTCGGCAATACTTATCGACGCCGCTTCCTAACCGATGTATACATTTATTAGCTCTATAAAAACAAATAACTAGGTATAAAAAATCGTATGTTAAGATGCCATTTATTTACAGTTGAAATATAGCTAGTGTTTCTCTTATTCAACTTTCCTTTTCTAACATGTAGTATCATGTGCCTATTATTGGTAGGAGGCGGCAGTTTTGCAAATTCAGTAAAAAATAGCGTAGAACCGTGATCAGGTCTCATAGCTGTATAAAGTACCACGATAGTACCCACAGTACCGCAGTAGTGCCTTTGGTACCTCGTTGTATCTTCGGTACCGCGTAGTACCTTGGGTACCACGTAGTATCTTTGGTACCTCGTTAGTACCAACACGAGCAGGCGACACGGGCGGCGGACGCTGACATTCAGGTCAAACTATGTTTTTGTATTGTGTAAATATTTTGGATTTATTAAGATTATTATATTGAATAAAAAAATGTAAATGTATAGAGTGTTTTATTTGATAACCTCATTTTAGGTTCCCTTACATGCTTGATAGAGTAATACATTGCAAAGCACACCTATAGATAGCATTGAATGCAAACGCTACTGTTTGCGTTGCAAGTGTTGCAACATGGTGTGAATGAAGTCACTTTTCATGACTAGGGCTCGGAATTTTTAGGGCGCTTTTGACAAGTTGCAGGGGGAGAACACCAATGCTTAAACTTCCGGAATGGCATTAAATATGTGAAAGCAGGATAGAGTTAATTTTACGCATGATTTTTCACGAGATATCGAACTACTAAATAAAAGTATATGAAAAACGATGCATTTTATTAATTTTAGATAAGAATCATGACAATGTTTAAACTGCTCAAGTCCTACGCAATCGATAACTAAATAGAAATAATGTACGTTTTATTTTTCAAAAGTTCTGGGCTCGTTTCCCGAACTTAGTATTCGTTTTTTTTTAAATCTATAAATGCAGTTTTTCTTATCACTAAAATTGATGACATGGTTCCTAAGTATGTCTCATATTTTCAGACTTGCCCATGCTGACCGATCTACAAGAGCCACCTGTATAATGGTTTTATTTCTGAAACTTAACTTGGTATCAGGATTTTTCAAAAGGCCTTTGTAAGATTAAAAGGTTAGGTTCGATTTATAACAATCCTGAAATGTTTAAGGTTTTAGAAAAAAACGTTTCATATTATGACTATTAAGTATCCCATTATTAAGTGACCCATTATGGGCAAGGACCAAGAAGCTGCACGACGAACAACGTCTTAAGCGAAGACAAGTGACCGTGAGTGACGTCGCTTATGTTTGTTGTCCCTTTAGTGTGATCTTGAGTTTTCATTCACACTTACTATCAGGTGGCCTGAGTGCTCGGGTGCCTTCTCTTTAACAAAAAAAAAAGAAAAAAAAGGTCACTTCTTTGCTTCAGAACATTGCTCGCCGTGCAATCTCCAGATTTTAGTAGGTATACACTTTAATCGCCTGTATCTCAAGAACCACACCTGTTCCAATGTGCTCGTAGAAAATTCGAAAAAAAAACAATCTTCATAGATAATTATTTAGTAGTATGAAACGTGGATCCAATTGGGAGCCATCGTGATCATGACACCGATGACGTCATAGCCCGGCGATACCGCCATACGACACGTACAACTGTGCGAGCCCCTCCGGCATACAAAAGGTTAAGTTAGTCTTTGTTTGTACTTCCATTAATCCTTTCCCGTCAGTAACGAGGTGGCAGGTGGCACTTGGTACAGAAGTATGTTTGAGATACTATTTGTCCGTTTCCAATATTGAAATCGTGGACAGATTGGGATTGGTTAATTCGGGTAGAAATTTATACATTTTGTGTGTGAAAAATGTTAAATTTCATACAAGGAGTCACCTGAACTATCCTCGGTTTGAATATTGGAAACGGCCATTAGCAAGAAGGGTCCGCCCTCCGTAAGGTTGAGAGGCAAAAATAAAACAATTATTCAATAAATATTATCTTTGTTTAGTCTAGGTACATATTATTGATAAACCGAAGACAAAGTATAAACGAAACGAATGGCACAGATAAACATCTAAAATACCGTTTGCTACGGAATTGTCACAAATATATAAAATTACCACATTTTTAGAATAATACAATTACAAGTCTACCATACTGAATACAATCTTAGGCCGAACATAGGGTATGTCCCATTTGTTTTTTGGACCTACGAAAGTTAAAAACACGTCAATCAAAATTTAAATCACAAACAGAAAATAACGATTTTCCCAATACTGCTCGGAATTGAACATTTTTGGTTTGGTTTGGGGTCAGAAAACATCACTTTTATGACGGGTTGTTTTTTTTATACAAAATAAAAAATTCTTGGTCTATTTCAAACGAATTAAAAATGTTTTACTCGCAGTAGTTGAGAAAAGCATTTACTATAAATCGCCTACTTTCTACCCTCTGCAACAATGAACTATAAAAATGTTTTTGTTTGGACGTTCAAAGTGTAAAATAATTAATCTGTACCACTGTCAACATTCCTATTCATATTATGGAAACAACTCGATACAAAAGGTTTACAATTTTGTGAAAGTATTTGATTTCTAAAACCAGCAAGTAGGATTAAAATAACCAATTCGGAAACGAAAAGCCACTAAATATATAAAAACATAAAAGGTGCTCAAAAAATCTCGACGTACGTCAAAGGCGAAAGTACGTCTAAATATGTTTGAGCTCTTTCTATATTACATAATAATTATATATTTGATAGCGACCATCAACAACGCGATGGTAAATATAAAGTCCATACCAACTGACTTGTCTTATTTAGTAAACACTTCTATAACCTTAAAATACATAGTTTTTGGCTTAATCGGCCGTTTTCTGGTGAAAAAAGTAATCGGAGACCAATTTTTTTTGGAACAAGAAAGCATTTTGAGGTTATAAAAGTGTTTACTAAATAAGACAAGTCAGATGGTTTGGAGTATACAGAATATCACTTTCAAACTTTACGTTTTAATTTACTTGCTGTTATATATGTCATACATCCATATCTGTTACACACTAAAATACTTATGAAATACCTACTTTACAAGTAAAAATATACGCTGAAGTACAAAGAATACGTACAAATATAAAATCCGGACTATAATATGAACTGCACCAGCTACCCTTTTCTATTTTTAGATTACGTAATTCTTAAGAGGAAATGAAACAAAAACTAGTCCACTTCATTTTCATACTGTTACATTCATAACGTCAAATTTTAATGGACTCTAAGAATAATCATGAAATTATTCAAGCCTTATGGTGTTGATGTCGACTGACATATTAAAACCTTGTGACGACCTGCTAAATAAGGAAAGAATACCCATAAGGACATTTCTTTCCAACTCATTATGAATGCCATTAATAAAAAAAGGATCAAACATATGTCTTTTGTTCGTTTTAAAGTCTGGTAGAATTTGACATGGTAGCTAGATTTTGTGTCGTTATGGGGTGGCAATAGTGTTTGTTTTAGATTGGGAGTGGCATTACTCTATCGTACAAGACCAAGGGATTACTATGAATACTGTGGTGGTTTAACTGTACTTAATTCAATGCAGAAGAACACATACATTTATATTAAGTAACTTTGACTAGTCAGCTGTAGCTGTTTGCTGGACAAATTATACATATATTATATACCGGGTGTTGCCTGTAATAGGAGCAATAAATTTAGGGTTCGTTTCCACACCACAAACGTAACAACACACATTTGAAAATAACTTGTTGTTTACTAAATATGAATGAATTTAGATTTTCCAAGCCAGCAATGTATTGCGAAAATAACGAAGTTTGTAGGCTGACAGTAGATGTCAACTAGACTAATGGATGGAGTACATTGAAAATGCTTTAGTTTGTTCGAAAAAATCCCAAATAATAAATTACATATTTTGTAAAAGTTGTAGAACAAATGTTGCTACGTTTATACAGTAGAAACGATCCCTCAATTTATTCCTCCTATTACAGGCAACACCCAGTATAGTACAAGACACAAGATCAAATTATTAAAATTTCAATTTTAATATACATTGTAAAAAGATCCGGGTAAGGACCAAAAAGTAGGCCACGCTAACTCACTCAATTAAAATTTCTATGAATCTTTTCCGTTGTGACACGAAAATTAGCCATACATTTCGTGATGTACGATTTTAAACTTATTTCTCTTCCTGTTTAAGTCTAAAAACGTACATCACTAAATATGAGATACGAGGTATTTTCAAAGTAGTGACGATTTGTAGGGATAATTTTAGTGTCACAACGGAACTTTTTTCACTTGTGTAGTTTGTACGGTTAAGTTAACTACGCTCAGCTATGGTCCAACTATTTGGTCCTTACCCATCTGGGAAAATAAGAGCTATTTGTAACGTTGACAACTCAACTCTGCAACTTTAGTATTTTTTATTTACCAATTCATTCTTCTACTTAGCTTTATCTTTAAAAAATGTTTATTTAGTCTAGCTAAGAAGTGTGCGTGTATGGGACACAGAGCTGTCATTTGAGTGTCTTAAATATGGCACACTGTAACAAATAAATGTGATTAAGTAGAAAAGTATAGAAATAGAAAAAAGTAGATAAATATAGAAACTATGCAATTGTATTTTTTTATAAGTATAAATAAACTAATACAATTTAAATCTATTAAATCATTGTTTAAAATGAGACTCGCTAATGTACTTAAATTAGAATGTATAACGAATAAACATTATTTAATTATTTAAATTTATTTAAAACTGTCAATGCATTGTTTTAGCGCAGTTTATAGAGTAAAAACTTGTGATTCACAAACATCATTCCATTTACTAAATCAAATATAAAAGCTGACAACATTTGAACACTTGTTTAGAATATATTTTACAGAAATAATGTACACGATAAATCTCAACCTTTTAACCTTTCAACGCCAATGACGGATATATCCACACCACAGGTACAACGCCAAGAGCTTATGAGGACTGTGAAGCAAAAAAAACAAAAGCGGAAACATCAAACTTAGATTTTCATAATATCTAACAACATATTCAAAAATCGTGGAAATCGGATTAGATTTTTAAATCCTTTAGGGTGAGAAAAGTTATTTTGTATATTGTTGTAATGTATGGATTATTTTTGACAGCTACGCGATTTAAGCATCGCTTCACAATCCTCTTAAGGTGAAGGAACGGCTTTCGTCGACTGTACAACCAAGAAATTTAAAGTTCTTTGGACATGTATCCAAGAAAGAGAGCTCAATAGAGCTATTAGTGCAGTGTCAGGTGGAACGGAAAAGATCTAGAGGAAGATCTCACACCCGGTGGACAGACGTCCTGAAAGATGTTACCAAATAATTCGTTAGCGAGTGGAAATGGAGAAATCGCGAAGTGTTCTCGAACATGTAAACCGGAAACCAAGGTACCATCACAAAAGCCACGACCACTCAGAGTGCACGACTAAGAAGGTTCAACACAAACGACGGATATATCCGTCAAGGTTGCCAGGGCAAAATAGACTTGGTGTCTATGAGGCAAGGTTGACATTTACTCTGGTTTTAAGCCGTCATTGGTTTGTGACGTATTTTTTATTTGTCACAGCGTTGGAAATATAGGCTGTATCTCAAATCCATAGCCAAAGTAGATTCAATTCTCTCCAGTTAGTAATAAGGTTGCAATTGCTTCAGGGGTTTTCTCTGGGATACCGCCATTTATTTTAGCAGCGGGCCTATTATGGACGAGTTTATCGATATAGATAAAACATCTGCCACTCTCTAACCTGTATGTAAGTGCGAGAGCGACGGATGATTTAACCGCTGCGATAAAGGCTACCATAATACGGGCCCAACTGGTAGCAAATTGTGGTTCAAGAATCCATGGAGTAGGTATTTCCTAATTATTATATACATACCAACTTGATTTTGACCTTCAGTATTATCATATTTGAAAAGAAACTGCTAAACTAATAAAGACAATTTTTGGTTAGGTTTATCCATACCTATTATATTTGTATGTTTATTGCGCTTTCACATCAGGAGATATCCTGCAAACCAAAATTAATTTAAAGTAGTTCAGCGGTTAAATGAATGAGTTAATTTTGAAATATGACAATACTGAAGGTCAAAATCAAAATGGTATGTGTATAATAATTAGGAAATAGATACTGCATGAATTCTTAACCCTTTGAACGCCAACGACCCCTAAAGTGGTCATGAGATGTGCCTACAACGCCACCGACCATTATATAGGTCACAGGTACAGTATAAAAGAGACGTAATTTCGTATGGATTAAGTTCAATTTTGCAACTTTTAAATACATGCTTGGCGTGTGAGTGACGCATTTGTATTTGACGTAAGGCGGTCAAAAGGTTAAACCACGATTTGCCACCAAATGACACAGCACAGCTCGTGTCCCCGCTACCCCTGTGTCACCTCACAGCTCGTCGTCGAAGTGGTCCCCCATGAAGTCGTCGGAGGCGGCCTCGGAGCCGACGAACTGGTGGTGGTGCGCGAGGATCTCGTCGAACGACAGCCGGCTGTTGTCATCGTCGTCCGCCGTCGCGAACAGGTGCTCCACTTCCTCGACCGCTATTTCTCTGAAAAAGGATTTTCACTTGATGAAGTTATTTCGGGTTTTTTTTATTTTTAGGAAAGGCACACGAGCACTTAGGCCACCTGATGGTAAGTGCGATCTGAGACCCATAGACATTTGAACTCTCAAGACTATAATTTTAAAATATCAAATGCGTTGCTGACCCTGAGGACTACGATGGAATGCCTCTATCTATGCTAGTAATTTCACCGGTTGTCTTATCCCCACACCGGAACACAACAATGCGAACACTGTTGTTTAAATAAGAGACGCTGGTAATTAAGAAGGCGTGAAATCGTATCATAATGTATGTGTGAATTTTCGCCGAATATATTCTATCATACCTTTCATCTCCTGTCCAGCGTTTTTTGTCAATATTCACTCGCTTCCTGTTACAATGTCACAGCTGTATTTATATTTTTACAAGTTGTTTTTAGCACATTAGAATGTCGTCTTACAAAAAAAAAAAACTTTTTGAAACTCATTTCTGTTTGTAGTAGTCAGGAAGACTTTTCACTCCAAGCACTGAAAGTTGTTTTTGTATGGGAGGCATTTATTTGTCAAAAAGTCAATTTCGCCTCAGAACTATCTCAATCTGAATACAAAACGATGTTTTTTTAACTATTGTGAAAAGATAATGTAATAATTTAACTTGTATAATTAAAAAAAAATTCAATGTTTTTAACTGAAGAATTTGGTAAAGACTGTCAGAAGACGGTGTACAAATAAATATTGGTACTGTGGATTATAATTACAATGGTCTACGTGACAGACGCTCCAACATTTTATTGTTATTGTATTTTTATTATGTAGTTTCATAACCACTGACTATTCGAAAAAAGTGCTGCCTTAAAACAAGCATTCATTAAAAAAATACACCAGAGCATATTTTATCATCAGTCTATGTATGCGGGCGCCTGGATCCACGGAAGACCAGCGTCGTGGCGCTTACAAGCGACTCGACTTCATGCTTAGTGGAATCAATTTTTGCATGCAATTGCATCCAATTCTTATGTGTATATAGTTTCCATAGGTTTGTTAATTGTTTGCAAAATAAATGTATTTCTTTCTTTCTTTCTAATAGTGTACTCACTCGTTGTCGGGCACGACCCAGCGCCGCACCTCGTCGCGGTCGAGGCGGCCGTCGCGGTCGGCGTCGAGCTCGTGGTCGAACTTGTCGCGCTCCGCCACCACCCACTCTTGGTCCTGCTGGCTCCCTGGTACAACACAAACCAATTCGCTTATTTTCTTTATACTACACTTTGTTAGTGCATAATTACTACCCTAATAAAAGGCGAGATAGTTCATTAAAACTTCTCAAAAATCAGTGTAGTAATATTGAATGGAATTTCATAACGGCCCTGATAACAGGTAGCATAATATCGTATGACAATCAATTTTTAATTATAGATGATTTTGTCAATCATCCCACTTTGACACGCACGCAAGTTGGACCCTGCAAATCGGGGCGTATTCACCTTCTTTAACGTCTTTTCGTACGCAAACTGTACGGAGCGTTAAAATTAACAATTAAAAAAAAATACTTTTGTTACTGCGGCTCTACTTTGAATTTCGGTTTTAGTGGTGGTAGGACCCTGTGCAGGGTCCGTCCGCATCGCTACCACCATCTTAACCTTTAACCACCCGCCAAGCAACAGTGTTCGCATTGTTGCGTTCCGGTGTGGGGATAAGACAACCGGTGAAATTACTAGCATAGAGGCATTCCATCTTATTCCTCAGGGTTAGCATCGCATTTGAGGTCTTAGGATTATTATAGTCTTGAGAATTCAAATGTATATGGGTCTCAGATTCCACTTACCATCAGGTGGCCTGAGTGCTCGTGTGCCTTCTACATAACATAAAAAAAAAGAAAAAAAAAAGTAGAACCCCTGTTTGATGGCGCGCTCTTTCTTCCTCGAAAGAATTAATTTGTTACTTTTGTACAAGAAGCTTACTTATAATTCTTATAAATGACACTAGAGATTGCGCGGCGAACAATGCTTTGAAGCCGAGAAAAGTGACGTTCAATGACGTCGCTTATATTTTTGTCCCTTTCTTTTCATCCTAAAGAAAGGGACAAAAAACATAAGGGAAGTTATTCGTCCCTTTCTTATATATATATATTCAATATATATATATTTCATTATTTATATAGAAAAAAATAATGAAATACAAATAAAACATCCAAGACTCAGAAACAAATACTCGCGTTCATTACATAAACAATTGCCCATTACGGGAATTGAACCCCGGACTGCTAGCTTCGTAGGCAGGGTAACTCGGCGTCGTCGACGTTTTATTTCTACATAGGTATTTAGGCAAGTTTACAATCATATTATTATACATACATACATACATAACATCACGCCCTCACTCCCAGAGCGGGGTAGGCAGAGCCACAGAAACACCAACAACTCCAAAAAGACCTGCCGACAATTCTGCAACCACATTTTGCACAATCAGGCCAAGAAGTTTACTAGTGTGTTAGTGATAGGTTGCAAGCCCATCGCCTAACAGTACTACAAGCCTTTATTCCCTAAGTCGCCTCTTACGACATCCACGGGAAGACATGGAGTGGCACTATTCTAACCCGGCAACCACACCAGCTTAAATTATATTATTATACATAATCAATAAATAAAATAAATCACAGGACAATGTCACACAAATTGACCTCGTCCCAAACTAAGCTCTAGGCTTGTACTATGAGTACTAGACAACGATAAACTTACTTATATAGAGAAATATATACTTAAATACATAGAAAACATCCAAGACTCAGGAACAAATACTCGTGCTCATCACACAAACATCTGACCTTACAGGGATTTGAACCCAGGACCCCTAGCATCGAAGGCAGGGTCACTACCAACTAGGCTAGCGTGTCGTCAATTACGAGGTATCAAAACTTGCAAAGTTCAATTTAGTTAGAGGGACAGAGAACTTCGTCTCTTTTGACACCTTATAATACGGCCCCAGGTAGCATGTGTGCTCGTTTGTCTTTCAAAGCAAAAGTAAACAAAAACCTCTTTAAATTATTTAAATTCTAGACTGTTGCCAACAAACAAAGATAGCCTTGGCAAACTAATAAACTTCTATTAACTGATTCAACACTCGTTCCCTCAATTAAAGACACCATCGTATTGAACTCGTGACCCAGGAGCAATGCCGTCGCCGGGGTCACATACATTTGAATAATATTTTGTAGATGTATGAATGCCGTCTGCCGACTTACAAAGGTTTCTAAAGGCGTTACGTTGGTAAACTCAACAGTTGTTTGATATGATAATCAAACCCCGGTGTGTCGGGACCAACAACGCACTTCTGCTAGTGCTTAGTTAAAAATCGATTCTTCTAAAGACATCCATATGAAGCGATTTTTGATTGGTCGTAATTATGAAATAAGAGCGTCTATTCTATACAGGGTGTCTCATTGAAATCGGTCAGTATTGGAATTTCTAAAACTATAAGACATACGAAGATCTGTTTTTAGGAACCATGTCATCGATTTTGATAAGAAAAACTGCATTCGTACATTTAAAAAAAACCTGTACTCAGCTCAAGAATTGAACCCGGTTGTTTTGAAAAAAAAAAAACTACACTATTTCTATTTAGATATCGATTGTGAACGTCTTAAGCAGTAAATTGTTCTATGAAGTTTAAAATTAATAAAATGCATTGTTTTCACATGGTTTTTCAAAACAACCGGGTTTGATTCCAGAGCTGACTAAAGGTTTTTTTAAATGTATGAATGCAGTTTTCTTCTTATTAAAATCGATGACATGGTTCCTAAGAACAGATCTTCGTATGTCTTATAGTTTCAGAATTTCCCATACTGACCGGTTTAAATGAGACACCCTGTATACTCGTAGGTACATTTTCCATTACTTGCAAACCTCTTTCATTTATGCTTATCGCAATTATAAACAAACGTTATCCAAAATTCATTAACTAGTTATGTCAATCTTTGAAATTATTATAATTTGAAATATTTCACTGATAAACATCTAAGCCTGATCGTGCAAAATGTGGTTACAGAATAATGAACAAGTTTAAAGTTGTTGGTATTCTGTAGCTCTGCCTACCTCACTATGGAAATGAAGGCGTGACATTATAACTGCAGTTGATTCAGAACGATCATTTAGTTAGCTGAAATGGATATTATCAAGGCAAAGAAGTTTAAAATCGTTTTTTTTTTTAATAATTATAAATATTATATTTAAGTTATGAGGGTTCAATAAAACCTCGAGTCACTTCGAGAAAAAGTAGGTAGTGCCCTTGCGCTTAGCTTGGCTCGTCGTGACGCGGCACGACGGCGCCCCCAGATCACTGTTGTCTCCTGGCTTACGGGACAGAATAAGTTGATTCACCCAATTGGTTAGTTACACGTGAAGCTAATGTAAATGTGTTATAAAGGTGACAAGCAATTATGTGCAAGGCTGTATCAAAGTGGAACTTAATCATGCGAACGAACGTCAACTGAGGCGTCCGTAAGTTTCCCATACAAACTAAAACTGATAACATTTATTTGAAAAAAAACACATACGGACGCATAGTAAAAAATAACCGGGCAATAGCATGTCGGACCATGCCCAGTGTAGGGTTCCAAAGCCGTTACTACTAATGTCGCAAAAACCGTCTCAAAAAACAACAAGTATTAACTAATTTTCTACATGAAGTTATTTGATCTTAGATGATTTTTAGTAGATATAAACACATTAGCCATCTGTTTCTTAGGAATCTATCAAGTCTACTTAGTCGTGATTCCCTTTAAGTTATATGTGCTTATTTGACATATTTTTCACGTTTTTTTACCTACTTGCAGTTTTGGCTATAGGGGAGACAAACCCAAACACACACACACGTAACTTACACTTTCTTAATTCAATATGTTCTAAACGGTACCCCAAATCTAGAAATTGATAATAACATGTACAGTTGGAATCATTGAAGCTGAGCAAATCCACTTATGTGCTATACACACATTGGGTTTTTCAAAGAGCTATTTAATAAATAAATATAAATAAATAAATAAATATCAGGGGACAATCTCACACAAATTGAACTAGTCCCAAACTAAGCTCTAGGCTTGTAATATGGGTACTAGACAACGATAAACATACTTATATAGAGAAATACATACTTAAATATATATAGAAAACATCCAAGACTCAGGAACAAATATTCGCGCTCATCACACAAATATCTGCCCTTACCGGGATTTGAACCCAGGACCGCTGGCTTCGGAGGCAGAGTCACTCCCAACTAGGCCAACGTGTCGTCAAACCCTAACCATACCTAATTCGATGTCATAATTAAAAAAAAATGTTTTGCAGGACACTTAAACGAAACATTTTTTCAGGTTTGTATTTACAACTCTGTAGGCGCCACTTAAATATCCACGTGTCGTCATTTACCTTATAACCCATTTTTAATTAATTATAAAATGTTTATGTAACATTATCTTTAAATAACTAGGCAGTGAGTGACAACCGCCAACATAATTATTAAAATAAACAGGTTACGACACGTAAAACGTGGGCGTAACGTATTGACGGAGAACACATGTGCACTGCAGTAGGCGTTTCGCAGTTATCGCCAGCCGTGACGTCGCTTGATTAAAAACTGTTCTCGACGATATCCCCGAGTCCTGTCCGTTATTAATTCTATGGTGCGAGTGTGTGTATGTGTGTGTGTGCCCTCTGTCGCCACGTTTGCCGACCATCAAGTTGTTAAAGGCAAGAGGCAACATATGATAAAACCGTTAGTGTTCCACGATCTCAATAACCCTTTGTTCGATCGTTTTAATTTTCAAACTTGACACCTTTCTTTGCATATTTTTGGTTGAATCTTCGACGATGATTATTGATTCAATAGTTGAGTACTTATCATTCTTAATCCAAAAACCATTTTTTCTTATAAATGTTGCGGTTTTAAAGTAATTCAACAATAGTTTTGAATTCCACGCTGCAATAAAGGCCCGCGTCAATCATCTCCATCTCACGTTATTCACGCGGAAGTACATTAAGCCATCCCTTTTAATTCTTGTGGGCGTGGCAGCATATGTGGCCTCTTAAAGACACTGACGTGGTGAGTGAGCAATTAAATTAGTAAGTGAACGAGTGAAGGAGTCAGTTTGCGAGTGGTTACGTCGTTAGGTTGCGACGCGGATATAAGTAACAAGTAGCGATGTACACTGAAACTAATTGAATATAAGTTAAATACATTACTTTTATTTTTTAGTATTTAATTATTTTTTAGACAGCTGTTGTCAATACGGTTTTTGATTTGTTTAAACTTACTTAATAAGTGTGTGTGTGTGTGTGTGTGTGTGCGTGTGTGCGTGCGTGCGTGCGTGCGTGCGTGCGTACGTGCGTGCGTGTGTGTGTGTAAGTCCTATACGTAAGCGTGTTTGTGTCCACTCACCGCGCTCGCCGATGAACTCGTTGAAGTCGATGTACCCGTCGAGGTCGCGGTCCTTCTCCCGCATCGTCTGGTTCAGCAGATACCCATGCATCTGTGGGTGTTCCTCTGGATTCGTGAACACCTGTCGGGAACACGCTTACATTATTATATACCTACACATCACAGTATTTCGTAACATACTAACATAGCTTCTTGTTACGAGTATTGTTCGCTATTAGTTTGCACCAGCTACTGAGTAAAATGTTTTAATTTGTCACCGGATCCAATTGATCAGATTGTTGACGTGTCCTTTTTAAATTGTGCTATTTCTCTGTAATGATTTTGTTTGGTGTACAATAAAGTGGTTTGTATTGTATTGTATTCATTTATCGTATTGAAGTAAGGCCTAATATACGTTTGTATGTTTAATCGATGGTAACTTGATTAATGTTACACCAATCCTCTCGAAGATTAGTACAAGAGTGTGGAACAACTTTTTGTTGTTTTTATTCTATCCCGTAAGCCAGGAGACAACTGTCATAGAAATTCTTAGATATACACTAATAAATATGCTTGAAAGAAAACCCATGAAAAAATGGGCTTGTAATTGCCACAAAAACTGATGTTTGGTGGATTTATTTACTTTAAAGTCATGTTTTTAAAGAGTAACCTAAGAGACGACACCATGGCAACGAAGTAATAGGAAAAGTAGATTGACCCATTTCATTAAAATAAAAATTAATGGACCGAAAAAAAATGTTAATTAGTCATGAGTCGACTCAAATTCAATTACTATGCACGATACGATGTAACTTTTTAATCACTTGGAGCATGATTTCACAATTCATGCTTTAGATGTATGTAAACAATTTATTGTACAAAATTCAATTACAATATTTGCTGAGGTCCTGTCACGGTCGCCAAATGTTGAGGTTGCTAATTTAGGAGCTTTAATAAAACTGTAGATAGACTTATAACAAAATATAATAGTAGGGTATTATTGGGGATTCTGGATCATTTGTCCTCGCTGCGCTCGGATGATCCAGAATCCCCAATAATGATCCAGGATCCCCAATAGTTTCCATCGATCAGTGATTCAGAATTCCATAAACTCAACAGGTAGTGACCTAACGAATGACCTGTCAATCCTTCAATGGTAAATTTGCATATCCTCGCCTCGTTCATTCGACTGATACTGTCGAAATGTAGATACAAAAATGTCTATAACAAAATATTTTGTAAAGAGAAGCAAAACCGGAGTGCCGTATAATTCAATTTTATATTACTTATATTTTTGTTTACGGCACTCCGGTTTATTTTTCATAAATTTATTTCTTTGTTTAGTCAATTTTGTTTATTCATCTTTGTTCCTGTTAACACTTTCCACACAACCATTGCTGTACTAATGTTATAGGATAGTCCCGCTAACAGTTTTCTGGAGTGGCCAATTCCATACTAATTGTTTAAGGACAAGGTGGTCTTTCGATACTAGAACGCTGATCTATATATGCGAGCGATCGTAAAAACTTTGATAGCACGATTTAAAATAAATTCTCCATGTTTGCTCTCTTTCAGCCATTTTCATGATATACTCGTATGTAGCCCCATTATCCTTCTTAACCTTACTTTTGGTTTGATTAAATTTTATTAAAATTGACATTAGTAATTGACGTTGTCGTAATTCAATAAGTAAATACTATTTGATTTGAGAACTCAGGGTTAATTACCTTTATAATATAATAAATAAAAAGAATTTATAAAACATGTTTATTTAAACACCATTTTCTTAAACAAGTTACATTTCTTAGCGCGCATACAGTTGGATGATATATACAGTTAAACACATCACTTGACAATCTATATTCTTCGTACAAACTTAACAATTTAGGACAGTTCATATCTTCCAGGTTAATAACATCATTATGATCTAAAATAGTTTTAAGCCAGGTAACTTTTTCCAGACCCTTACATAAAATCGTCTTATCAATCAGAAACTCTTGGATATACATTAAATATTTTTCGTAAGGTATAAATCCATCATTCCAATTAATTTTTCTGTTTCTCTGTATCCACGATACTTGTTTACGTTCGGTTGGAGAGAGATTGTGCAGTGGGCAAGGTGGTAGAATAAGTAGGTGTAGTAATTGTTCATTAACAGCTATTGCAACTTCTTTGACAATGAATGAATTGTTGTCCGTTTTAAACCCCTGCACATCAACTATTGCTGTCGACATCATGTCAACTTTCTAACAATATTACTCAAAGGTCTGTACTCCACCAAACGATCGTTAATAATCAAACAGTAAGCACTAGTGTTATCCGGCAAATCCTTTTCTGTTTCGATTTCTAAACGAACGTCAACAGGTCCAGTTTTTAAATGCTCATTTTGCCTCGAACAATCAATCACATATAATGGAGCTTTTTCCTTAAATTGTATAAGATCAAGCAGCGGATCTATAGGAAGGTTATAATACGACTGACGAAATCTCGCATACATATCGTATAATATACTGTATTTGTACTCATCAAATTTCAAGTTAAGACTATCGTATGGATAATAGTATGAATTTAAAAATAAAGTCACATTTTTAAGATTACAATGATCAAATACAGCGCTATCGTTTAATTTGTTATTTTTTCTATTAGTTTGCAATCCAAAAATTACATACCGAGGCTTTTCTAGTTGCGAAGTGGTTTTTATAGACCATGTATGTTTGGTTGTTTTTGGTAATAATGGATATTCATATAAATCCCAATTTCTAAACGCTATTTGCATAGGTTTATCTTTTTCTAAATGTTTAAGCAATGCAAGCCTTTGATGATCTGAAACTTTAACATGCGGCATGCGCCATTGAACTTTATTTACCTTAACTTCCACTGAATCATCTTTTTCGGTTACAACACCATTAAGATTTGTACTACTTCTATTTAGTATTAGTTCATGTTTACTATTAATAACTATTTTCTTGTAATCCTCCGCAAAACCTAATAGTTTATTAAGTGGTAAAAGAATACTAAATCTTCCACTGTGATCATCAAATCCGTCCACGTTCCAACCCCACATTGCAGCAGCTTTACTTTCTCCACCATTCATTGAGACTAAAGATTTCATTGTAGTAGTGATTCCAACATTTCTAATTCGATCTATTTCAATCCCATTCATTTCATATCTAATATCTTGAAAAAGAAATGATATAGCGTTATTTGTCAACTTAACATTTTTCACTTTTTTTACACCACTCACGTCTTTAGCTGTTATAGAAAAATATCCTTCTATGTATAACGCGCTAGCTGAAGGTAATACGTATATATCTTGCTGATGGATAGGTATTCGTATTTCATCATTTTCATTAAAACTGTTATTGTATGGGTTATAAGTATGGATTTCATAACTTTCAATTGAATTGTCGAATTGCGGATCGTCGGTTATATGGAGGATGCTCATATTTTTAATCCAAGAGCGCGAAGAAACTCTTTATTACTTTTTGTTATTGCTACAACCTTTTTGCGTCTAGTTCGTCTGACGTTGCGCTTGACAGTGGAGTTAGAACGACTTTGTCTTTGTATTTTGTTACAGATATCATCGTTAAAAATTATCATTTTGACTTTCGCAAGTGAAGACTTATATTAATATTTTCGTTATTAAAATTAATTAGATTTCCCTGTATATCTAATATTTTCACCGTAATTGACGAAATATGTTTCTTCTTTAGAGGAAAATATATTATATTTTTAGGTACTTCAATTACTTGATATCCGGGCGGACTGTTAAGCACGAATTCATGAATTATATGTGTAGGCAAACCGTTCGTATAGGAACCTTGGACAAGATCACATTCGATCCGTATCACAGACGCAGCAATAATGCATACAGGGTTGACTGATTCATGCCATTTATTTGGATCCAACATCTCTGAGAACCCTAATAATGCACCTACACTATTTTTTACCTTAAAATTAATCGGTTCGCTGCAAAAAATTGAACATTTAGAAGTATTGTTGTTAGGAACGATTTTAAACTGACAATTGTTCATATTACTTTTTAAATATTCATATAAATCAGACAGGTCATATGCGCCGCAAGGAATTTTAATATCCTTCTGTTTACCGTAAGCGAATACATTGTTGCTGTCAGTAATATTAGGTATTGAATTAAATGTTGAAAAATACAGTAAGCCGCACTCGTAATCGTCTTCTAATATTAAATGAGTATTTAATTCTGATCGAAGAATGGATTCATTTCCAGTGATTGTGAATGTAATAGACATTGTTATTGACTAAAATGTTTTTTGAAAGTGTAAGCTATTTATGAAGATCCCAAAATGAGTTTAAAAAGTCTATACACAAGTGGCCGCAAATGAAAGGATGAGTTTTTTGCTTGTTAACGTAATTATAAAAAATATTTAAGCCAACATATTTTAAAACTTCTTCAGGTGGTTTTAAATTACCATAACTGTCGAAATATTCGATATAATTATTTTATTTTGCATAGGCTACCCAATGAGTGCCAGAATTCCGGGAACTATCAAGATTAATAATTCCGCATTCTTTTTTTAATGGACGTTTTGGCAACTGATCTCGCATGAAAACTCCTCGAAAATTGGGAATTTCTTTGCAATATTCGAGAATGTCGATGTTAGTTAACGCTCGTTTAGGTAGCCTCTGCATTAGTTTTTTTTATTTTTAAAATAAATTCCTAATCCATTCTTGTGCTCTTTGAGATGCAACCCTCTTCCTAAATTTAATTCTTCCATTTTTTGATTGTGCCTCTTGAGTTCTTGAAAACGTTGTTTAGCAGACTTAATAGCTTCTACTGCTCTAGCAATACCAGCTGCGCCACCTGCTAAACCACCTGCAGCAGACAATCCGGCAAAAATGGGTATTAGGGGCAAAACTCCTCCAACTTTTGGCACAGGTATCACCCGGGGAATGTTTACTGAAGTATCTGAATCCCTCGTCAATTCTCGTGCAACAGCAACTGCTAACTCAATAGCCGCTTTTTTACATGTAGGTTTTAACTTTTTAATATGTTTTTTTGTAAGAGAAACAATATTTTTGAAAGTGTTTTTAAAACCAGCGCCAGACTTGGCTTTCTGTGAGGGAGTGAACACAATTTTTTTCTTGTTTTTTCCATTCGATTTAGGTTTTGACCCTACCATTTTTGTTGAATTGTAAATAAATTATAAATAAATAAGTTATTTTTTGTTTCGATGAAATACTCTGTCCAGTTTCAAGTGCGCAATTAAAATGCGCTTAAACTATGATGTTTGCTGCTTATAAGATTTCTGTTTTATCAATCCAACTATTTTCTTGCGAAGGTAGACCTAACCATTTTACATATAATTTTCGACCATTTTTCTTCAATACTTTTTCTACAAGATAAATGTTCTTATATTTAGGTTTTTGCAATTCGTGAGCATAAAATGATCCTAAGATGGGTCGATGTCTAGCATCTTCTATGATAAACGTTATTGGGTTTGTGTTTTGTACTTTCGTAATAGTAAATATTTCAGTTGACCAATTGGGAGTATATCCTTTTTCAAATGTTCCTTTATATTTGCTTATACGAACGGAATCTCCGACTGCAAATTTATTTTTTTCCTTTGTTGAACTCCTCTTTAATAAAAGCTTTTTATATTTCTGTAATACAGCATCCTTATTATTTTCACTGACTTCAATTGGTTTAAGAGCTATTGTTCTATGTATCGTATTATTATATTCATTAATTGCTTCCGAAAGTGTGTTTCCTATCCATTTATAGTTTCCTTTTAAACTAAATTGCTTGTACAATTTATTCTTAAAAGTCCTTATGAATCTTTCCACTATAGATGCTTTTTTAGTAGAGTATGTAGAGTAATGGTTTATTTTATGTAACTCAAGTAATGATTTTATTTTTTTATTATAGAATTCAGTTCCTAAATCAGTTTGCAAGTTTTTGGGTATTCGATTTTTTTGGAACAAATCACAAAAAGCTTGAGTTATATATTCCTTACTCTTTTTTTTAATGGATATACCCATGCATACTTAGAAAAAGTATCAATAATGGCTAAAATATATTTAAACTGTAAATTATTGTTTGAAACAGATTGCATATCAATAAGATCAGCTTGCCATAAATCATCTATATCTTTCATCACTACATGTCTTCGAGGAAAGTTTTTCCGCGCTTGTTTATGTATTTCGTTTACTACGATTGCTTTACTCATTTCTTGTATTTGTTCTTAAATGAAACTGTTTCAATACTTTGTTGCAGGCTATTTACTTCTGTCTCTAGCTGAGCTAATGTTTGATTAATTAATTTTATTTTATTAAACAATTTATCTGCAGTATTGTCAACATACTGTTTTGTGGCGCAGTCCTCTGGATCGATAGGCTTTCCAATATGTTTAATTATCTTATTTTTTGCATCAAAACAATCGGTAACATTTATGAAAGCCAAGGGAGGTTCATTAAAATTATTCATTTTATGCTTTTTTAACACATGGTGTCCAAACTTATCTACATTCATGTTCAACCAACACAATGAGACTGAATCAACAGTTGGTTCTGAAGTCTTTTTATTCCTTAATGATGTCTGCTTCTTTTAGTTCTTCTATAATCGAAATTATTTCGTTATCATGGTTAGTGTTGCCAGCATCTTTAGAAGCAATTAAAATTTTTAAACGTTCAATCAACTCATTAGGATCATCCCAATATACAAAATCCGTATTTGAATTATATTTTTTTAAGGAAGGCAGATTACCACCTTGCTTTGCCGTGCTGGATTCTTGAAATAGGGGTTTAATAATTTGACAGTATTTCATTCCTGAATTACCTTGTATCTGACCTTGAGGACTAAAACCTCTCTTATGGACATTAGTGTGCACCAAAATATCTTTATAGGTTATTTTATCCTTTTCATTTATTTTGTCGCAATTCGGTTTACTTTGAAATAAAAGCTCTTTTAAACCTGGCGTTAGTTCATAACTTTTATCATTTACATTAATCGTAGATATTTTATTAGGAGAATTCTCCCCATAAGATTTAAGCGTTGCAGGTGAATTTCCTATCATAAGTGTTTCACCGTCATGTCTTACTCCAAAGGCAACATTAAAAGGTTTATTTGGGACTTGCAAATAAGAATCGACATCCTCAAAGCTTTTTACTTTTGCCACATTATTTTCCATTTTCGTAGGAGTTTTTATTTCAAGTATGTTGGGAATATTTATTTTATCCTTTTTGATACAATCCGCGTTTACATCATTTGATAATATATTTTTGTTATTATGCTTATTTTCATTATAAGATGTTATTTGCTTAGGAGAATTATGAAGAAACATCATGGTTTCTAGCGGATCGGTTAATGGTTTCAAAATCTTCTTATTTTTTAATTCTAAATCATCCTCCTCTTGCTGCATCTTCTTTAACTTATTTTTAATATTCTTTACAGATTTAATTAATTGTGTTTTTATGTCTGTCTCCATGGCAAATCAATAACGCGGTCTAAAAAGACCCCCGATGTTTCTTAATGTTATAAGTAAAGTGATTTTATTTTAGTCATCATTTATATTTATTCAAATTTTACAAAAACATCGAATGACTTTCTATATCGACCATTATTTAATTTACAATCTTTGTTAATTATAAGACACGCATGTGAATCTTTCCATATATTTGCGGCAAGCGATTTGAATTTTTCCCAACTAATGTCAGAATTTACGTGCTCACGATAAATATGTTTTAAATTGATATCGTCTTGTTTAAAAATTATCAAAAAATTAACATTGTCTCGTATTAATTGCTTTGGCACTTTAGAGTAAGTCTGCGTTAAATAAAAACAGTCTATTCCTTTATGTCTGCCCATACAAAAGTAATTACGAATATTAGTCTGGTTTTCGCAAGCTACGTCATCAAAGATAAATATTGAATTGGGCATCGCCTCATGAGGAGAGATTACCTCTTTTTCATCGTGGATCATAAACAGTTTAATTTCGGGTATTCTTTTAAGAACTTCCTCTAAAAATCTATATTTAGGTTGAAAAGTTGTTTTAGAGTAAATGTAGACATTTCGAAATTTTAACCCATTTTCATGAAGCAATAAAGTTAAAATTATATTTGTTTTTCCACAATTTGATGGTCCACATATAATACATCGTATAGAGTTGGGAAGAAGCATACTATGTCTGTTATTATAATTAGTGCAATGTGATCCATCACTTATTTTGCTGATTTCTATTGACACAGGCTGTTTAATAAATTTCATTTCGCCTTCTGTTCAGTAATTTAATATAATATCAAATAAATACTTGTAATAATATAATCATCCTAAATCAATGAATTATCTTTGTAAGTCTTTATCATTTCTCTAATTACACATTCCTGTCTTATATTAGGCGAAGAATATTATACACCGAGATCTAAATTGCTGCTACTCGAGCGTCAGTCGCAGTCGACATTTGTCTCGCTTCTAACGTGGGTCCAGCGTATTTAAAATATATAGGTAATTAAATCTATTTTTTATTGCTTCATCCAGTTATGTTGGATTTATTGCCATTTTTATTAAATAAAAACTTATGACACTTTTATATTTCAGATAATTATGGAAGACAGCACGCAGAATGATCGACTTGATTTTGGCAGCATATATGATGTCAGCCCCGTTTTCCACGATGTGCCGGAGGATCATCCTTTTTATTATGCTCAAGACGTTGACGGTTACATGGAAAAAGTGGAAAAAAAGCGGCAAGAGCTTTTAGCCCGTAGAGAAAACATGTGTAACGCAACCGTAACGCGAGAGCCTGACGCTCCGCGGGACAAAAGGGAGTTGAAAGCATTAAATACCAAATCGGGTATTAATAAAAAGGATCGTAGTAGAAAATGATCATCATTTGTAATTAAAAATAACATTCGCAATGGACGATATTTAATTAAAATAAACATTGAGACAATGGACGAGTGTTACAGTGATCGTTCAGTTAGTGCGCAATATCTCGTGTGTGATCCGTATGATGAAGTGTTGGACAGCACAGAAAATGTGTTAAAAAAAATTATGAAAAAACTTGAAAGTGATTAATTTCGGTGTTAGTTATATATGTATAATTGTGACTTATTTCTATTATATCTCCATGTTTATTTTATATTATAGTTCTGAATTATAAAATCAATTTATGCCAATAATATTGTTATTTACTTACTTTGTAGAGCCAATTAATATAAGTTATTGTCAACGAAGTTTGAATTAAGGAAGAAAAATAGTAATTATTATTATTTTTCTTCCGTAATGTAATTAATGTAGCGTTGTTTTAATTTTATCATAAATTTCTTTAATTTATGTTTATTTATAAATAATTTGGCGTTATAAATATGTTATTTTTTGTCTCATTAAGTGTAAATTAGTAAAGACAATGGTTTATAAGAAGTCTGCCTGCTATTTAATTATTATTGTTGTACTTTCACCTTATTAAGTTTAATATTATTATCAACCTTATTTTAATAAATGATGTTCATATAGAATGTGGAACTTATTTTACGTGCAACCAAAGTTAAATAAACAGAGATAACACGTTATAACATGTCATGATTTGTTTCCTCTGCAACAGTATTGTAGCGGAACTACAAACCGACATTAAATTTTTATTATTTAACTTGGGTCATACACTAAGAAGATAAAGTCGAATTGCGCGCACGCCGCGTCAGCAACTCTTTACGTAGCCACATTCCTACGCGCTGAGCCAAAGTTAAACAAGCAGGGACAACTCGTTTTAACATGTTATGACTTGTTTCTCTGCAACAGTATCAAATTCCTTGTCTGAATCTCAATTATAACGAAATAAAAGAATAGCAACTTTGTTTAATTAAATTCTTAAAGTTAATCAATATTTCAGCCACTCTATTGGTGACGTGGCTGGCTTAGTTGGTAGAGACCCTGCCTACGAAGCTAGCGGTCCCGGGTTCGATTCCCGCTCAGAGCAAATATCTGTGTAATGCATGCATGAGTATTTGTTTCTGAGTCTGGGGTGTTTTCTATGCATTTAAGTATTTATTTCTTTATATAAGCATGTTTATCGTTGTCTAGTACCCTAACACAAGCCTAGAGCTTAGTTGGAACTGGGGGTAAATTTGTGTGAGGTTGTCCCATTTAATAATTTTTATTAATGGCTCCTCACTCTATATTGTCTGATTGTTTCCCTGTTGCTAACGTATTATCAACGTTGTGATAGCTCTTATTGACTTGACAGTAGAAGCGATCGAGTCATGATAATACGATTGCAATAGGTGTAAAACTAGCGTAACTCAAAATAAAAAAAGCCAACTTATTTTAAATCAAGAGTGCGTCTTGAAATATGGAAATATTAATAGTTTTGAGTTAGGCGGGTTTATTACTAAGCACGTGATTAATTAGCTGGCGGAGGTAAATGAAAGAAAAACAATAGGCATACATTCATCATTTATTGTTTTTATAAAAATAATAAAAATGTTACAATTCACACGTTTGCATTAAATTTCTATTACTTTACAGTGCTGCCACATTAAAATGCTAATTTGTAATGTCCCCAAGGCAAAGTCGAAACATTATCTTCTAATACACACCTTTTATCATCATCCCTTGTAAGAACTAGCTTATTGATTTTTTGCGTGAAAATTTTATGATTTTTTGATTTTATTACACACATATTATCTCTAAAACATTCATTTTGAAATAAAGCATTTTTGTATTTATTAATATTAAGTTTTTTTGTAACACACTTTTTTATTCCCTTTGCTTTCCTGATTGTTGAAATTTGGGTATCTATGCAATATAGTTTTGCTCTCAAACCTACAAATTCCTTCACGATCTCACCCCCCATTTCGTCTTTAAAATATCCTGGAATTTTACAGTTCACTAAGGGCATATTAAATATGTTGCTAGCATCAAAATTGCTAGTATCAAAATACTTTATGTGTGTTTTGATATCTTCATAGAAATCTTCTGTATGAATTAAATACAAAAGACTATCAGTGTCCGTATAACAAAGATGAATTTTATTTTTATAAACACGTTTCATCACATCATAATGAAAGCGATACAAATGACTTTTGGCTATTTCTAGAATAGAGAAACCCACGTATATGGGTCGATCTAAAACGATTTTTGTCTGTTGCAACTGAATTGCTACTAATGAATCAGATATAACTGCCAAGTTTTTGAAGTTGGGAGCACTTATGTATTTTTCCGCGCCGCAAAATTTATTTGTGTTATTTGAATGATCTTTCCAGATATTAACAAGTTTTACATCAACCTGTTTTCTTTTATTTTCAATCGTTTTGCCAAATATTGAATTGTTTTGCTTTTTGAAAAAATCCCTTTCATAATCTGAGCTAGCATTTTGTCTCAAGGTGGTATTTAAAGATATGTATGGTTCTAAAAAGTTACTTTGATCGAAAGCTAAAACTTTATATGTTTTTAACAAAACAAGACCATTTTTCAAACATTCTTTTAAATGCGTGTAGTGAATAATGTATCTATGTTTGTCGTAGAGGCTAGCAATTAATTTTTTATTTTTGCTTCCTCTAGGAGCAAATTTTTCAGCTGCAAATGGCATATCTGAATGAGACTCATGAAGTTCAACAGGATAGTGAAGGTCGACTTCCAGTATAAAACCGGTATCAGAATCGCGTGACTGTTTTTCAACGTTAAAGTTTGCTAATTCATCATCGTTAAGATACCTGAAATTTCCTGTTGGCAGATGCTGCATCATTGCATATCCATATAAATTTACACAGTCTAAATAGGCTAAAAAGCTATTCGGCTCGTTAATGTTAAAATCTGGAAGATATTTATTATTCGCCTTTGCGTATCTATGTGAACATTGAGCAAGACCTCCTCTTATTCCGTTTTCCAGCATTTGATACATATCTATATCGGAGAGTAGATCCAATTTTACTTTTGTGTATAATAACATAGCATCCCAACTTAATGATGGTGACGATACGTAATAACAGGGATCAAGATTGTAGTATTTAAGGCTCATGCTTCGAAATTTTTCAAAAACGTCACATAGAAGAAGCACATCACATTTCAAGTATAAATCTGTATATTCTCCTAAGTTTTTAATAGCAAAAGTTTCCCAAACATGTAAGGCATGATTATAATCCTCAGAAGATACAGATTCTGATGAGAGTTTACTAAAAAAATTGGAAGCCTGAGGCAACTGGGTTTCTTCATAACGTTGCCAAGAGTTTATATAATCGTAACAATAGACACCCTTTCTTCGCACTATATCAAACTTGGCCCCATCTCCAAAAAATGATTTTAAATGTTGGAAATCATCTTTTTTCATTGTATTTACTAAATTGTCTAAACTTGAACTCAAAAAGTTGAAAGAATCAATAAATTTTAATTGAGCTACATTTTGCTGGTCTATTGGAATGAACTTCGTAAACGAAATATACTTTTCTTTATTTTTTGGGATAAGGTTTATTCGACCGCATACGTTTGTGAGTTCATTAATAAACAAATGGCAGTCATATCCGGAAAGGTTATGAAAAATTATTGGTATAAATGGGCAAGGTTTTGAATTTAAATTACAACTATTGTGAGCGGGCCCTCTATATCGACCTGTGAAGTGATCATGATCCTTTACAATGTTATCACTAGATGAAAACTTGTCTTTACAAATATGACAAGCAGTGCTAGTTTCAAATGATAGCTGTTCCTCTAGCGTAAGCGGAATCATTGGTTTGCTGACAGATAATATTGAGTACAATCGCTGCACATCATTACATATAGACTCCACAAACTTTTTCGAACAGTTGGGACCGCGATAAGAAACATAGTCGTTTAAATAAGGCTCGCTTCTACAACAAATGTAATATGCAAAGCAAGATGCCTCATGCAATTGAATATTTTCCACGTACATAGATTTACTTTTATCTGAATACTCTCGTAATAAGCTTTCGAAGTCACCATAGATCACAATAGGCACCTCCTGAGTTCTTTCAAAATTAGAAAAAAAAAGTTGTGTATTTGCCTCTGGTAAAACAGTTTGTACCCCTGCACAACTATGCTGAATTAATTTTTCCTCTGTTGAAAAATATAAAAAACAATCTTCACACAAATGTATCTTAGATTTATGTTTAGTTATTTGTTTGCGAACAAGTTTCTCAAAGTTTTTTATTAGGCAAAAGTGTGCCTTACTATTTTTAGTTATTAATAACAAGTTGATGTGCTGTAATTTACGATTAGCGGTTTTATATAAAGGGCCCATAACACTACCATTTTTTGTTAAACCATAGATGTTAAAACTAATATCAGTATTGTTGGCTTCGAACCACCTTATATCAGAGATGCTTGGTGGAAATGCCATGCCGGAAGTGTTTAAAACATTTTGGTATTTGGGATAAGATGAGACTCTGTTTGAGTTAACCTTGCTAGGATACAAGTGAGCCATTATAGACCATATAAAACAGTGATTATCCTCATTATTTATATTCAAACAAGCTTTTGTATTAGCAATATGTTTTGGTAATGGTATAAACGATCCAGCTCTCAAAGGATTGTATTTTACTATGTTTATCTCTAAGTGACTAACTGATTCGATTGTCCATCCTGATTCCGAGAGCTCAAATTCCGCACATTTAGTAATTAGTACATCAGCAAGTGATTTATATAATGATAAAACGTCTGTACTCTGCAAAACTATATCGTATTTAGTGTTAAATGACTTAATGGAACTTTCACTATTTTTTGGCAAACAATACTTTACGAAAAGTTCCAAATTAACTTTGAGTGAGACATGCTTTTGTAATGAATCTTTAATAAGTTGTTGTGCTATATCAGAGTTTTCACATAAAAATGAATCTGGGGTAATATTCGTATTTGAGGGATTGACTTTATAACTAACAATTCTACTCCGAAAAGCATTAGCTATTATATAAACGTTTTCAAGCCGCGTACTTAACAAACTATTAGACTTGTGGATATTAGTCTTTTTATGTGCTGCTAATTTTGGAACGGAAACATTACATACATCGCAAAAGAACATCTTATACTATTTTTGTTCTATGTAAGACGTGCTTTGTTTTGTAATAATTACATTTGTTGAAAACCGCAAAAGTTTTAAATTTGCCTTTAAACCGACTGTAAAGTAGCAGATTACAATAAACACATAACTAAAATTAGTTAAAAAGTATTTGACGGGTACAACACAGGCTGCACGCCTTTATACTCTTCTTTAGCAGCCTGAGCAACTTGTCTGACCGCTTTGAAAACTGGGCTATTATTATTTACAGCCCCTTTATATGTGAAAAAGGCATGTTTCCACCTGGTTGCTTCCGTCGCTACCGGCTCAAGCTCCCGCGTGGTGAAGACTCGGAGTTCGACGTAGTACTCCCCGCGCCGGCTGGGATCTCGTTGCAGCGTGTACCCGGAGCCCGTCCTTCTTGTCAAAAAATTACGTAGCGGAGCGGCCCTGATCGGTTCCTCTTCGTCACCCTGAAATTATTTAGCAACCTTATATTATTCACCTTTATAAATACAATTAAGAAAATCACTTAAATTATTAAAAAAATCCAGCGACAAACTGTTATCATGACCGAGGTCAGTCCAACTGAAGTCGGTTTAAAGTTGGGTAAAAACAGTTTTAATGAAATCATCATAATAATAAATCAATCTTACACAAATTGACCTAGCCAATAGTTGAGAACAAATACTTGCGCTCATCACACAAATATCTGCCCTTACCGGATTTGAACCTGAGACCGTTAGCTTCGTAGGCAGGGTCACTACCAACTAAGCTATCGTATCCTCGAAGTATGTTTTGATAAACAATCGCGCATCTTACCTCGGAATCAAGAAACACAGCGACTCGTCTCTTTTTCGGTTGAGCAGCTGATGCATTCACGACGCTGTCCAGGTCTGAATCACAGCCGTGCAGTTCCGCCGCCTTCTTAGTTCTTCTCTGCTTCGCCTTTACCGTCTTAACTTTCGCTGCACTCGTAGAAGCGGTAGATGCAGTCTGTTGCTGGGCACAGCTAATCTCCTCATCGGAATCGAACGGATTGAACACTGCCGACCTATTTTTATTAAAAGTATTTGAATAAGCATCACTAACCAAACACAATCAACATAAATAATAAAAAATAAAAAATATTACGTACATACTTGCTGCTTCTTTTTAATTACTTGTCTCACTCACTGCACTGCCACTACCAATTGAATGCTCAAATAAATGGAAGCTCCATTTATAACCCTATAAACTAAGGCTGCATTTAGATGTTACCAATTAAAATTATTAGTAATATAATTTTATTTCAAATGAGATTGTCCAAACAAAATCAAACCTTAATTCTGCATTACAGACGTTCGTCTATTAGAAAATAAAATATAATTATTGTGAATCACTCCCAATCCTTTACACCTATAAGGCGCGGCGCCAGCTTGTTGCGTTAACCTGAAACCTTATTCGTATTTGGTAGCTGCATGTACTTTAATGCGTTTCTATGTACCGAATGTAGCCTAACTATGAAGACGATATGATGCGTTAGCCGAGTTGGTAGGGACCCTGCCTACGAAGCTAGCGGTCCCGGGTTCGATTCCCGGTATGGGCAGATATTTGTGTGATGAGCACGAGTATTTGTTCCTGAGTCTTGGATGTTTTCTATGTATTTAAGTATTTATTTCTCTATATAAGTATTTATATCGTTGTCTAGTACCCATAGTACAAGCCTAGATCTTAGTTTGGGACTAGGTCAATTTGTATGAGATTGTCCCCCTGATATTTATTATTAAAAAAAAATAAAAAAAAATAAGGAAATATAAAACAGGCACTGGTTGGCTTGAAGACAGCAACGACTTACTATACTTATTGTTTAAATAACTTGTTTAACTCTCAGAATTTGTGAATCGGCTTTAGCTATAAAGAATAAAGAAAAACACATATATTTGTTCGAATCATGTGAAGCATGAACATAAATTACTTACGCTTCCTATTATTTACATGTCATACAGCATGCTATGTAATGGCTCTCAAGGTTCGAAATTATTTTACTTTATTGCATTCATGCACACAATCTTAACATTGATTAACGAAGTTCTTAGTAAACAGTAAAAACATCGTGCTAGTTTCATATCGATTATTTGTATTAATCCGCGCCATCTTAACATTGATTAACGAAGTTTTTAGTAAACACAGCGCGGAGTTTCTTGTCAATCAGCAATAAAGTTGACACTTGATTTACCTAAATAGATGTCGTAACAATGTTCGAACTTTGATGTACATCGTGAACGATTACAGTGTTGAAATAAACTTAATAGTTTCAGTCGATTTATTTATTAAAGTTTCAGTTCACCTACGAAATTTTTACTTTATTAAAGACCGCAGATTCATTTCACTGTATTATTCCATTCAAATAGCATTGTCAAATAGCGCCATCTTACGCTAACAATAACATTGAGCAGTTCTTAGTAACAGTAGCGCGTGAGTCACTTTATCGTCAGACTAGCAGATGTTAAGTACCTACCTTTTTAAATAGATGTCGTAACAATCTCTCATTACTTGAATAATACACAAATATTGGAATAATTAATGTATTTCACTTTAATCAACACTTTTAATAATGTGGTTTTTAATAACAACTGAAGATAGCTTGAAATCAAAAAAAGTTTGCAGTTTTTATTTTGATTTGACAGTAATAATTGAAAAAGACCTGAATCACGCTATCAAAGTTTTTACGATCGGTCGCATATATAGATCAGCGTTCTAGTATTATCTTGGTTGAGTAAATATCAGTACAGAGGAGGCGCCCCTTTGGAACGTATCGAAAGACCGCCTTGTCCTTAAACAATTAGTATGGAATTGGCCACTCCAGAAAACTGTTAGCGGGACTATCCTATAACATTAGTACAGCAATGGTTGTGTGGAAAGTGTTAACAGGAACAAAGATGAATAAACAAAGATGAATAAACAAAGAAATAAATTTATGAAAAATAAACCGGAGTGCCGTAAACAAAAATATAAGTAATATAAAATTGAATTATACGGCACTCCGGTTTTGCTTCTCTTTACAAAATATTTTGTTATAGAAATTTATGAGGCGAGAATATGCAAATTTACCATTGAAGGATTGTCAGGTCATTCGTTTACCTGTTGAGTTTATGGAATTCTGAATCACTGATCGATGGAAACTATTGAGGATCCTGGATCATCCGACTAGATCCCTGATCGATGGAAACTATTGGGGATCCTGGATCATCCGACTAGATCCCTGATCGATGGAAACTATTGGGGATCCTGGATCATTATTGGGGATTCTGGATCATCCGAGCGCAGCGAGGACAAATGATCCAGAATCCCCAATAATACCCTACTTATAATAAATTCTCAAAGTTACAAAGGATTACAAAATAAATCGCGCGCGATAGCCGCGGCGGCGTTGGTGGGTCTGGCGCCCCGCTCCCCGTTGGGTGCGTTTGAGCACCAATTTAAATCGCAGCGTGGACAATATTTATAAAAGCGGCCAAGTGCGAGACGGACTCGCCCATGAAGGGTTCCGTAGCAGCAAGTAACATAATATAAAAGTTCGTTGTAGCTTTGATCAATGTTTTTATGACGTATTAAAAAAAAAACTACTTACTAGATCTCGTTCAAACCAATTTTCGGTGGAAGTTTGAAGAAAGAAAGAAAGAAAGAAAATAATTTTATTTCTGCAAAATGATACATTTTTACTTAAGACTAACATTTTGTAAAGCTAATTACGGTAGAAAATGAAAAACTTAAGATAGCTTAAATTAGCTTGACATGCAGGATTTTAATTAATTATGTTATATTTAATGTAACAGATTGCGAAAAGTGAACCCACTCAGCATGGTGTCGAGCCACTCAGGAGTGTCTCGACGCTGATCTTCCGTGGATCCAACACAGTGATACACGGGACAGCTAACGGCAATATTAAAATGGGTAGTTTTTAAAATTAGTTTGCGCGTGTAGTGCGTATGCGTCAAATCTATATTTGGATTTTGGGGTAATGTTTGTTTGCATGGTAATGTACATCGTATTTTTTTTTAGTTCTATCATTCTCTTATTTTAGAAGTAACAGGGGACACACACACACATTTCAACACTTTGGAAGTGTCTCTCGCGCAAACTGTTCAGTTTAGAACCATTATCATTCATCAGTATCATTTTTGAAGACCTATTCATAGATACCCCACACGTATGGGTATGATGAAAAAAAATTTTTTAGTTTCAGTTCTAAGTATGGGGAACCCCCAAAAATTATGGTTTATTTTCTATTTTTGTGTGAAAATCTTAATACGGTTCACAGAATACATCTACTTACCAAGTTTCAACAGTGTAGTTCTTATAGTTTTGGAAAAAAGTGACTGTGACATACGGACGGACAGACAGACAGACATGACGAATCTATAAGGGTTCCGTTTTTTGCCATTTGGCTACAGAACCCTAAAAAGGAATGTACAAGTTCGCGATTATTTGACAAACTGCAAATTAGTTTGCAATAAATTTTTTTGTGACGGAGCAAGAAATTAACGAATTTCGGTTTTTTTTTTCTTTACTTGTGCTGTAAGACCTCCCTTCTCTCCGAATTTCAGAATTCTATTTGAAGGTCTATGGGAAGTACCCTATAAATTTTAATTGCCTTGAGAGTGTCGAAAAATTAGTTTTATGCGACAAGAGCATAAAAAATGAGCATAATCCTCAAAAATGTAAGACCATTCTTAAACAAATGTATTTGCAGGTTGGTCATAAAATGTGGCAGATTCCTTACTTTAAAAATAAAATAAGTTTATTAGAATAAGTACTGATGGCAGCGACAAATAAACCGCATATGGTTTCCGTTCGCTGTTTTTTGTAAGCAATTTCTTTGTAAAAATGTATAATTGATGAGTAAAAAAAAACGGCCTTTTTTTTACTTTAACTTAGAAGTTACTGTAGACCTTGAAGCCTTGTTGTAATTTCCTCACCTTCCCATACCTTTGCGTTTCTAAAATAAATGGTCTTGACAGACAGGCGGACGGACAGAATTAATCTAGTTCGAGCAGTGTCGTAAAAAAAGACATTCTTAAAGGTAGGTACAAAATAGTTGATTCACCCGCAAAATTGATTTTCGATTTCTGTTTAAATTGTTCATGTCTGATTGAATTGCTAAGTTGTTAGAAATTAGTCTCACGCACGTCGGCTGGTAGCTATTAACACATTTTGTAAAATCGGCTCCTTATCGGGTCTGAACACTATGGGAACACACCTAACTGGTACTGAATGAGTTTAGATATCGTTGGTGTGATTACTATTCATCGCGGCAAATGTTTAAATCGCAAATTAAATAGCCTATAATTAATGATATCGAAACAATAAAGAGACACAATTAACGTATTTACTTTACCAACAAATACACACATACATACCTTCACGCCTGTCTCCCAATGGGGTAGGCAGAGACTATCGACCGCCAGGTGCCCCGGTCTAAACATACAACTATCGCTTCCTCTACATTCATCAACCGCTTCATGCGCGTACGTCGGTTTCGGATGCTTTTGATTTGGCCCTTTCATCGTGAATCTGATCACTGTACCAATAAATAGTGTAACACAAACATAGTTTATTTTATCAACGTTGTTGGAGTGACAGGGTAAATTACTCATCCGCCGCGCATGTAAAAGTATTTTCCCAGCGTGAAAAAAAAGTTTAATGGGACCTTATAATTTATAGTTTCAAATCATATTAAAATGAAAGCTTCTTTTTCAACACAGATACATTGTACATAATTTTAAACCCTTGTTTATTAGTCAACGATAAGTTTTACTACCAATAAAATGGGTTAAGTGCCTTTTAATTGGTCATCAAAATTGAATGCTCATATTTGTTACAATCGTATGAAAAATAACGTAACATAAACATTTAATTTTTATTAAACGCTTTATTGCCGACTGTACTGATCGTAAACTCACTATCAAAAGACGAGTCAAATGAGTCCGAACTCGGCGGGTCTACTATGAGTCATTGAGGAGTTCCTATGTTGCCCTCCTAAGCAACAAAGCAGTATCTCAGATTAAATGGCCAACGCAGATTCAACCCTAATCCATTAGTAATAAGGTTCAATTTGCTACAGAAGTTTTGTCTCAGATACTGCATTTTATGTTAGCAGGGCAGTATGGTCACCTTCCGTGTCCATCTTCATACCGTCCGTCCGTCTGCCCGTCTGTCTGTCTGTCTGTCGGTCTGTCTGCGCGTCAGTCCGTCCGTCTATCTGCGCGTTCGTCCGTCCGTCGTTCCGCCTGTCTGTCTGTCTGTCTGTCGGTCTGTCTGCGCGTCAGTCCGTCCGTCTATCTGCGCGTTCGTCCGTCCGTCGTTCCGCCTGTCTGTCTGTCTGTCTGTCGGTCTGTCTGCGCGTCAGTCCGTCCGTCTATCTGCGCGTTCGTCCGTCCGTCGTTCCGCCTGTCTGTCTGTCTGTCTGTCGGTCTGTCTGCGCGTCAGTCCGTCCGTCTATCTGCGCGTTCGTCCGTCCGTCGTTCCGCCTGTCTGTCTGTCTGTCTGTCGGTCTGTCTGCGTGTCAGTCCGTCCGTCTATCTGCGCGTTCGTCCGTCCGTCGTTCCGCCTGTCTGTCTGTCCGTCCGTATGTCTGTCTGCGCGTCAGTCCGTCCGTCTATCTGTGCGTTCGTCCGTCCGTCGTTCCGCCTGTCTGTCTGTCCGTCCGTATGTCTGTCTGCGCGTCCGTCCGTCCGTCTATCTGTCTGTCCGTCCGTCTGTCTGCGCGTCCGTCCGTCCGTCGTTCCGTCTGTCTGTGTGTCCGTCCGTCGGCCTGTCTGCGCGTCCGTCCGTCCGTCTATCTGTCTGTCCGTCCGTCTGTCTGTCTGTCCATCCGTCTGTCTGTCTGCGCGTCCGTCCGTCCGTCTAATCTGTCTGTCCGTCCGTCTGTTTGCGCGTCCGTCCGTCCATCCGTCCGTCCGTCCGTCGGTTATAATATAATATACTGTAATGTTCTTAAATAATGGTACGGAACCCTTCTTGCGCGAGTCCGACTCGCACTTGGCCTTTTTTTAAGAATGACCAGATTTTTCCTCTATTTTATTCTGTTTCAAGCCGACGAAATGCTACTTTCCTTAATAGATGGTCGGAGAATGACTCGCTCACCTCAAACTCGTTGATGTTCAGCACCCCGTCGCCGTTCTCGTCGGCCGCGTTCCACATCAGCTTCTCCTCGTGCACCAGCTGCAATCATTCAAGTTTAAGGCGCTGCGAGATCGTGACGGGTCGACGGCGAAGCGAGACGCCGGATCGACGGGCCCTTTCGGATACACTTCGACCCCTTTAAGCGGGGTTCTCACGAGGCGATTTTAGTTGATCAACTTAAATCGGTTTATGAATTGAATGACAATCGCTGATGAGAACATGTTGATCAACTTTTATTTAACAACAAAATGTTGATTCCCTCTCAACTTTTGGTGCGTGTCGGCTCATTTTGATGACGTCATCGTGCAAGCAAAAACTTGTCGAACGTGAGAACGATCGCTCGGTCCGATTATCGGTGCGAGCGTGAAAACGCAATTCGTATCGATTTTTCTTGATTAAGTAATTAAAAGTGAATCAACTAAAATCGCCTCGTGAGAACCCCGCTTTAGGATCTTTTGTGAAATTACCCCGCTCTTACACACTCAGCTATTCGAATGTGCAGGTTTCCTCACGATGTTTTCCTTTACCGTAAGAATATCAGTTAATGTACTTAAGCTAGAAACACTCATTTTTAAATGGTGACCGGGTTTGAACTCGGTACCTTACAATCACGAGTCGACCCCGTAAGCCACAAGGCCACCGACGCTCTATCTCGCTCTCGACAGGCTTACTTCTTTCCACGTGTTTAGTTCACAAACAACAAATAAAAGACTTACATTATCTACATTCTTTGACCTTTTCAACGCCAACGAACTACTACTATATCAGTAGCACAGCAGTTCGTTGACGAAGGATTAATCCGTCACAGTCACGACGACAGCGTAAAAGTAACCTACACTTATTCGGTCGTCATCGGCCACAGAAAACGGTCTTGAAAAAAGGATCGCTAGCTCAATTTTATGAGATGAGATAAGTACTTAATTTAAAAAATAAATATCTCTACATGCATAATTCTGCAAAAAATCTCATTTACGGTTTTTAACCATTTTTTCTTGTGAGACGCTATGTATAATAATTTGGGATATTAAGGTGGGTACGAATTAGAGCAGCCTCGGGTCGAGGCACGCACGGCTCACATAATTTGCTCACGCGCTGAGCGCGAGCAGCGGGCGAGCGGCGCGCGGCGAGCCGTCGAGAGTCGGTCTTTTGACCGTGCTCAAAGGTGCCTCGGTGTGCGTGACTCGCGTAATTTGGACGTATATCCGAGCGTGCCGCGGGCAGAACAACAAGTTCTAACTTGTCTGTGGGTGAGGCGCGTACAAATTTGATAAAGTTGCTGAGCTGTTCCACCACAGTGGCGATTTCTTGTTCTTTTCGTTAATAATTCGGTGAATTATGATAAGCGCAGCCGCGGCTGTCATCGTGTCCGACGCCATTTTGAAATGTCGGCTCGCGGCGAGCACGCTGCCTCACCCGCGCATGTTTATGTGCAATAATTTGGCTCGCGAGCAGCTCGCCGCGGGGCGAGAATGCCTCAGGCTGAGCCGCTCAGATTCGTACCCAGCTTAACACTTACCAGGCCGGTGTCTCCCGTGTCCTCAGGTTGGATGTCCGCTTCATCGTCGACCCCGAAGGCGTCCTGGAGATACTCTGACCAGGTCACGACGCCGTCACGGTTGTCGTCTGTCTCGCTCATGCGCTCCTCCGCTTCTTCCCGGGATAGCTTGCTGCATTAGTTACAACTTTTGAACATAGCTATATAGGCCTAAATTATATCTGTATATATAAAAATCTGATTTGATTGTTGATATATTCCTTGAATATCCTAGAGGTGGCACTGAGAAGGGGTTTTCGGAAATTCATCCCCAAAGGGGTTAACATAGGAGGGATAACGGGAAACTAATTCTGCGTTACGAAAACGCGGGCGTCCTCTAGTTACTTTTAACCATTTCAACGCCGATAACGGATGTTTTACAGATTTATTATCAACGACGGATAAATCCGTCAAATTCGCAAAATGTACGTAGAAGATCAAAGTTCGCGTTACCCATCCGTCATTAGCATGAGTGAGTGTATTTAGAAAGGTAAAATACTGCGGTGCCCTGCAGGGTTACATGATTGAACTTTTTATTAGGTTAAGAACTGCTAGTACTATATACCCGTGCACAGTAATTAATAAATATGATATGTAATGAAAGATAGTTCTCCCTAATTCATTGTACAGTGGCTTCCTTAGTCTACCTTCGCTCAGTAGTAACAGCAGTCAAATAATGGAACATGGTTTCAATTTCAATGTGACAATCTCAAATTGACTAGATTAAGTTGATAAGCTCTTAAGCATTTACAGCACAACAGGCATTAAACAGTCCTTCCAGTTCAGTTACCTGAGGTCACACACGACTCCAGGGATATAGGTTTAGCAATAAGCTGTCAAAATGGCTTCTATAGTGTAAGAGATCCTCTCTTCTTTTATTTTCGTTTTAATTTTGCTGATTGTGTGTAATTTAAATTAACCCATCGTTTTTTTTGCATGTCCATAAATATATTCTAACTACCATGCAACAACTGTAGATTGCAAATAAAATTACTTGATTTGATTTTGCAAAGTGGGTTATACTAGCCTAGCATAAGATTGTATGAGATATATCCGAAGGCTATTTTTAACGTTATTGAACTGTAACTTCATATTATTGTGGGTTATCATGACAATGATAAGGGAATATCTATCATACACATGAGCACAAAATAGGGGGTCTGGCGAAATCTTATCAAATCTCATTTAAAAGGGGTCGAAGAAAATCTCACATATCTTCTAGTACAGTATCAAGAGAAATAGGTACAAGAAATTTAATTTCAATCACATTGAAATGAAAACGGACCGAAGGCTTGTAACTTTAATCACTGGTAATAGTATCACAACATAAAATTTGATAATGGTGAACTGTAAATGAATTGTAATGGAGGTACTGGCTGAAAATCAGCACTGTAGGAGTGTAGGTGTCTGACACCTAAGCATTTTGCTGAGACAGTGTCCGTTTCACTGCAGTGAGGACCCTGACTGCCTTAATTTTTGTTTAATCTTTTAAGTCTTTAATATAATATGTAGGTGTATCTTATGGTTGGTGAATAAATGTATTTCTTCTTTATTATTTCAGCATTGTTAGAGACAAAAATCTAAATTTTATTTGTAACACATGTTACGAGGTGGGGATTTGACTATTGTGTGTGGTTATCTGGATATTTTCCAAAATAACTGTACCTAATTAAGGTAAAAGCACCAATGTTCGACACTTTTAGCTGACATGCACCAGTAATCGACAGAAGCTTTTAATTCTAATTAATTCTAAGATCATAGGGTTACAAATTGATTGTTGCAAAACAAATGAATAACGCTTATCTTCTTTGCGTAAGAGTCAGTGTCGAACATTGGTCCTAAGTCGAGTACTGGTGTCATTACCTTAAGGACTAAAATTAAAAAAACGGTATCTTTTACATGTGAGTCAGGAAAATTAACCAAATAAAAGTACTTACGACTAGTTTTCGTTACACACATGTAAAGTTACAGTTTCTTAATTTTAGTCCTTAACTAGGTACAATTATATTGAAAACTACCCATCTCTAGTCAAATCAAAGCCATAGGTGCATGTGTTACAGTGACATGATGTATCACTACACAGAAAATATATTCAATAAAAGCAAATTACACACTCCAAAATTATACACATTCTTTTTTTGTTCCTAGCCTGGTAACTTCCAGAACCCAAACCAACAGTTTTTTTAAGTAGATCAATAACACAACAATTTAAAAAAAGCATTTTTTATCATATCTTAACGGACTAACAATCAACGTTAACTTGCATTCAATCTTCTGAAATGTAATGCTTTAACGTTTAGCAAAGTTAACTTTTTTAGTAACGGATTTTACTTTGTTTTATTTAAGATGAGAATAAGGCACGTATTTTGCACCTGTTTTTGCGTTTAATGATGTCAAAATTAGAAATTAACAGCAGTAGTCTCTACTATAACAAGAATTAGAATATTAGTACAAATATTTCTCAGTATTAGCTACGTTATTAAAGGAAACATGTGCGAATTTGACCATTATTATACTCATCTTAAAAAACACAAAGTTTAGTGATTAACTTAATTAATTTGTGACTGCAACAATGTATTAAAATGTACAGCTACTTCTGAATTCAATAGTACAAATAAATTTAAACTTTTGGCATAGCAACTCGAGGCTTTGTCATAACTTTAATAGGTATGACAAAATACTGTCATCATAGAGTCACATCAAATTACAACAAACAAATCATTTCAAAATGGATTAATTGCTGCCAAAATCAACAAGCTTTTATGATTGTTTATCAATTCTATTAAGTAAGAAATTAGGAATAAGATACCTCAAACAATCATCCTCCCACACAAATGTAATAAACATTTTATATTTTTATGATATTAACAGCACTAGTATTAAATTAATAATGGGCGACAGAGCATTTCTTACATGGAAATACTTTATCTGCTATTGCATATTTTCACAACATTGATAGCTATCCTATTGCAATAAGTGCAATGAACATTCACATATTTATAATGTGCAATTGACACATATTTTACTGATAATAAATTGTAATTATATTTTGTTTACTTTAGTAAAGGTCTCACATCTTTTTCAACATTCATAGTTAATACTAAAATTTAACTTTTATTATTCAACTTTGAAAGTAATAAGGCAATTTTAACCATTCTATGTTGGGTATGAATAAATAGTTTTATCAAAATATCCAAATTTATTAATTTTATATAATAATTCTGAGATAAAAAAAACTACCTACATGCAGGATGTATATCATTTTTTTTTAAAAAAACAAAAATCGTATTAGGTATAAATTCCTAATGCCGTGGTAACCAATTTTATAACTTTTATCAGTAATAAAAAGTACTAATATGTTTGCTGGATCTCAAGGCTCTCACTCACCGGAAGGAATTCAGAATCCAATGTTTCAGCTCAATGCGATCAATGAGCTGGTCACCGTTGACGTCCATCTTCGGTAGGAGCAGCGCCAGCCGCTTCTTCGCCTCCTCGGGACTGAGTTTGTCATACTCCTCGGCCTCTTTCACGCTGCCTATAGAGTAATAATACGTCACTAGCAACACGAGAGGCACTAAAATAACCAGCGCGTATTTCACCGACATCGCGCCGACTGCTTATCACACTATAAAACGCGAGGGCCGTGAGGCATTGCAAAACTTCATCGCATAAAACAAGACAAAAAAGTCGTAAACAATGCACCTAAGATGGCTTCGTGATCGAACTCAGAGTTGTGCCCCGAGTCGCCGTAGTGCTCGTAGTCTCGTGCGCGGAAGCTGCCGTCGCCCTCCCGTTCCTGATTGTCCAAGCTGTGGCTGTGAACCGCCGCTGAAGCACAGTTCAATAGCAAATTCTGTGTCAGCAAAAACATAAACGACAGGAAGTATGCCGAAGCCATTTTAATGACCTGAGATCCGGTTATTTGATTCAGATCTCAACGGATTTATTATGCAAATCTCATTATTTAGTTTATTTTCAGAAATAGAGTTTCGTCATGAGTCAAAATAATAAATGTACCGAACAGATGAGATGACAGACACGGGTTGACTGTCCGCTTGACAGATGAGCAGAAGACTCGGGAGTTTTCACTTGTTTGACATAACAAATTATGATTGGGCAGTGATAATGTTGCCTACGAGTACTATTTATTTATTGGTTGGTAAAGCATTCCTTGTTTTATAGCCAATAGTTGCATTACCAATTTCCCGTAACACTTTAAATTGAGCGTAAACATCAAATTAATTTTAACCGATAACAAAATAGGAGGATCGCAGTTTTTTTAGGGTTCCGTATAGGTAATGCAAATAACGGTTTTTAACCGGTTGTTTGCATTCTCTAGTTCCGTACCGTACCGAATAAAAAACGGAACCCTTATAGGATGACTTGTGTGTTTGTCTGTCCGTCTATCAGGCAATTTGCTCTGAAATAACGATCAACTTATTTGTCTTTGATCCAAACACGTACAGTCTGTAGGACTTAAAAAAGCCTTTGCTTTCACTTTTGTAAAGGAAAGGCTTTGCGCAGTTGCGCATAGTTTTTTTCGATGGATGTTATTAAGGTATGGGGTCCTAATAAAAAAACAAGTTTGCGACCTTGTCGTGAGCCACCCTATTGAATTGAGGGATGTTTTTTTTGTATGCCTTCCAGGTAAATAGTTAACTACGTACAAGCGACAGTTTTTTTTTAATTTTTTGTTTTTTTTCTGAATATAACATCAATAATAAGCACAGCGAAGTTTTGGTCATAATCAGAGATCGGACAAATGGGTGTCATTACTCGCAATAATGTGGACATGACTCCATAGATTTTAATAAAACAAATTATATTACATTAATTGATTACTTACCCTAAAAAATATTTTGATCCTTTGCAAGGCAGTAATAAATGATACAAAGATTTGTTATTGTGTATATTTATTAAAGCAAATAAACAGGTATTTTAATCATTTTTCCGTGGTTATTTTATTCCTTTTCACGGCTTAAATAAACTTATGAGGTGAAAGCTCCTTTCGAATCCACGGAAGTTAATGGAGCAAACTTTATGTACTTAAATTAATATAATATCAATGGCCAGTCCTGTATTATTTATTATAAGTATCCTGCAAAGGATCAAGATTCAAGAAAGTTCAGGTAAGAAATTAATTAATATAGTTTAATTTGTTTGATTAAAATTGGAGTCATGTCCACATTATTGCGAGTAATGACACCCATTTGTCCGATCTCTGGTCATAATAAAAAGTTGATTGTTATACGTTTAATATAGGAAACTAAAGGTCTATAATTAAGTTTTTGTAGGCTATGAAGCTAATGTACCGATTTGTTATGTAAAACTAATTAATAATTGACTAACTAACGTCTATTTAAGGTCCACACTTTAGTACACTGTCGCTTCAACGCCTTTGTCAGATAAGTGCTGCAGTTCAAACATGAAATTAAAGTGACAAAGCACTAAAGTGTGCAGGTACCTACTACATGTATAAAATAAAATCAAGAAACACTATAAAACCAAGTAGGTACACGACATTTAAAGAAAGTTAGGTAGGTGTAGGTTAGTTGGTAGGTAGTTAGGAAGTGTCTTTTGTATTTATTTTTAGGCGTAAGTTGAAACAGGCAAACAGACGAAGGATAAGGGAAACACCGATGGAAAGCGGTGGTAGGTAGGTAGGTAAAACTATTATGCGAACCAGTTAAGAAACGCCTTCCAAACTGTTGAGTGTACTAATTAAACAACAAAATCACGAGTTTTCTTCAATAATTTTAATATTCTTTTAAAACTAAGAGAAAAAAGGGATGCATCAATAAAAACAAATTACTAATAAACTATAAAATAACAAAATTTAAACAAATAATAAAAACAGGCAAATGAAAATTATAATAGGAGAGTCCTTGCGGTGGCGACGATGCGCGAGATGGTGGCGGTGTGCGCGTGGTGCGGGTAGGCGGCGCAGAAGGCGGCGGCGTGCTGCGCCAGCTCCGCCACCACGCGCGCCAGCTGCGCGCGCGCCGCGCCGCGCCCGCGCTGCAGGCTGCCCAGCGCGTGCTCGATGTAGCTGCAACACCAAGTACACAAGGTTCTGCTTACGAAAGAGAACGCCGGACCAAAACAAGTAATACAAAACAAGTAAGTGGTGGTAGGACCCTGTGCAGGGTCCGTCCGGATCGCTACCACCATCTTATCCATTAACCACCCGCCAAGCAACAGACAACCGGTGAAATTACTAGCATAGAGGCATTCCATCTTAGTCCTCAGGGTTGGCAACGCATTTGAGGTCTTGGGATTATAGTCTTGAGAATTCAAATGTCTATGGGTCTTAGATTCCACTTACCATCAGGTGGCCTGATTGCTCGTGTGCCTTCTCCTTAAAAAAAAAAAAAAAAAGTAATATTATGAATTTATTTAAACTTTATTGCACAATACACAAAGTAGGTACAAATGGCGGACTTAATGCCTTAAGGCATTCTCTACCAGTCAACCGATATGCGAGATCTAAGCCTATTCCTAAGCAAGACTAAAGCGAGAGTAAGCTAGACCCAGACGGCGAAAGCGAAAAGCTTTTAGCGAGACGTTAGCCACACCTAAACGAGATGTTAATAAGATCTACTGATCATACTAGACTCCTTGCGGTGAAAATAAATTACTTAGTACCTTATTTTGGAGGCTCAGGATTTAGGTAAATGCACTATTCAAGTCTTGCTTGATTTCTCCCGCGCGTTTAACTGCCTTGACTTAACACTCCTTTTGTCAAAACTTTCATTCTACGGATACGATTCGTTGGCTTTGAAATGGTTTGACAGTTATTTAAGTAATCGATCTCAGTATGTGAAGTTGCAAAATGATGATGGTTCCTTTATATCTTCATCCCGCTGCGCAGTTAACAGAGGCGTGCCTCAAGGCTCCATTCTTGGTCCCCTGCTGTTTATACTTGATTGTTTACAGTGCTGATATAACAGATTGTATAAAAAATTGTAGGTATCATATGTACGCTGATGACGTGCAACTTTATTTCTCTTTTGATCCCAAAGACACAAAATCAGCAGTTTTAAAAATCAATGATAATTTATCTACAATAGTAAATTGGGCTGAGCAAAACTGTCTCGTTTTAAATCCACTAGTCTAAATATATGGTGCTTGGCTCAAGACACAAATTACCTAAAGTTCTAAATTATAATATTAAAATTGAAATAAAAATGAGTACATCGAACAAGTAACAGAGGCACGAAATTTGGGACTTCTGATGGATAGCAACTTACGATTTGAGTCACATATTTTAAATGTAGCACGAAATTGCTTCTATCGTTTAAAAATTCTGTATAAAATGCGTGATTTTCTTAGTCAGCAAATAAGGATGAACTTGGTGGAGTCTGTAGTACTGTCCAAATTGACTTACGCAGACAAGGTATACGGCCCACGACTTTTGTCAAAAACCAAGACCTTAATTCAACGTGTTCAAAATGCCTGTGCAAGATATTGTTTTAGGATTCCACGAAGAAGCTATGTGTCGCCTTATCTCAACGAGTCAAAGGTAACAAACATGGCATCAAGACGATACTTGCATTTTGCTACGCTTCTCTTTGGCGTCGTTGGCAAACAATCCCCTCCATATATTTATGATAAACTTACCTGGTCTAGCAGAGCGCGCTTAGCACGTCTAGTAGTCCCGCGGTATAAATCCGCGGCTTTTCGGGGAAGTTTAAAGTATGCCGCCATGAAAATATGGAACGATATTCCGCCGCCTATACGGTATCACTGTGTTGGTCATGCTTCTGTGTCAGCCCTTATGAAACATGATATTTCCCTACAGTGTGGCGGCATCACTGATCACCTTATACAAAATAATGTTTTGGTTGCCTTGGGGATTTCGTTGTTGCTGTGGTGTATCTCTTTGTAAGGACTTTTTGTTAGTGTTAAGTTATGTAATTGTCTGACTGCCTTCCGCATGTAATCAATGTCGTATCGGTGGGTCCAGCTGTAAATCAGCGCTGTGGCTACATGCTGCAGCATTAATGCTGAGCTGGTCGTTGTAATTTTGTTTTTAATTATTATAGAGACTAAATAAACGTTTTTCTTCTTCTTCTTCTTCTTCTTTATAAGCGGAACCTAAACGAGACGTTATCCAGACTTAAGAGAAATAAGTAAAAAACCTGAACCCGTAGCTAAACAACTTAAACGAGACGTTAGCCAGATCTAAGCGAGAGTAAAGTGAGACGTTAGCCAAGTGCAAGGCGACGTACCATGCTCCAGTCCTAGGGGAGGTTTTGTGCCGTGGAGTCTGCATCTATTCCAAAAAGTCACATAACAAACAGTTTTACCTGCATTTAAGTTGAGTATCGTCGACCAGGTCGGTGGCCAGCTGTTGTATGAGAGAGAGCAGCACGGGCGGCGCGAGCGCCCCCGGCGCCGGCGGCGGCGTCGCCCGGCACGCGGCCATCACCAGCGACAGGTCCAGCGCTAACAGGGCTCGGCGGAACGCGCCGTTCACGTCGCCATCTTTGATGAGCTTCATTATTTCTGCTGTTATCATCTGTAACATACACACCACCATCAATATCTTGGAAAGTTTCTCTGAAACACTGTTTTGAACACTAAACTTTGGATGCTCTGGCGACAAACGACAAGTCGAGAAATCAAAAACATTTGGACTCTGTACCTAGGATCCTTTAAAACACTCTTCTTACACATTAAGTTGGTGAAATGCACAGGTTTCCTCACGATATTTAATCAAAACAAATTGATTTATTTCATTACATTAACTTTTTTTCTATATTGTTGATTACATTTTATTATATCGTGGTAATGAAAAGGGCGTGAGCATCTGGCTGAATTTGACCTCACCCGTGTTGAGTCATTACTAAGTTAACTAGTTACATTAATATGGTTATATTTTTTGGTGCTGGGCCATGGCCTCCAATTCCAGCTATTTCAGATCAGGTTTCCTATTCTTTATTTCGAGTAGCTAAAGTCTAGCTTACTAAGCGATCAACGGCGGAGAGCGTAGAGTTCCCACTGACGATGGCCCCTTGTTCAGGGCTCGCACAAGACGGCACAGGGCTTGGGGACTCCACGCGGCCCGAGTCGCAGTCGGAGACAGCTTGGGACAGTAACCCAGAGAAGTCTTCACGCCACTGCTTGAGCTCTCGTTCTAGAACTCTGGGGAATTGGGTGTTGGATTAGGTTTTAACTCTGCCTTGAATATCAGTGTCAGAATCATAAAATACCAAGATTCTGATTTTCAAATGGCCACATTTCACATTCAACGAAGTAAAGTTAAGACCAGTAATTCTCATGATAGCTTTTTTTTTATTGCCATCAACGGGCAAACAGGCAGACGGCCCACCTGATGGGAAGTGGTCACCGCCGCCCATGGACATTTGCATCGCCGGAGGCGTCACCAATGCGATGCCGGTCTCGAAGAAATTTAATGAAACCCTTTTTAAAAAGCCCCATCTTGTAGCGCATTGGGATAATCTCAGCAGGAAGATCAGTCCAATTTTTTTAAGAACTACTTCCGAGAAATGTCTTAGAGAATCGGCGCGTTGTTGAGCAAATGTTACTAATAAAATATGGACCCTGGTTTGAAATAAATGATTATTATTGTTATTATTCAGCGCAGTGACTCAAGAAACTGGGAATGAACATCCTGCCGATGGCGAGAAGTGCAATGGTAGAATGAAGCCGTTGGCACCAATCTAAACAGTTCCCCGGAACTCTCCCCATTATGCAGAAGGTAGAAAACTCAGAGAGATGCAAAGTCTTTTTGTCAATGCTTGGCAAAAGAAGTTAAAACATTACCCCTTTTACGGCAGTGGGGTAAAAATGTGGGAGCCGTTCGAAGAAAAATTATCGACATCACCACATGTGATTGCCACTTCATGTCATCACGCCAAACTGTTTTTTCTAACTAAGCTATAGTAGCACAGAGTTTATTTTTAATGCTAGAGGAGGCAAACGAGCTAGCGAGTGACTAGTGTGAAGTGATCACCGCCGTCCATGGACATGTACAACATCAAGGTGTATTTAAAATACGGTATTTTAGACATTGAAGAAGTAAGTAAGTATGTACTTCTATACGCAAGTTTGCACGCCCAGCGGCTGATCACAGTAAGATCCTTTCATCCTTTGTTTATGTCACCAACTGTAACATGTGTTCAACAAATACATAGTTATGGTTTTATTATGAAGTCAGGTTTTTTGATAAACAAATAAGTATGTAATTAGGTATTTATTTATGTATGTATATTATCTTGTTAGTTTAAGTATCTGCATGGTTATAATTGTTTGTTTTAGTTGTGTAATGATTAAGGTTTGTAAATGTTTTTTATTAATCAAGTCTATTTCTTCATTGTAAATTTTTGATTACTCCTTGTTTGCACCGGATACTTAATTAATTTTTGCGTTGCTACGTCTCTTCTAAGGTTCTCTGGAAGAGATCACTTAGCGATAAGACCACCTGTTGTCTACAGTATAAGAATTTCATTTTTTTGTTTTTCCTTGTTTATTCCCTCTTATTTAATCTGTGGTGGTGTTCAAAGTTATGTCTAAATTCCTAAACTCATGCTATCAAGGGGACTGTCAGTTGGAAGTGTGAGGTAAGCTTACTTCTCCGTGGTGGAAGCGACCGCGTTCACCAGCTTGTCTGTGCCCTCGCAGGTTTCCCGCAGCAGGGTCTGGTGCTGCTGCAGCGCTACCTGAAGATTCTCCGAGGTCTGGCGCAGGACCTCTGCGTTACAGGCTGTGCTCTCCTCCACTGTCAGATCGAACAGTAAGATAGGACATCAGTGGGGCTAGACAAGTCGCATTCGACAATCGTTATCGATTATGTTTCGATTGACAAATGTATGGAATTGACGTAAGCCACCGACACGTCACGTGGTATGTATGTATGTATGTAAACTCTTTATTGGACAAAAATATAAATATTACAATTATAATACGTGGTACTTATCTCTTACGTAAATTACATAATTTTTTCAACCTAAACATAATCGCTAACGATTATCGCATGCGACTTGTCTAGCCCTATGACTAGATATGTTAGAGATAGCTTTAAGTGAAGCTCCATGAGCTTTTTAGGGTTTCATATAGATGGCTTTCTTGTCCGTCCGTCTGCCTGTCTGCACTTTTTTCTGAAACTACTAAGTACCAATTTCATACGATGTTAACCACTTAACAGACGACGATTAGAGCGTTAAGTTCTCAAAATGTATAAACCAACAGTCGATTACCATTGATTAATTTTAACATCGCATGGTGAAATTGGTACTAAAGCTACGTTGTAAGGTTAGGATTAGAATTATTAGAAACTATCTGTTTCTCGCGACTCCGTCCGCGTGGAAATCGTTTATCGCTATTCACTCGGGAACTGTCCAATGTTTCCGTGATAAAAAGTATCCTATGTCCTTTCACGAGACTCAAACTACCTTCCTGTCAAATTTCATCTAAATCCGTTCAGTGGTTTATCCGTGAAAGCACTACTTTCAAATTTATAATATTATAGTATGGGAAGTATAATATAAATTCGTATTTACTAATGATGGTCGAACTTTCATTCCCCTATTACTGTACTAGAAAAAAAAACGATAAGACAATAGTACCTAGGCAGATAAGATGTCAATCCTGCCTGACACATGCACAACCATGAAGTTTCTGAATATTGATAACTAGATAGAGGACGCCCGCGACTTTATACGCGTAGAAATAGTTTCCCGCAAATCACCCTTTTTTAACCCCTTACTGTACAAAAATCCCTTCTTAGTTGCACCTTTAGGATATCCATGAAATGTTCCCTCCAAAATTTCAAGTCGCTAGATCACGCGATTTCGGCTGTGTCTATCAGTAGGTAAGTCAGTCACCGTACTATTTTATATATTTAGATGTTAACAGCAGTAAATTATTTCGTTTAACTCACGGTCAGTGAAAGCCGCGGCTACAATTTTGGTGACATGTTTCAGCAGCTGTCGGTGCGCGCGCTCCATGATAGGCACGTAGAGGGAGGACACCTCCGCGCTGAACAGACTCTTGATCAGCTCTCGGACGGACGCCGAGGTGGACGCCACTATGCGCTGCTTTAGGTCCTGGAATATAACGGATTTTAATTATATATGAAATCCTCAGTAGGACACTCTTATGGGTAATTATCTCAACCACATTTTTTGAGCGGCGGACGTGATAATTGGGGTGTAAAGTACATGTATTGGAAAACTATTTATTTTATAAATAATCTTACTCAAAGTACCATATTGAGCCAAAGTTAAAATTATTATGAAGTTCATATATTTATCGTAAAAAAAAATTTTCAATCCAAAATAAATTTTGGTGTCGTGTCCTGTACTTCCCGCATATACTGATATGTCGTGGTACAAACTTATTAAGCCTCAACTAGACTTATATTTTAGTTATCTGTATTCCTTATTAGTTGAGGTATTTTAAAATGTATCAATTATTGCATTTGCAAGTAAAAGGAAACTGGGAGCAGTGTAAATAAAACTGTCCAAGCGAAATAGTTAATTTTGGTGGTGAATATTGAAATTGATTTTATGATCGAATGAAACGTGATTAAACAAACAAATATAGCGTCAGATGTTCGTTCAGTTTCACTCCAGCAATAGACGGTGAAAGATTTGTACCATCTTTCTGCGTCTTCCCGCTAAGCACATAAGTATCTAATTTTGGTGGTATGAAATACACTTTATTAATCGTGATAACTTAGATAAGTCATTATTTCGCAAAAAGTTTTGTTGTGTAATAGTTATTTCAAGTATGTTTATGGTGATTTTTTAACTGTAACGAGTTAAGTTTTTGTTAAACTAAAACATTTGTTTTTAATTTAAAAAAAAATATAAATTGTATAATTTTGGTGGTACAATTTTGGTGGCTTTTGCAAAACACCAAAATTATCAAAATTTCTCGTCTCCACCAAAATTATTTAAACAACAAATAATCATTATTTATTATATTAGAAACTTACGTTTTGGATTTTCGAAAATAACAAGGAAGATTCCCTATCGATTATATTTTAATTAGCCCGATATGTTATTATTGATCGTGAGTTTTTCTAAGAAAAGTAATTTTGGTGGATAATAACAATTTTGGTGGTACATAATTAGTAAAATCGTTATATCTTAAAAAACACTTGGTATAATAAAGGGCCATTTTAACACTGTCTTTATAATGACTAATGACGTCACTTAAACGTTTAATTGTAAACCCTACAAAGAAAATAAAAAATACCACCAAAATTAGGATAATTTGACGCTTGTTGAAATTCACCCTTATACAAGCCCAAAAATCCCCTTGGATCAGTATATCAGCCGAAAAACAACCAATGCTGGATATAAGCCCCCACCGCAAAGATTTATCATGTCACCTGGCTTTGTGCTGCTCGCGCTATAAGGTTTCCTGCAATTAACACAAGCAATTAAATTGAGTTTAGTAAGTAATTGAGTTTGGTTTAATATTCACCTTTAGGTCAACCTTCTACAATATACGAGTAGGTAAGTGTCATGTTATAAATTACAAGATAATGGTTGGATGGTTGTCAGCTAAGGACACGGTCGCCCAATGCCATCGATGAATGCCGGTCGTCTGGCGGTCTATAAACGATCGACCGTCGCTCGATGCCATCGATCGACATCGATCGATTGGTGTGGTGCTTTCGCTGATGGATGCCAGTCGATAAGCAATCGATTGACCGTCGCTCGATGCCATCGATCGACATCAATCGATTGGTTTGGTAGCTTTCGCTGATGGATGCTGGTGGATATGCTGTCGCGACGTCTCGCGATATGTAAATATTTGACTATAGCAACATTGTCTACGGAGCATTCCCGCCTTAATCTTTGATTGTCTATGGTAAGATGTCACCCATAAACTTTACATTCTTAACATAGTTTCATAGTTGTGCAAGTGAAAGTGATAATAAGTTCGATTCATCCAAACTCCTGAGCTGTTATAGAAGCTAAGTACTTATTATCTAAGTACTTATTAGCTAAGTACTTATTAGCTAAGTATTACCTAAGTAATCAAGTCTTACAAGTAATGTTCGCTGAGATGCTAAGTGTCCTGAGTAGGTACACTTAGTATCAAAGCGTCAAATTTATGATTGTTTGAGTATGATCTTTATGAATATTATATGCCAAGTTTCTATATGACCTTTCCACGTGCTGTGTATGATAATGCCCGAGTGCCTATCATTTGGCCCGGAAGAGAGTGATGGTTGTAATCCAGCTCAGTGTCCATGGGTTCTGACTTGTCAGACCCAGTGGACTGCCAGGGTGGCTGTGTCCAGCCCTGTGTTTATGAGATATCTCAGTAATGCCCCGAGTGCCTATTGTGTTGGCCCGGAAGAGAGTGATGGTTGTAATCCAGCTCAGTGTCCATGGGTTCTGTCTTGACAGACCCAGTGGACAGCCAGGGTGGCTGTGTCCAGCCCTGTGAATGTGTGATGAGAGAGGTTTAATTATATCTGACACTAATATGGAAATGGTACAGTTATCAATATAACATTAAATTTGATGGTTGGTTAAGCCAACCGGTTTACAGCTTGGCATTTAATCCCTTGACTTTGTGTGTGCTTTGTGTGTGGCTTAAGCCGTGGCTTCAACTGCGGTTGAAGTCATAGTATTTATTTTAACTACAGGTGGTGACCAATTTACTACCAACCAATAGCAGTGGCACCATATTTGTGAGCCACATTTAATGAGAGAGATGATGATATAACAGCAGGGAGTGAGGACCTAGCAGGATCTGTCGCCAGGTATGAGATCACATTATTACTATTACTATTGCCATTGATCAATACACATACATTACAATGAACCCCGTTAAGTGTTATAATCAACAAACCCCCACAAATCAACGTAACACAATAAATAAACAATATATATAAAATTAATGTCGCTGTGCCACTTTCTGCTATTATGTTTATACAGTCTGAGACTCATTGTACGCCATGAGTGGCGTGAGTCTGGCTAGAGATAATAGTAGAATATAATGATACAAATATATATAAATAAAGGCGGCGACATTTATGGTGGAGGTGCTGGGATATGTATGTGTATCCAAAAGAATAATCAAATTGGGTAAAGAATATATTAATAATTTTCTTATAAGATCAATGTGCGGTTGGTAATTTTGTGACTCATAGCGACATCTAGGGATGACTAGTAGAACTAAAGTTGTGTATTTGGTTTACATAATAATATTGTTTTGAAATCGAACTTATTTGAATGCTGTGTTTGCTTGTGTAAGTTGAATAAAATTGTATTTTATTAAACTTGTATTGCAAGTTAAGCATAATTATATAAACGTGACTTAATAATAATTACTTAATTTTGTAGGCGCCATTTTTGGCCTTCAGCCATGTTAGGTATAATTGAATTCAATCAGAAAAATCAACGTGAATCTTAGTAGAATTTGTATTAATACAAATATTTTATTATTATAACGATAATAATCAGTGGATTAATGTATTATTTGTGAATTTGCGACATTTTTCGTTGTTTAAGAATGTTTAGCACGTAAGCTTGTATGTATAACGGAAGTACCGAATAAGCCGTAGATGACAAATTTCATAAAAGGAAATTTATCTTTAACTTATCTAATTCTTACTAATAAGAACGGATATTTAGTAAATAAGACACATTAATAATTTTACGAAATTATTACACTAAATTTAAGAATATAAAAGAATATTTTATGTAATAAAATATGTTCTTGACTCGTATTTCTCTATAGAGGAGCGCGTATTAAACAAACATGGCCGATTTTGTGCATGAAGCAACAAGTGCGTTCTTACTTTAAAAAAGTATTTATTAAGTAAAAAGGTGGAAATATAAGCAAAAAGTGTGTGAAAATTGTGCGTAATTAACAGGTAAGCAATATATTATGTGGTTAAAGTGTTACTTGTTAGTTTATGTCTAAAAATAGTACTTGCGCCGAAATACACGCGGTGTCGCGAACTTGCCTTTACAAAGTTACAAACCAACTTGAGAAATTAGTAATTTCTAATTAAATATCATAACAAACACAAACAGTTGATGCGTTTGTGAGACTATAAGTGAAATACAATGGCATTACATTAATACACCATTGTTTCGTTGTACAGAAATAGATAGGCTTCCATGCCTGTGACGAGAGTACCTACGTTATTTACAAGTTTTACAACGTCCCAGTTACATGTTAGAGAAATTGTTATTGTAATATCTACATGTATAGTAATACGCTTTTATATCATAGGGAAGCGGCAGCAATTAAAGAAATTAAAGGAGAATTTACGAATTGGTTGCTCTGAAATAACGGAGGCACGCATTTTGAATATTGCAAAGGCGTCACGGCCTCACGGCGGCAATCGAGGTTTCATGGCGGTTTTGTAAGAGAATATACTCAGGTATGTGAGATGCTAAACTACATTTAAAAATCAGTAAATTTGTAATATTTCATTCAGTAAAAGATAAATAATGCATTTATACTTACATCGATAGAAATATTTCATGAAACTAGCTACGTAGTAGGTTTGTGTTTACGCTAGTTTGAGATAGATAGCGCTGATGTCAATTTTATACATTGACAGGTTTAAATAATATTATATTTTGTTTTAATTAAATGAAATTAATAGATTGAAAAAAGATAAATAAATTTAACAAAATATTTAGTTTAATGAAAGAATATACATTCATTTGATAATGTTACATTTTTGAGAGATCTAAAGTTATTACATTTAAAATTAATGAAACAAATGAAAATACAAGTTACATTTGTGCAAATAAAAATTGTGTGTTTAATGATAAAGTAAAGTAAAGCATAATTCTTATTTAATTGATTTAGAGAAATTTATTGTTTTATTACTATATTTTGCTTAGTAGAGTAAGAACATGGTTATTTATTTTCTAAATTTTTTTTTTGTGTTATGTTATTATGTACACATGAATATCCGCGTATATACTATGACTACTACCACCATAGTGTGTATTAGTAGATGTATAGCAAACCATGCTTGATATGCAAACATTCATTTTAAACGGTATACAGTTGTCAAAGGTGATAATTAGTTATGAACAAATAATAACTATTTGATATTAATACGAACATGGTTATATTATTCTTACATTTCTTTATGGATTAATTAACAGATTAATAAAACAAGATGGAAGAAATATTGCTAAATAGACTGTCTACATTTGCATCAAATATAAAGAGTTTATCTGATAAGGCTCTCAGTCTGTGCGCGTGTAGTTCGTGGAATGGTGATAATTTGGAACAAGCTAGAATTACAGCTTCAAAGTTACAATCTATACTCAACAGATTTAATGCTGATTTATACCAGTATTTCAACACGTCAGTCTGTCCAAATGCAGATGAAGTATCTAATTTGACATCGATTCAGTTAGAGGGAGAAGAGACACTGGCTGAGCTTGATGCTAGAGTTCAAGTTAACAAGGACATTCGTACTTCAAGTTCGGATTTGAATAGCAGCAGAGGCAAATTACCTGAATTAAATTTAACTTCATTCAAAGGCGACGTCCTGGAATGGCATCAGTTTTGGGACCAGTTTAGCTCTAATATTGACCAAAGAAACCTTCGTAATGTTGACAAGCTGCTGTACCTAAAGGCTTCTCTAAAGGGGGAAGCAAAGACAGTAGTAGATGGTTTGGAGACAACAAATGAAAATTACCAGATTGCCGTAAAGACTTTAAAGGAAAGATATGGTAAAGGCGTACAAATAATTGATGCTCATTACTCTACACTTTACAAAATGAAAAGAGCTGAAACGTCAGAAGATTGTAGAAAAACATTAGACGAGATTGAAAGACATCTTAGAGTTTTACAATCATTAGGAGAAAACACGAATCATAATCATCTACGATTCCTGATCATGGAAAAGTTCCCGGAAAATATCATATATGAGATGAAGATGAAAATAAGCACCGAATCAATAGATGAAATGAGGAAACAGCTAAATATAATAATTTCTGCAAGAGAAGATGCTAAAAGAGCTTGCGAAATGAATGAATTTAAAAGGGCTAATTACACGGCTGAAACGTTACACATAAGAGAAGCAAGACCGAAAAGAATTTTCAATGGCTTTGAATTTAATAAAACTGAAAGGAGACATCAGAAGTACAGACCCAACACTTCTGTACATAACAAAACATTTATACCAAAGAAAAGACAACATGAGGAAAAAATAAATGAAAATAAAAATTTCTATAACAAGCGAAGAAAGTTATCTTGTATCTTTTGTCAGGATACTCATTTTAATGATAAATGCACTAAGTTTAAAACAATATCAGAAAGAAAATTGAGGTTGAACAACCGATGTTACAATTGTTTTCAAAAGGGACACCTGAAGAAGTCTTGTAAAAGAACAGTGATCTGCCCGCACTGTGGTATAAATGGACTTCACAATAGAGCATTGTGTCCAAAGGAATTGAATAAGGGTAAAAAGGCTACCAATACTTTACATGTTAATGAGAAAGGATCTACAGTTTTACAAACTGCTATTGTCAACGTGATGGGACAAGATGGAACTTCAACGAAATGTCGTATTTTACTGGATTCTGGAAGTCAACGGAGCTATGTTACAAAAAAGATTGCAAAGGATTTAAACTTAGCAATTGAAGAAGACAACCACTTATTTGTTTTTACCTTTGGTTCTAAGAAACCACAGGAACTGGATAGTCCTTTGGTGAAACTGAATATAACAACAAGGACAAACCAAACTAAAACGCTATTTGCTAATGTTGTACCTTCGATAACTCATGGAATTTGTTATCCTAAACAGGAACTTACCGAGTGGACTTACCAAGATAAGTACACACTTGCTGATGATGGTTCATTGTCAGACCGTGTGGACATCTTAATTGGAAATGACTATTATTATTCACTTATGTCAATGGAAAAAATACAAATCAAGGAAAACTTGTACCTAGTAGACTCTGAATTGGGATGGATTCTTTCTGGGAAGACTAAAAATAAATCAAGCGACAATTTATCAGTTCTTACCTATTTTCAATCATCTTGTGAGATAAAACTGAATAAACCAGATCTACCTTTGGATAATGGAAACTTAAAGTTTTTATGGGACTTGGAATCTATTGGCATTACTGACTCTCCAAAAATTAACAGAGACGAAGAAGCAATTAAACATTTTAATGAGAATACAATATTCAAGGATAACAGATATTTTGTGAACTGGCCTTGGAATGAGTATCCACCGGACCTACAGTCTAACTTCAGTTTAGCATATGGTCGTTTAGTAAGTTTGTTAAAACGACTGGACTCTAAGACTTTATCGGCTTATGACCAAACTTTAAATGATCAGTTAGAAAAGGGTATCATAGAGCTGGTACCGACTCAAGACAAGGTTGAACATCCTGTTCACTATTTACCACATCATGGAATTTCAGCACCTGGGAAAACACTCAGAATTGTATATGATGCTTCGGCGAAAATAAAGGATGGCAAAAGCTTGAACGAATGTTTGTATTGCGGACCACTAATGTTAGAAGATTTAACTGGATTATTAATAAAATTTAGATGTCATGCTGTTGGAGTAACGGCAGATGTCGAAAAAGCTTTCTTACAGATAGGTCTTAAAGAAAGGGATAGAGATGTGACAAGATTCTTATGGTTAAAAAATACTAGTCAAATGGCAACTGAAGATAATCTTATACATTTCAGATTCACGCGTGTTCCTTTCGGAATCATAGCAAGTCCGTTTCTGCTGAACGCTACCATAAAGCATCATCTACTGAAATCTGAAAGTGAAAATGTAAGGAAGATAGCAAATGACATATATGTGGATAACCTGCTGACTGGTTCAAATACCACAAAAGAAGCTTTGGAACTCTATAGAGAAAACAAAGAAGCATTTCAACAGATCTCCATGAATCTTCGTGAATGGAGTTCCAATTCAAAAGAATTCATGCAGTGCATTCCTGACACTGGTAAAAACAAGATAGTAAAAACATTAGGACTGAATTGGGATATAAACAAAGATACTCTTAGCTTGAAAACGACGAATAAGATCAATCCATATACCAAAAGAGGTATTTTAAAGACAATCGCAGCAATTTATGATCCATGTGGTTTTACAGTACCCATCTTATTGCCAGCTAAATTATTACTACAAGACCTATGGAAGGCAAAAACCAAATGGGATACGACGTTGTCTAAGGATATGGCTGATAGATGGAAAACCATATTAGAAGACTTAGAGCAGGTCAATTCAATATGTCTACCAAGAAACATAACTAAGTCAAATGACAAGGACTGTCAGCTTCATTGTTTCACTGATTCGTCTACACTAGCATATGCTGCTGTTGTATACATTGTGCAGAGTAACAATGTAAAATTTGTAATTGGTAAATCACGGCTGGTTCCAATAAAGGACCAAGAAAACCTAAAGATACCTAGGTTAGAGCTCCTTGGAGTTCTAATAGGAAGTCGATTAATTAATTATGTAATGAAATTCCTTCAACTAAATGTAACGCAACAAGTGTTATGGACCGACAGCCAGATAGTTATAGATTGGTACCGATCTAACAAACTGCTAGTACCATTTGTATCAAGAAGGATTCAGGAGATTAAAGGTAACAAGAACTTAACAATAAGATACGTTCCATCTGGATTTAATCCTGCTGACGTAGCGACGAGGCCTACAAGTTCAAAAGAAGATCATGTAAGATGGTTGACTGGACCAGACTTTTTATCTCAAAAACCAGCTACATGGCCTGTTGGCCCAATCAGAGACACTTCTCTTTTGGCGGGGGAGGGTCTCTCGAATGCTGATGAATCATCAATGGAAGTAGATGTATATCCTGATGAAGGTTATCAAAACTTACCAGAACTGGAAATTCAAACTGTTGGACTGACTTATGTTAAGGAAAACCAAGAAGAGGCAAATACACTTAATACAAAGGATTTACTGACGAATTCTGCAATATCACCAATCACGGGTACGAGAATTAACTCTCAAGTGCAGGAAATAAGAAATCTGCAGTTACGATCATTTCCAGAAGAATTTAAGGACAAGAAGACACACCTGGCTCGCAATCTAGGTTTATTCATCGACGTCGACGGACTCCTTCGTTGCGACGGTCGTCTGACACATTCGGATTTATCTTACGATGCTAAACATCCGATACTTTTACCTAAAGATTGCAGCTTCACAGTAAACATAATAAAACAGGCACATGAGCAAAATCATCATGTTGGTGTGCCCCACACATTAAGCATAGTGAGACAAAATTACTGGATACCTCAAGGTAGAGCGCAAGTGCTTAAAGTGATAAACAAATGTCCACAATGCGTAAAGCATGGCGGTGGACCGTATGCTTTGCCTGCTACCCCAGCTTTGCCAGTAGAAAGGGTGAAGTACGCGTCATCATTTACATATGTAGGTGTAGACTACTTTGGCCCAATGTTTGTAACGTCAGAAGATGGCAAGAAGAAGAGGTGGATTTGTCTATTCACATGCCTGGTTGTACGAGCTATCCATCTTGAGATAGTAAAGGATCTTACTGCTGATGAATGTATGTTAGCATTTCGACGATTTATAGCAACTAGAGGAGCACCAACATTAGTAGTAACTGATAATGCACTACAGTTTAAATTACTCTCTGAAGTTATAGCGGGTAATGGTTTGTCTAAGGAGAATTTAAGATGGAAATTTATACCTCAAATGGCTCCCTGGCATGGAGGTGTATATGAACGGCTTGTGGCTATAGTTAAACATAGTTTAAAAAGAACCTTACAAAAACATTTGCTTAGTGATAATCAATTGCTGACTATCATGAAAGAAGTTGAAGCAGTAGTTAATACAAGACCTCTCACTTATGTCGGAACTGGCTTAGAACATGTACTCAAACCTGCAGACTTTTTAACACCTGGAAAATGTCTAGCTATTCAGGGGTCAACGAACCAAGTGTCATCTTTGGCTACTACTACAAAACAACAAATGGTCGAAGGATGGAAACGTGGTGAAACCATTATGAAGGAATACAAGGACATGTTTATAAACCAGTATTTATTGAGTCTAAGGGAACGGTATAGACACTCACCAAAACAACCCAGAGTTAAGGCTCATGATGCTCCTTGTATTGATGATATTGTACAAATAAAAGGTGACTCAAAGAATCGAGAAAATTGGAAGGTTGGACAGATTGTTGAGCTGATCAAGGGTGCAGATGGACTATGCAGAGTAGCAAAAGTAAAAGTTGGTAATACCATATTTACAAGATCCATTGCTCATTTGTATCCCTTGGAAGTTGATGAATCTGAGCCACAAAGTAATCTTTCTTGTGAAAATGTTGAATCTAAGACAACGCCAAGAACACATGAAATTGATACTGAAGAAACTCCAGATACACCAGTAGCTGTGATAGAAGAAGTGAATAACTTGCAGCCTGATATACTTACAAACGAAATAGAAAATTGTATAGATGTAACAAATAAAAACACAGACACGACGCAAACCACGGATGAGACAATTGAGAGCACAGATATGACAAATGATAACACGGATATGACACATGATAGTAATGAGATGGATACTGATACTATTATGAGAGATAATGAATTAGTTAAAGAACAGTCTATAGAAGATAAACAGAAACGAGTTGCTGCGGTCCGAGCTCTGGAGAAAATCAGGGAATGGACGAGCCACTTGATGACTACCTTGCTTTAGCTCGCCTCGGCGGGTGTGTCGCGACGTCTCGCGATATGTAAATATTTGACTATAGCAACATTGTCTACGGAGCATTCCCGCCTTAATCTTTGATTGTCTATGGTAAGATGTCACCCATAAACTTTACATTCTTAACATAGTTTCATAGTTGTGCAAGTGAAAGTGATAATAAGTTCGATTCATCCAAACTCCTGAGCTGTTATAGAAGCTAAGTACTTATTATCTAAGTACTTATTAGCTAAGTACTTATTAGCTAAGTATTACCTAAGTAATCAAGTCTTACAAGTAATGTTCGCTGAGATGCTAAGTGTCCTGAGTAGGTACACTTAGTATCAAAGCGTCAAATTTATGATTGTTTGAGTATGATCTTTATGAATATTATATGCCAAGTTTCTATATGACCTTTCCACGTGCTGTGTATGATAATGCCCGAGTGCCTATCATTTGGCCCGGAAGAGAGTGATGGTTGTAATCCAGCTCAGTGTCCATGGGTTCTGACTTGTCAGACCCAGTGGACTGCCAGGGTGGCTGTGTCCAGCCCTGTGTTTATGAGATATCTCAGTAATGCCCCGAGTGCCTATTGTGTTGGCCCGGAAGAGAGTGATGGTTGTAATCCAGCTCAGTGTCCATGGGTTCTGTCTTGACAGACCCAGTGGACAGCCAGGGTGGCTGTGTCCAGCCCTGTGAATGTGTGATGAGAGAGGTTTAATTATATCTGACACTAATATGGAAATGGTACAGTTATCAATATAACATTAAATTTGATGGTTGGTTAAGCCAACCGGTTTACAGCTTGGCATTTAATCCCTTGACTTTGTGTGTGCTTTGTGTGTGGCTTAAGCCGTGGCTTCAACTGCGGTTGAAGTCATAGTATTTATTTTAACTACAGGTGGTGACCAATTTACTACCAACCAATAGCAGTGGCACCATATTTGTGAGCCACATTTAATGAGAGAGATGATGATATAACAGCAGGGAGTGAGGACCTAGCAGGATCTGTCGCCAGGTATGAGATCACATTATTACTATTACTATTGCCATTGATCAATACACATACATTACAATGAACCCCGTTAAGTGTTATAATCAACAAACCCCCACAAATCAACGTAACACAATAAATAAACAATATATATAAAATTAATGTCGCTGTGCCACTTTCTGCTATTATGTTTATACAGTCTGAGACTCATTGTACGCCATGAGTGGCGTGAGTCTGGCTAGAGATAATAGTAGAATATAATGATACAAATATATATAAATAAAGGCGGCGACATATGCCATCGATTGACGTCAAACGATTTGTGTAGCACCCTAAGCGAAAATCTCTTTCTTTAAAGGGCATCTAGATAAACCTCAGGCTCTCACCTCTCCCTGCAGCAGGTTTGTGAGCGTGTCGCCTATCCGCCGCTCGAGAGAGGGCCGCGCCTCGATGGCGCTCAGAAGACTTCGGGCGCCTCCGTCCGCCGCACCAGCATCGTTCTTATCCCTAAAACATGAACTTTTCAATTAGTGTTACACTGACGCAGACGAAGTTGTGTTATAAGTTTAACGTGTGTGTTTGTGTATCTGTCTTTGGAATCGTAGCTTTTAAATATAAGGAGTGATTCGAACACGGTTTTTTTTTCACACTTTTCGCTTTTTTTCCAGTTTCACCTTCCCGGTGTACAAAAAACAAATCAAATGACCCACTTCCCCGTTTCCATCCATGTACCTATATCGCGTGACAATCCAATATCATGATGACATGGAGCTGGTTCTGGAGTCAGAAGGTGGCGACAGGATCTCCGCTATACTAAACGTAGACCCATCGAGTTTGGACTCATTAGGTTTGTTTTGATAAGCAGTAAAAGACTTTACAAAAAAAGTACAGTCGGCAGCAAAAGCTTGTCTCAGAATTGGATTTTTGTCAGAAATTTATTAATAACTTGCAATGTTTGTTCGGGTCAAATCTTGCAAGGAAGATTTGGACCACTTCCTGGGGACCGATTGAGCCGAAATTTGGTATGTCTACATAACTTATTTAACTTGCACTGTTCGTATGAATGTTTGTAAGTTGTCCGCTTCAAAATTTGCTGGGCTGGCTGAGATTTGGACCACATGTTAACCCGATGACAATGCAATATTATGGTATGGTATACATGGTAAGAGCTGATCTGGTGATGGAGTCAGAAGGTGGTGACAGGATCTCCGCTATACTTAACGTAGACCCAGGAGCCATTAGATTAGTCTTGATAAGGAGACTTTGCAAAAAAAGTACCTACAGGCAACAAAATCTGGTCTTAGAAATGAATTTGTTGACAGAATCTTACTATCTTTTCTATCCCGCATCGCTCTTTTTATGTAAAAACGCGTTCGAAGAAATAGGACGGTGTAGTATTACCACCGCAGTCGCAAAAAGTATCGCCTTCAAAATATCTTATCATGACTATATTGTTAATATTATTCTTGTATGTTCCTATGCATTTGATGGTCCATCTGGGGTACACTACACAATTCCGAAGAGTCATAAATCCTTAGTCCGAATTGATAAAAATCCCGAATTTTCATAATTTTGAATGCATTTTTTATAGAAGTCTTTATTCTTTGATATCGATAAATCAAACCTAACCTAACCTACGTACAGCAACTATATTAAGTATGGATTTTATTTATAACTGGTTTCCGTTCGCGACTTCGTACGCGTAAAAAATCAATTCCCGAGGGAATAGCGATATGAAAGGTACTCTATGTGTTATACCAAGGTATAAGCTGTTTGCGTTCCAAATTTTACCTAAATCCGTCCAGTAGTTTTTGCGTGAAAGAGTAACAAACATCCATACTTACAAACTTTTGCGTTTATAATATTAGTAGGATAGCTCCAGCGTAACAGCTTTCGGAGAAATGAAAATTCGGACATATGAACATTCGGAAAAACATAGTTCGGAATTTTAAGGTGTTCGTGGTCCCTCTAGCTACGAACCTTTGGTCGACGAGCTTCTCCAACAGCACCCCGAGTACGTCCATTAGCTGCTCGTCGTCCAAGGTGCATGCCCTGGAGCCCCGGACCTGCTGGGTCAGCTCGGAGAGGATCCGAGTTTGCTCCAGGCATATCTCTGTACAAATGGTGAGGGTAAGCTGATGGTATGGCTATCTCAGAATGTGATGGTGAAACGGGAGGAGGGCCTTTATGGTATTCGATAAAATTAAATTGCTTTTCATATGTTATCATTAGAGATGGGCCGAATACGAATATTTAATTATAATAATAATAATACCCCGCACCCCCACCCGCCCGTGTGGTTGCCAGGTTAGAATAGTGCCACTCCATGTCTTCCCGGGGATGTCGTAAGAATCGACTAAGGGAATGAGGGCTAATAGTACTGTTAGGCGATGGGCTGGCAACCTGTCACTAATACACTGGTAAACATCTTAGCCTGTTTGTGCAAAATGTGGTTACAGAATTGCTAACAACTCTTGTTGTAGTAGTTGGTATTTCTGCAGCTCTGCCTACCCCACTCAGGGAATGAAGGCGTGGTAATATGTACCTATGTATGTAATAATAATAATATCACAGGAAAATGACACACAAATTGACCTAGTCCCCAATTAAGCTCTAGGCTTGTATATACTATGGGTACTAGACAACGATAAACATACTTAAATAGAGAAAGAAATATATACTTGAATACAAAGAAAACATCCAAGACTCAGGAACAAATACTCGTGCTCATCACACAAATAACTGCCCTTACCGGGATTTGAACCCAGGTCCCCTAGCTTCGAAGGCAGGGTCACTACCAACGATGCTAACGTACCGAACCGAATATTCGGTTGCGATGAATCCCTAGAAACATGTTTTAACACGACCGCGGAGGTTATTAACACTTCCTTAATTAAAACAAGTTTTTTCTTACTATTTAAAAGAATAACATAAAATAAGTTCTTTCTCGCGTCTTTAAAAAAAGTTTAGTATGGTCTTTTATTATTTATTTTTTACACATTCGTTTACAAAGATGCGCCAGGTGCCAGGCTATGATTTGTAATTATAACTTATTACCATTTATTCAAAATTAGTAATGAGTTAAAAACACATTATATACTATGTTTTTGTCTTGAGATGAGATTAATGACGGTAAAATTCGCACACGTAATAGGTAGTCTAAACATGTTTCGTTTTAGAAATTGATCGTATTTTTTATTTTGACATCGCACAAGTCGAAAACGTGTAACGAAATATAACAGTAATTTACTCTCATCTGAACAAAACCAAATATGTAGTTCAAAACAAAACCGGGCACTTACTGTTCAAATTATCGACCTTCTTCTCCAAATTCACAAACGCGTCGCTGGACTGCACGCCACTGTCGTTCACCAAACTCTTGCTGATTTCCCACTCGCTCTCGTCGTACCTGAACTCGGTAATATCCACCATAGAGCCCAGAGATCTAGACCGCTTCATTGTCTTTACAGGAGTAATTAAATCCATTTTGTTACAAACGAGGGCGATCTGTTGAAAGCTGACACATACCCTCATTCTTTGTTTTTGTATTTTTTTGATGAAACTACCGCCCTGTTGTTTGGCCGTATGGGATAATTTTTTTCAATACTTTTTCTACAACCCCGTGTGGTTGCCGGGTTAGAATAGTGCCACTCCATGTCTTCTTGTGGATGTCGTTAGAGGCGTCTAAGGGCTTGTAATACTTAGTACTGTTTGGCGATGGGCTTGCAACCTGACACTAATACACTGGTAAACATGATAGGCTACTTGTGCAAAATGTGGTTACAGAATTATCAACAAGTCTTTTTAGAGTTGTTGGTATTTCTGTAGCTCTGCCTACCACCCCCCCCTAATGAAGGCGTGATGTTATGTACCTATGTATGAATATATGTAAGGTTTACAACTTTATCGGCGTAACTTAAATCTCTGAGTTAAGCCGCAGACTTACGAACCTTAAAAAAAATACACTCTGGTTTTGAAAATTATTTTTATTTAACCCATATTATATTACATTTCACTGGTTTCGAAACTTGCTTTAGTCTAAGTTCGAAACCTTATCTGTGCTGCAGGCAATCCGACGTTGTTTGTGCTCCGGGCATCATCCGAGCCAGGTTTCTGCCTGCGAGGCTTCAACGCTGGAAAGATACCGGCTTCGTCTTTTGCAAATTTAACAAAACCTTTCATAACTTCTCTGGAGGTAAATATATTTCTGACGGCGTCGTTGACATCTGCGGCGTCGAACTTAAATCCTATTATTGGCTTTTCCTCGTCATCTGAAATAATAAATATCAGGGGACCATCTCAAACACGAATTAGAGCAGCCTCGGGTTGAGGCACGCACGGGTCACCTAATTTGCTTTAATTCGTAGGTACACACTTGGTCTGACTTAGTACCACAGTATTTCGTCGCTTAAATACAGGGTGACTTCAAATTGGTAATACAAAATCAATGTTTTACACACATTTCCCCTAAACTTAGCCCCTCAATTAAGTCTCTTACTTTTAAAATAATCAGAAGTATTTTTTTTTTAATTTTTAATTTTTTCCGTTTTTTTTGGCTTAACATGGTTATCCTACCATAATAATTAACGAATTTCAAATGAACACTTTCCTTTTGGTTATCCGTCACCTGTCGCAATTTATGAACAAAACGTGTTTTGATTAGTTGATAACATCGAGTGACAGGTATGACAGTTAGGTATTTAATGTAGTGTAACCACACTTTGGGACTTTAATTATTTGTTTTGTTCGAAAATTAGCATTAATTAAATACAGTTAATTTTAACAAAGTGGTTAATGTATTATACTGTGTGGCATTAACTAAGCCACAATCAAGTGTTTTGTATTACCAATTTGAAGTCACCCTGTATACTAAAGCGCCCCCAATCAAAATGAGTCTTTGTTGCATTTACCTAAATTCGGAACCCTATTTACTTAAAGTTTTAAATCAAATTTTATTTGTCTTTGGTTTGGTGCACTTTTGTATTTAAGCACGATTTGTGCACTTGTGTGTGTGTCGTTGTGCGAAACAACGAGAAGTTTACTTCTGCCACTCGTTTTCTGGCTTCAAGTTAAGAGGCCATAAATATATAATATGCTGCCACGCCCACACAAGAATGAAAAGGGATGGCTTTATGTGATTCTGCGCGAAGAACGTGAGATAGAGATAGTTTTCGCGCGCCTTGATGGCAGCGTCAAGTTAAAATAATTAAAAACCACAAAATTTCCAACAAAATGGGCAAGAGCATGTCGGACCATGCTCAGTGTAGGGTTCCGAAGCCGTTAAGTACTACAAACATAAAAATTAACAAGTAATAACAAATAGGTTTTTTATGATTTTTAGTATTTGTAGTTTTGGTTGTAAGGGGGGGGGGGGGGGGACACTGGACTCTACAAAAATTAGCGCTTTAAAGCTCAATATTTCATAACCGGATCCCTTAATCGAAAAACTGTTTTCCAACCACCTATCTAGATACTCGGCTTATGGAACGACTTAATCTTTATTAACGCACTCTGAGTGCGGCCGTTTGTGTAATTTTTCCAAGCAACTTACAATATCTACAATTAGCCGATTCTTTATCCATTTGGATTCCACACACAAATCTTTGCTGCACCACTTCAGGGTCTCGGTGGACGACCCGCTTCACTATCATGAGCAGTTTTCCCATTTTGAATCCCTCAACGGGATCCTCGGCAGCATGAGTTCTGGTTAAAATAAAATACTCTCGTCATACAGGTCAATGAACGGAGTCCCGCGTATATTTGGGAAGATGACTGGTGTTGAACTTTATTAGGTTTAGGTTGGATAAATTCTTCCCACCAATAATTTTTCAATTCACTTAAGTATAATGAGAACTTAAAATATTATTTACAAAATTTCATGAAAGGACTAGAGCAGCATGCTACTTGCTTTATACATTATTATTGCAAAGTGGCCAGTAACCGGGGGTGGTCAGTTATCAACTATCTCCCTACATCATCATCATCATCAGCCAATGTTCGTCCACTGCTGGACATAGGCCTCTCCAAGAGCACGCCACAGAGTTCTATCCTCGGCCATCCTCATCCATCCGCTATCGACAACTCGTTTCAGGTCGTCGGTCCAGCGGTCTCCCTACGTGGAACGTTAATTAGTAGTGGCGGATGCGACTTAGCCAATTGAAAACAGTATACTTAAGTACAAAGGACTTGGCAGAAGCTCATGGAGCTGCTCCACGTGCTCCTGTTTAGTCCACCAGTAAATAATCTTCAACCTATCAATTGTCCGCGCGTGTGGTAACCATGGATTTATTTCTCTAATAATTCATGGTGATTGTCTAAAACTCGACATTGACGAAAAAACACCTTGTTACACAAGGACTGAAATATATTATAATTAAGGAGAAAAAGGAATAGTAAAACCACGCTATTAATAGTCTAGTCTCAGTCTCTCTGGAATCTGTCAGTATATTGTTATGCCAGAGTGATAGATAGAGGAGGATTCCGGTAACCTTCGGGGAGAGACGATGTCCGATTGGAAAATGACCGGCTTTTACTTTTGATTTATTCTATTGACTGATTGATTATTTGTCAAAATCACTGCAAAACTGCGGTGGACCGATATTAATGAAAAAGAAGAGATGAATGAAGAGATACGCACCCGGTTTTATCAATTTCCACAGCTGAATCCTGAACTGAGTAATCCAACATCTCCACATAAGCCCTGAGTATGGGATGGCTGACCAACTTATCGACAGCGTCCATTGCGCGCATAATTATCTTTCGAGGTTTGCCCTGGTAGCCGAAAAACCACTCGTCCTCTGTTTTATCTAAAACAATTTTCCAGGATAAATGCCCTCCGTGCTGGCACCAGATATATCTAAATGTTTGAACACAAGTTTGAAGAACTTTGAAGAAACAGTTAAATAAATTTAGCCGCTACCTGCCCCACACGCTTTGCAAACATTTGCGCTTACTTAAAGGAGCGACCCCACTGAGAGCATTCGCGTGTAATGATTACTCGGCGTCGAATATTCAAGTGGTGTGGACGATAGTAACGTTCGGCTCAACGTTCACACCACTGGAATATTACACGCGAATGCTCTCAGTGGGAGCGTTCCTTAAACTTACTGAACTTTGCGCAAGTGTGGCAGGCACACACCTATGGTCATTAGTACTTTGAACGCTATGTATGATGTTCGTTCGAAAACCGACGCCGGATGGCAAAGGTTTGCTCAATGTTTGAACAAATGGGTAGTTCTACCAGCGTTTCAACCGCTTTGACTTCGGTGTCGCATTTTTAAACATTTCCCTGTACGAGTAGGGTAACCATTTTCGGTTATTTTCTAGGAGTCCAGGCATTCTTCAAAATAACCGAAAATGGTTATCCTACTCGTACAGGGAAATGGTTAAAAATGCGACACCGAAGTCAAAGCGGTTGAAACGCTGGTAGAACTACCCAAATGCTTAATCCATACTACTTCACTTTTCATCCATTAACCAGATCGGTGAAGGTCGTTGCATGCTCCGATCCTATACTATTACTTCACTCTGTTATCAAGCGAGCAGTTTGGTGGCTCCTACTATTAGTGATGTGCAACGTCACTTGTTTATCGAGTTTTCAGATATGTATTATTTTATGAATATGTACCTCTAAGTATTTCATAAAAAGCAATTAGGGGCCTGCGAAGAGAACGTTATCTAATTTATTAAGTAACACGGTGTACGCTCAATCTCCGTGCTAATCTTATCAGTATGAGGAAAAGATGCAAGGAGTGGAAATCACAAATGAGTATTCATCATAGACGGAGAAATAAACAAAAAACTATCCAGTGCTTTAGAATCATAAAGTTTTTGTCAGTTACATCGGTAGAAGTAGAGCGGTCATTTAATTTTTATGCTTAAAATTGTTTTTTTCAAGTAGAAGACTAAATCTTACACCTAGAAGTGTTGAACAGATTTTGTTTATATATCACGAGAATATAAATATATGTAGGTACGAGTATATCTGAAAATTTATTAAAAAAAAATATTTACATTGCACATCTCTAGCGACCAAACTGCCCGCTTGATAATGGACTCTAACTATTACTTCGTTTTCAAACTCTATGTTCAAATGTTCGAACTATATCCGGCAAGCATTAGTCTCCGGCTGTTCAAAATGAACGCGCAAGAAACGTTCTCGAAAGCGAACGAGGAGTTTGCTAAGGCAATAAACAAACTTACTTGGTGTGTATTGGCATTTTACCGCGACTCCTCTTCCACACGCGACTGACTTCGGGTAGAGTAGAGGCTCGCCTTTCGTCACGATCTTCTTCACCGCATTAAGTATCTTATCGACGCTTTTTTCGTATTCATATTTTTTGTCCATCTTCGGTGCTTTCCAACTAACACAAGTGAAATTTACAGCTTTTCTGACGGTCGTATTCAGCGTCCTCACTGAGACATTCGCGTGTAATGAGCAAACACCGGGTTGACGGGGGCAAAAATGTACCAGTGTTAGTGATTCATTAAAATATCGACGTAGTTTGTCGACAACTTTTTTCGTGACATATACGCTTTATAAAATTATAGTCCGAATTAAAAATAAAAATGTTCTCAATTCGTCGGACTGTGGAAGAATATTGTTTTACTGAATAAATTGTAATTCAATGTAATTTCAATGGTTGTGAAAAATGACTCGAGTCCAGAGTCAATGTCAGATAACGGTTGTTTATGGTTACAATAAGTATAAATATATGAAGTTTGCACATCATTAAAAGGTATTCAAACTTGACTTTTAGTTATGATTAAAAAATGCTTTTTATCGATGTCGATTAATTTAGTCGATATTTAATGAATAACTAGCAATGCAACATTTTTGCCCCCATTAATCTGGTGTTTGGTAATGATCATTCGGCGTCGAATATTCAAGTGGTGTGGCGCTCACGGCTTAACGTCCACACCAATCGAATATTACACGGGACGGGAATGCTCTCAGTGAGGACGCTCCGTTAGTGTTGATATTTTATATACAAGTTTTGTGGATCGAGTGGTTGGAGACAGATCAGTGGTCGGTTGTTTCACCACAAAGGACTAAAAATTAACCTTTTCACCGCCGGCCGGTTTTACTGTTTAAGGGCAGTGAGAAAAAAACAATTTTAACGTGAACAATTAACGTTTTTTTAAGCAGACCGTGGTGTAGCACCACAAGGCGGCTTGGGGGCCAATATGCATGTCGATTAATTATTACCATTTTTTTTTACTTTAAGGTTACATGTTCTCGCTGTTGAGGTGAAAAGTTGTGCTACACGAGAGGAAGTTATTTGCATCTCGTGTCTTTGAATCCCTCGCTGCACTCAGGATCCTATCCTAGAATAACTCGCTGCGCTCGTGATTCGATTCTAAAGTCCTTCGCTTGCTCGGGGTTCAAAATCAACACTCGCATCAAAAACCAACTTTGCTCTGTTGTTGCACAAATAACTATAGTGGTGAAGTAACCACCAATGATCTGTCACCTTTTAAAGCAGGAATTCTGGGCGCGGTGTGTCATATTTCGGCGATTTTGTGACCGCCTGCTGGCTCAGCTGACACTGCGAAAGTGTTTTATTTAGAACGTAGTTATGTTAATATTAAGTTATATATTATATATTATGTTTATGAATGTTACTCAGTTAGATATTTGTAATTATTGGCCTCGTGGTCTGAAATAAAGTTATGCTAATCTCTTCTATTTGGAATACAAAAGAAAATTATGAATAGTGAAAACAAAGTAAAGTAAATATAAATTTTATGAAAATCAAAAACCTGAACACGGTCTAATAAAACAGTTTTTCTCAAACATGCTCGGAAAGGATGCCTTTTCTTTAAAATAACAAGTTACTGTCTATAAAGTCGAAAGGACCATGAAAAACTCCCATAAAGCCGAATTAATAAAAGTGTGTAGCGGCGTTAAGGACAGCGGGTCATTGTGTGTGCAATTATCTTAATACCCGTCATTTACAAAAAAAGGAGATTTATACTCGTCCTTTTTCCTCACCCGACGAAATCTATTTTTCAAATACCTAAATTTGTATTCCCAGGGCATTATACATGCCCCGGTGCCATCGGGATTGTCTGACTGTTAGCATACCGCTAACCACCTTGACAGGCAATCCCCTACTTTCCGGACCTAAACAATAATGTTATGGTGCCTACGATAGACATACACTCCGAGTCGGCACTAAAATTTCACAAACGTCTTCTTAAAGTACCTATTGTCTAAATCAAATTTAAATCTAAATTAATATTTACTATTATTTAACACCTGCACGGCTAGCACATGACCGCAGCATATTGCAGCCAATTATAGGTCTATTCACAAAATCTGGCACGAACTAATGAGTGAATGATAATATCCTTTCACTAAGTAATAATCGTGTTTTTAGAAAATCCTGTCTTATAACCGCCCAAATGTAGTTTAAAAAATATAGGGTCAGACTCGTGGTCACACCAGGTTGTCATATCACTTGTTGTCGCTTTCGTCGGAAATTCGGGTCGGAGGTTAGGTTCGTTCGGTATCGTTAGGTGCCCTAAGGGCAAAATGGCCAGAAACCGGAGCCCAGCCGCGGGCAGTTCTCCATCGAATAGCAGTGGTGTGACAACCTGGTGTGACCACAACCCCGACCCCCCAAACAATAGTAAAATTCTCAATCATGGTGAAAACTTTAACATGACTTTGCTCTTATGAATCGATCTAAGTATATGTAAAGTTAAACAAATAGCAAATCTTAAAATCTCTCCTCTATGCTACATACCGGTCTCCGACGGTATCTTTAGTAGGGTACTGTTTTTCAAACCGTTTCTTAACCCGGACGAGTCTCCTGGCGGAGGTGCCCGTGTCCTCTCCGAAACTCTCATTCTCGGATTCCTGGAGTAACACACGTACTCGCATGCCATCGGCTTCGAGGGCTAAGGTCCCTGTAATTGAGGCATTAGTCGTCAGGTCACGTTATCGGATTTTAGTGCCCAGATCCTTCATTACAGACACGCGCCGGGCGCTTGGTATGCTCTATACATTTTGTATCGGCAAGGTTGCGGCATATGACGTCATTGGCATTGCAGACGGCCGTGGCGGTCAAAAGGTTAAAAGTCAAAAGTTGCTAGCGACCACAATATAGTCTGAGTGCGTTAGTTAACTCGACGGGTGGGGCAATCATCTTTCCATACCATAATGCTATCACGGATATGTTTAATATCTCTTTCTTCAATTAGTGCGTTTACCTGAATTTTAGATTTTAATTTGTATCTGAATTTATTTTCAAGAAAAACACAATGGAACCAAAAATAAATATCTGCGAAAATAACCGTTTTTTAGGGTTCTGTAGTCTAACTAGGAACCTTATACTACAGTGGGGATGATGTGGGGTGTCGTTGGATAGGGCTTTTTAAAAACATTGCGGGTTTGTGAAAACATTTTTTTATTACGGGATTAGTTTGTGAAATTCAGCTTTAAAGTACTAATTTTTGTTAGAGTCAAGTGTCGCCCACCTACAGCCAAAACTACAAATACTAAAAATCTGAAAAAAAACTTAAACGAAAGCGCATACAACGAATTTAAAAGAAAACCCTGCACAAAGTTAGTATTAAATGACCCTACCCGTCGCCTTAGTGGCGATTAAAGTCGTTCCTGACAAAAATTTGAAAAAGGAAAGAGTTAACCTTTTCAACGGTATCTTAAATACAAAAGAAGTCTTTCACACGCCATTGACAGCTTAAAACCAGACCTAATGTCTACCTTACCTCATAGACGCTTAGGTCTATTTTACGCTGTCAACAATGACGGAAATATCCGTCGTTGGCGTTGAACCAGTGGTGCGTATATCGGTCAATGGCGTATCCGTCAAAGGTAAACTGTCTCTAAAATGTTTGTGAGGACGGTGGTTAGTCCTTAACAAAAAAAGTTATCCCGTTAATGAGATATGTAAATCCTGACTTGATCAAATAAAATTATACTTACCGCAGAAAACAAGGAAAATTACGTATTTCATGATTAGTTCCTGCAGCCAACTTTATCTTGCTGCGAGCCTAATTTGAAAAGTAATGAAATGAATTACCATTTGCTTAACTTTCATTGGTTGTAATTAACATTTATAGCTACTTAATTACTCTTTAGTATTTGATAGTGTTCAACAAGTACCAACTACGCGTCAGAAGCCTTTTTTTATTTACTTTGAAAAAATAAATCACACTGCAAATGCATCCGTTCATCACTACATAGTATAAAACAAAGTCGCTTCCCGCTGTCTGTCTGTCCCTCCATATGTATGCTTAGATCTTTAAAACTACACAACGGATTTTGATGCGATTTTTTTAATAAGTGGATAGAGTGATTCAAGAGGAAGGTTTATAAGTATAATGAAGCGAGGGCGGGTAGCTAGTAAATAATATATACGAAAGTTAACTGGTTTTCATATGCTTTCACAAATAAATCGATTTTACCCTTTTTTTTTCCCTAGGCACCACTGTATGGCACTACCAGGCAGTGACATGGGGAGATTTATCTTTCCCACGACTCTACGGTAGTGCCATGGGTAAAATTGCACCTCCCGTGACACTACTCCGGTAGGGTAGTTAATCTTTTGACCGCCACGGCCGGCTACAACTTTTGGTGCCCCTGACGCCAACGACGTCATATGCCGCAACCGCACAAGTAATGGAGCTAACCAAGCGCCCGGCGTCCCGGGCACGAAAATCCTATAGCGTGATATTATGCCGTTTGGCGGTCAAAAGTTTAACCGTATGACCGCTACTCTGTAGTTACTGTTTTTCCTTCGTAAATAGTCCTTTAATTTTGCAGCATTACTCTCATTTTTTAAATATAAATATAACCATAGTGCCCTTTTCGCATCAAAACTAATATGCTTAAATCTATCTGAAGACCTTTAAGGTTTAAGCCAGCAGAGCGTGTTTAGAGTTTCAGGCATTTTCGAGCCACTTGTACCTATGCTATATATTTGTCTAGCTGTTGCCCGTGTCTCCGTCCACGTAGAAGTACCCTTTGTCCTTCACCGGGTTTCAAGCTACCCTCCTTACAAAATTTCACTGAGATCGATTCAGCGGTTTAGCCGTGAAAGCGTAACAAACAAACTTATTTTCACATTTATGTTAGTGTGGATAGCGTCTGTACAAAAAAATAACAATAGAGAACATGCATGAAAATCAGAATGGTTTCATTTATACGATTTAGGCGAAAATAAAAATAAAACATATAAAACGCAATACACTGAGTTTTGACCCGTTAATTAAGATTTTATGTTGAATCAAAACTTTTTTTAATGTTTAGATTGTTTTTTTCGGCATCCTTATTTTAATTACTTACTTAATATTTTAATTCAACGATTTACGAAATTAATGCTAATTTCTTGATAAGGTTCTTATATTTTAAACATGGAACAACAGCTGTGACGTCAATCCTATCATCAATTTTGTATAGTGTTTTTGCAGGGGTTCGAACTATGACTTTTTAAAGCTTCATATCTCATGAAAATATTACACGAAAATTATTTCACGTATAGTTATTCCTCGTAAGGAAATAACGGCTCGTAGTACTGTTAGGTGATGGGCTTGCAACCTGTCACTAATACAAACATCTTGGCCAGATTATGCAAAATGTGGTTACAGAATTATCAACGAGTCTTTTTGGAGTTCTTGGTATTTCTGTAACTCCGCCTACCCCACTCTGGGAATGAAGGCGTGATGTTATTGTGTGTATGTTACATACATACATACAATAACATCACGCCTCAAAGAGAAAAAATAAAACTAGGTAATGTATAAATCAAATACTCTTTATTTTTACATTTTCAATACTTATAGTAATGAGTAACAATCAGCTTAAGAGTAACAAATCGTATGAAAGATCACCTTCTAATATGACAAAAATATAAACTATGTCACTAAGGACGTATTCAAAAAAATTGTACATAGTTAAGGGCTATAATTAAAACAAAAATTATTTAATTCCTTTGTGTAACGCGGTCGTGATTTTTGTTTTCATTAAGCCTTTTAACTATGTACATTTTTATTGAAAACGACCCACTAACAAATTATTTGTAAGTGGCAGTAAAAAGAACACTTGGGTAATGTCAAGAGTCACCTGTAACTCTGTTGGGCTAGGCAAAATGAACTTTGCCATGATGAACCGCTGCAGATTATTTATATATACATCTCACAAGAGTTAACCTTTTCAACGCTTTACGTCAATTACAAAAGCGTCACTCACACGCCAAACATGTATTAAAAGTTATGCAAAATTTTACTTAATCCATACGAAATAACGTCGCTTTTAAACTGTACCTGGGACAACTATGAGTGTCGGTGGCGTTGTAGGCACGGCAGGTCATGACTACTTTAGGCGTCGATGGCGTTCAAAGGGTTAAAAACACTACGATAACATGTCAAAAGCAATACGGTTTTACCACGTTTCAGGGGGATTATTACGACATAGCTAGGCAGTTAATTTAACGGTGAGCTTAAAGGACAGAGCTATATAACTGCTGTAGCTCTGTCCTTTACGCATACAGTAAAATGAATTGTATAGCTAGGTCATAATAACCCCCAGACCCCAGGGGGGTTCTTGTACATTATAAAAAAAAGTATTGCCTGTGCTTTAGTATTATTTTATAAATAAGCGCTATCATAAAGTTGATAATACAATCACATGTCAAAAGCAATGCAACTCTGTAGAATAGAGGCTGCATGGGTTCCGCCTTTGCCTTTCTCTTTGTAAGAAAAATGGAAAAAAAAAAACGATAGAATAGACTCCACAGATGTAGTGAAAAACATCGTATTTGGTCGGAAGAGCTCGTATTTATCTTACTCTCAAGGCTTTACTATCCATTAACTTTTTCAACGCCATTAACGGATATTTCCGTCATGGTTAACAGCGCAAACTAGACCTTACTATCTATGAGGCAAAGTTGACATTCGCTCTGGTTTTGTATTTGACGTGGCGTTGAGAAGGTTAATATCGTATGTTTTATCACTACATCTATTACGGTCGAGTATATTGACGTGGAGTCACTAACCATTTAAGTACGACTGAGTGCTTTATGGGAAAGGTACAGGGCATGCCAACATACGCAATTGAATTTTCTATGAAACTTAAGTTGTGCGAAGATTAGCCATATAATTGCAAGGATACTTTAACACATGGCATATCGAAAGTGAAACGCTGTCTTTAAAATACATTTCCAAATTTGAATTTTGGTAACGCTACCAACCTTACTGCATAAATTATAAGTTTTGAAATTTACTTAAAATGTATGTGTGAAAATGAACTTTACAGACATTGCATCGTTTTTTTTTTATTTAATAATTTTAGTTCAAATCATTAAAAGGACCCATTTAAAAATATAAAACATGCACGAAGCCATATATTGTTACTACTTTGTAAAAACCTCGTATCTCATAAATCGTGATGCACGATTTTAAACCTCATCAGAAATATTTTTTTAAAGTAGTGACGTTATGGCTTCTTATGCAATAAAGGGCTAAATCCGTATTCACCGCAATACAGGCTGTTTTATTGGTCGAGAGGCCGCCAGCTTTTCGTGATAGCTTGCATCGCTGTAATCGCTCCTGGCTCTATAATGTTTTAATAACTCATCAATGGATTGCTACAAGCACGCGGGCTATTGCCCAATGAAACTAAACCTTAAAGGCGACCGTAACACGATCGCACGATAGCTTATGTTGATACTATACAATGTATTTTAATTTCAGCTGTTAACGTTTTCATATTACAAAGGAAAATGGACAACAGTGTATGGAGTGTGGTACCCGCCTCCATGGATATAATTTATATATCAATGGAAAGGTATTTTTATGTAGAGCAAAGATAGCCAGGGCGCTTGTCTCCATTTGCTGTTCCTATTTGTATGACCTCTTCAACGACACCACCATCATTGCTATTAAGCGGGTACCAAAATACCCACTGTCCTTTGCCTAACCCCACCGTATTGTATCCGCATAGCCACCAATTACAGTCTCAAGGTATATATAACAGTTATTTTTTAGTTAGGCCGTATCCAACAACTTGGCCCAACGGCTTAAATTTAGTACTTTTGTCAACACTTTTTCAACATAAGAATGTTTGAGATTCCAGTAGCGCAGCACATGATGTTGCAAACGAGAAACACACTGTTGGTAAGTATTTTATAATTTCAATTATGTATGCTGCCCTCCTTAGGAAAAAGGGTGTATGTCTGTTAGAACCGCGTATGGTAGTAGCGACCTTATTTCTTAAGATGTAGGATTGTTTTTGCATTGCAAATATGCTATAAAGCAGGTATATACAAACATTTCTTTCTACGTAGTCAAATAAAGGCCCGGAATCCAGGTGATATTAAACAGGATGTAAAAAACTAACGCCACATGAACTACCTTAAATATTGGAAATGGCGAATTCCACGCAAAGCAGACTTAATTTTATTTTTGAAAACAAAACAATAAAGTCTTGTTTTTACGGTTTTTATTTAGTTTATAGGCGTATGTGTTGTAGATATAAATGGTCACTACCCTTTCGATCTGTATCATAAAACTGTATCACAACTTTGTTTTGCCACATATTCGACCAGCTCAAATCCTGGTTAAGGCAGACGAATTTTCAAAAATCCATAATCTTGCTAGTATTTTTGCACAGAATTTGCTAATTCCAATAATTGAGGAAGTTGCCGTTCATGTGGCGTTTATTCTTTCAACCCTGTATAGTCAGGTTAACATTAAAATTGTATTCTTATTTTAAAACAGCTACTTACAGTTGATTTATCTCACAAGAGCGGGTTTGACATACTTATAGTTGACACGTGGCCTCCCGACTCCCCAGATTCACGCTTGAGGACATATTACCAAAATATAAGGCACCCTATAGTCAAGTAGACAAGGTTGCAAATACAATATAACTAAAATAGTTATGGCGGGCCTACGAGAATAGACACAACGACTAGCGCCTTAGCGACGACAGCTACGCACTTAGAGACAACGTGGAGGTGCATTTACACACATATATCCCACACGCTTTCGTGACATAAAACAACTGTACCAGCTAACGGCCAGTCTTTTAAGCATCAGTGAATATATATTTAAACAAGCGGTATAACGTATAAACGTAAGTATTGTAATGCATATATTTAACAGGGTTTCTTTATAGTATAGTATAAAAATGCCTTAATCCTATGACTTATAGAATCCATATTTAACCACTATAGGTATATACAAGGCGATTTGTTATAAGAGCAGATATTTTTGGATTTGTACATCACTGTTAGGATATTTTGAAGCTTACTAGCTATAGGTATTAGACGGCACAATAACGTAGTTATATGAATACGCCAAATCAAATTTAATAATTCGAGGTCGAATTTACATTATTAGCTGTGGATATATACGTCATTGGTATTGGAAAATTTATATGTCACATTATGTTAAATAATTTGTGATATAATTTAACAAGTTGGTAATATTTTAACAACCATCTTAAATCAGGATTACGGACATCACGAAAACTTAGATTAACAATGTTATTATAGACTCAACAACATCTATTTACAATAGAACCAAGTTAAACCGTGGCGAACTGCCAGTTCAGCCGTAAAACCATGAGAGTTTCGACAAAAAATTGCGTTTCACCACTTCAGATCGTCAAAGATAAAATACTTACTCGTAGCTGTCAACTCGGAAATTAATTTTACACACTAGAACATAAAGCCGGAATTCCAAAGCACCGGAAATAAATTAGTTTTGTATCAAAATGCATGTACTTACTCCTACAGCAGCACTCGCTAAAGCCTGAATTATATTCTCGTGGAAAAAAGGTAAACAAAGTTACGTCACTTTTAAAGTGACACAAAGGATCTCAAAGTATGTTCCAGTAAGAATACAATATAAAGTTGTAATTTCGCTCGAACAACACAAATTTGTAAACTGAAACAGTACTATGCATTTTTTTACATTGCAAGAGTATTCAATCTCGAATGTTAGTGAAGCAATTGCCGTCTTACGTCAAGCTCCTTTTAAAATAATGTACCAAAGTGTAAATCTTAAAATAAAGATGACCATCAACAAATTAAATTACATAATCCTTATTAAAATATACAGGTTTATTAAATAAATGCTGCTAATGTTTATCTTGTTTCGCGGCAGTAAAAATCAGACTTAAGCGTGGAATTCTAGCTTTATAAGAATGCACATAGGCGATTTCCGTGCATTTGGAATACTACTGAAATTGCAGCTAAGTTTAGACAGTAAGGTCTTAAATAAAATATTAATATTTTCGTTCACAAATTAAGTACTGAAAACGTATATCGTGTACTCTTTCGCACGAGTTGGTTAACTAAAAGTCTTTTAAAGAGCTGTTTGGACATATTTTTGAAAACTTCGTCCGGTACGTACCTGACCAATCGTAGACGTATATAGTGTATATGGATTGTTGGACAACTTTCCCAAAATACATTATTCCTTAAAATAACTTTACTTTTATTGGTATTTTACTTTGAATGATAACCTTTCCCAACCCTAATTAGATCGAAATGGGGTATTGAAGTAACGTTTGCCCGACGGGCGAAAGCGCCTAGAAACATGAGCTTAGAGCGCGGAGCTCTGCTGTTCTTCTTAAATTGCATAATGATGCAAAAATTCGGATATAAATGAAATGAATATAACAAATCAGACAATATTATAAAAATACTAGATACATCGAGTAATTAGGCACATACCTGTATCATCAATCCATGCTTTTCTAATCGGTCAGAGTAAAAGCGATGCAAGTTTGCACCTTAGGCAGCTATCGGTGTATGTCACCACGTCGATTTATTCACTAATAATTAATTAATTACCACATCGCGTCCTTCGCACGGCACTTTTAATGTCATACACGTTCATTTTAATCTGCGGCTCACGTGAAACGTGGGGCAAGGGAGCTTTTAATACATTTATAATGTAATTTTAAATACGTCAAAGATATAAGAAGAAAACCCTAGGGGTAAAGCGCGATGGTTCGGACGAACGTAAACGAATTTGAAGAAAGCTAATCGTAGTTACGTTTCTACTTTTAATTATTTTATTACATGGAGAAGGCAAATCAGCTTACAGCCTAGTCTATGGGATCTGACGCCCATAAAGTTCAATAATTTTAACCCTTAATCAGGCCCCACCAGTCTAGGTATTGTAACTACAAATAAAATTTATATTGAAGTTAGCTGTGTATTGGGGAGTATCAGGTTTAAACTTAATGTCCAATGTACTAAGAATCAAATTTCAACCAAAAGTATGTGGTCGATAAAAGGCCTTTGCCTTGATAAGGGTTAAGTTTGCCAATGGCCTCCCGAGTCCCCAGGTTTGTCGCTTGCGGACATATTACAAAACATAAAAGGCACCCAATAGTTAACTTAACAAGGCTGCAATTAGACTGTTACTAAAACAGGTATTGGGCTCTTACGAGGTTATGAGTCACAATAAATGCCAAGTCGTGGTAAACTGTAATAATTTCTCATGTGTTGTGATTGGCAATTTGAATCTACTAGAAAGTAAAAAAAGTTTAATTACCTTTGCTCTTAAATGCCATTTGTAATTTCGAAACAAATTAAAATTAACTTTACGCTCGTTAAAATATACTTTGAACCAATGACATTACATATAAACAGGAGGTAGATAAGTTGAAGATTCAAAAAAGACCCAATGAACCACTCTCGCTCTGTTTACGCCAAACGAGTCGACAATAGCTATCTCTCTTACCCTCGAGTTTTTCGTATCTGTCCATCATTGATCAGAGAAACATGTGAAACATATTGTATTATGTCTATTTTCAAACGCAATTTACTAGGAACGTTATACCGGGTGTTGCCTGTAACAGGAGCAATAAATTGTGGGATTGTTTCCACACCACAAACGTAACAACATTTATTCTACAACTTTTGAAAATAACTTTTGTTAACTAAATATTAATGAATTTAGATTCTCTAAGCAAGCAATGTATTGCGAAAACTACGAAATTGCTAGGCTGACAGTAGATGTAAACTAGACTATTGGATGGAGTATGTTGAAAATACTATTTAGTTTGTTCGAAAATATCCCAAATAATAAATTACATATCTTTTTAAAGTTGTAGAACAAATGTTGTTACGTTTATAGAGTAGAAGCGATCCCTCAATTTATTGCTCCTATTACAGGCAACACCCGGTATATCTATACTCTGTAATATCATTGGTTTAAACATTGGTCTCACGACTTTAAGGGGGGAACACCTTAAAATTCCGAATCATGTTTTTTCGAATATTAATTGGTCCGAATTTTCATTTCTCCGAAAGGTATGTTACGTTGGAGCTATTTTAAATAAAATGCATAATTTAGTTGCTATACGTCGGTTAGGTTAGGTTTGATTTATAAGCGATATAAAAAAATTAAGTCTTCTATAAAAAAAATGTATTTGGAAATATGACTCTTCGGAATTGTGTAGTGTACCCCTTTAAGGGTCGTATTTATAAACTCATCTCGAGTCGAGATCAGTTCATTTATACGGCCCTAAGACGGCCGTCACCATCACACTCTAGATCAAGATAACACGGCCCTAAAAAGCTTGTATAATCGAAATTGACGTCTAGGCGATCTACCTTTGCCTTCTCCAGTAACCAAAACGACCATCACGCACCGCACCATTTCCCCAACCCCACGGCCTAATGACAAGCCATGAACAGCTCGTCGCACCGGCAGCACGGCCGTCAGACGGGGCTCTTGGCCAGCGAGTCGGCCACGATCAGCAGCATCTTGAACTTCCTCGTGAGCGCGTGCCCGGGGTTGGAGTTGAGGAACGAGACGACCTGCTTCTGCAGCTCGCGGACCACCACGGGGAGGTGCTCGCGGGTCACCGCGTTCGAGGTGTCCAGGTTCATTATGGCTTCCTCTAGGTATCTGCGGGGCGGAGTTGTAAGATATAATAAATAAATAATAAATATCAGGGGAAAACCTCACACAAATTGATCTAGTCCCAAACTAAGCTCTAGGCTTGTACTAGGGGTGCTAGACAACGATAAACATACTTATATAGAGAAATATATAATTAAATACATAGAAAACATCCAAGACCCAGGAACAAATACTCGTGTTCATCACACAATATCTGCCCTTGCCGGGATTTGAACCCAGGACCGCTGGCTTCAGAGGCAGTGTCACTCCCAACTAGGCCAACGTGCCGTGTCGTCAAGGTCAATGTTATTTATCTCCAGCATGCTCAAATAGACCACAAAGTTGTGCATTCGAGATCAACACAAAAAAAAAAATTAGTGCCAGCAGCGGCCGCGAAAAAATTACGCAATGTCATACCTTTCATTTTTTAACAATGTTTGGACTAGAGTAGCTAATTCAAATCAGCCAAACACGCGTACAATCAAAGTTCTTCCATGTTTATTATAATTATTAATGATTTATTTATTTATTATTAAAAATCAGACAGCATAATGGTCCAAAAAATTGTTAGTAACATACCATACATGAACTATATTAGTACCTACTTAAACAACACACAAAAGAAAAGGCTACATAAGGCATAAGGGGATTTACGTGTTGAAGTTAATTTGGCAATTCAAGTAAATCAATTTGACACTTTTTAAATAACTACGATGTAAACGCTGTTCGTAATGATTAACTTTTTTAGTCTATGACATTTTTAAAGAGTCATAAAATAATCATGGATAAACTTGGTTTTGGAAAATGTTTGGCTGTTGGGATATAGATATTATAGCCCTAACACCATTTCATAAAAAAAAACAGATTTTTCATACATTTTTTCTTTGCCTTTTATAATATTCTTTCTTTATAAAGATACCACGATTGTATTCGTATACGGCTGTTTGAATCCGTTTACAGAATGGGAGAGTGTAGCCGCCATCTTGAACTTTTAAGTTATTCGACAGATTGCTTCCAAAATTTATATCCGGGGAGCTGTATGGTCTACGACAAGGAATCAGTGGACAATGTGAGAAAAAGTAGCCGCCATCTTGAACTTTTAAGTTATTCGATAGATTGCTTCCAAAATTTATATCTGGGGAGCTGTATGGTCTACGACAAGGAATCAGTGGACAATGTGAGAAAAAGTAGCTGCCATCTTGACCTTTAAAGTTATTCGACAGATTGCTTCCAAAATTGAAATCTGGGGAGCTGTAAGGTCTCCGACAAGGAATCAGTGGACAATGTGAGAAAAAGTAGCCGCCATCTTGAACTTTTAAGTTAATCGACTGATTGCTTCCAAAATTGATATCTGGAGAGCTGTATGGTCTCCGACAAGGAATCAATGGACAATGTGAGAAAAAGTAGCCGCCATCTTGAACTTTTAAGTTATTCGACTGATTGCTTCCAAAATTGATATCTGGAGAGCTGTATGGTCTACGACAAGGAATCAGTAGACAATGTGAGAAAAAGTAGCCGCCATCTTGAACTTTTAAGTTATTCGACTGATTGCTTCCAAAATTGATATCTGGGGAGCTGTATGGTCTCCGACAAGGAATCAATGGACAATGTGAGAAAAAGTAGCCGCCATCTTGAACTTTTAAGTTATTCGACTGATTGCTTCCAAAATTGATATCTGGAGAGCTGTATGGTCTCCGACAAGGAATCAATGGACAATGTGAGAAAAAGTAGCCGCCATCTTGAACTTTTAAGTTATTCGACTGATTGCTTCCAAAATTGATATCTGGGGAGCTGTATGGTCTACGACAAGGAATCAGTAGACAATGTGAGAAAAAGTAGCCGCCATCTTGAACTTTTAAGTTATTCGTCTAATTGCTTCCAAAATTGATATCTGGGGAGCTGTATGGTCTACGACAAGGAATCAGTGGACAATGTGAGAAAAAGTAGCCGCCATCTTGAACTTTTAAGTTATTCGATATATTGCTTCCAAAATAGATATCTGGGGATCTGTATGGTCTCCGACAAGGAATCAGTAGACAAAATGGGAAAAATTAGCCTCCATCTTGAACTTATTTGCGCGCCGGGTCGGCCGCGCGGCACGCACATCACCATCTGTATATGGTGCGACTGGTCGGGTATCGGTGTAGTGTAGTGCTGCATACATGTTTGAGCGCGGTGTCGCGCGCCATGTCGGCGGCGAGCTGCTGCACGAGCGAGAGCAGCACGTGCTGGCGCAGCTGGCAGGGCGGCGCGAACACGCGCGCCGGGTCGGCCATCACCATCTGTATATGGTGCGACTGGTCGGGTATCGGTGTAGAGTGTAGTGCTGCATACCTATGTTTGAGCGCGGTGTCGCGCGCCATGTCGGCGGCGAGCTGCTGCACGAGCGAGAGCAGCACGTGCTGGCGCAGCTGGCAGGGCGGCGCGAACACGCGCGCCGGGTCGGCCATCACCATCTGTATATGGTGCGACTGGTCGGGTATCGGTGTAGAGTGTAGTGCTGCATACCTATGTTTGAGCGCGGTGTCGCGCGCCATGTCGGCGGCGAGCTGCTGCACGAGCGAGAGCAGCACGTGCTGGCGCAGCTGGCAGGGCGGCGCGAACACGCGCGCCGGGTCGGCCATCACCATCTGTATATGGTGCGACTGGTCGGGTATCGGTGTAGAGTGTAGTGCTGCATACCTATGTTTGAGCGCGGTGTCGCGCGCCATGTCGGCGGCGAGCTGCTGCACGAGCGAGAGCAGCACGTGCTGGCGCAGCTGGCAGGGCGGCGCGAACACGCGCGCCGGGTCGGCCATCACCATCTGTATATGGTGCGACTGGTCGGGTATCGGTGTAGAGTGTAGTGCTGCATACCTATGTTTGAGCGCGGTGTCGCGCGCCATGTCGGCGGCGAGCTGCTGCACGAGCGAGAGCAGCACGTGCTGGCGCAGCTGGCAGGGCGGCGCGAACACGCGCGCCGGGTCGGCCATCACCATCTGTATATGGTGCGACTGGTCGGGTATCGGTGTAGAGTGTAGTGCTGCATACCTATGTTTGAGCGCGGTGTCGCGCGCCATGTCGGCGGCGAGCTGCTGCACGAGCGAGAGCAGCACGTGCTGGCGCAGCTGGCAGGGCGGCGCGAACACGCGCGCCGGGTCGGCCATCACCATCTGTATATGGTGCGACTGGTCGGGTATCGGTGTAGAGTGTAGTGCTGCATACCTATGTTTGAGCGCGGTGTCGCGCGCCATGTCGGCGGCGAGCTGCTGCACGAGCGAGAGCAGCACGTGCTGGCGCAGCTGGCAGGGCGGCGCGAACACGCGCGCCGGGTCGGCCATCACCATCTGTATATGGTGCGACTGGTCGGGTATCGGTGTAGAGTGTAGTGCTGCATACCTATGTTTGAGCGCGGTGTCGCGCGCCATGTCGGCGGCGAGCTGCTGCACGAGCGAGAGCAGCACGTGCTGGCGCAGCTGGCAGGGCGGCGCGAACACGCGCGCCGGGTCGGCCATCACCATCTGTATATGGTGCGACTGGTCGGGTATCGGTGTAGAGTGTAGTGCTGCATACCTATGTTTGAGCGCGGTGTCGCGCGCCATGTCGGCGGCGAGCTGCTGCACGAGCGAGAGCAGCACGTGCTGGCGCAGCTGGCAGGGCGGCGCGAACACGCGCGCCGGGTCGGCCATCACCATCTGTATATGGTGCGACTGGTCGGGTATCGGTGTAGAGTGTAGTGCTGCATACCTATGTTTGAGCGCGGTGTCGCGCGCCATGTCGGCGGCGAGCTGCTGCACGAGCGAGAGCAGCACGTGCTGGCGCAGCTGGCAGGGCGGCGCGAACACGCGCGCCGGGTCGGCCATCACCATCTGTATATGGTGCGACTGGTCGGGTATCGGTGTAGAGTGTAGTGCTGCATACCTATGTTTGAGCGCGGTGTCGCGCGCCATGTCGGCGGCGAGCTGCTGCACGAGCGAGAGCAGCACGTGCTGGCGCAGCTGGCAGGGCGGCGCGAACACGCGCGCCGGGTCGGCCATCACCATCTGTATATGGTGCGACTGGTCGGGTATCGGTGTAGAGTGTAGTGCTGCATACCTATGTTTGAGCGCGGTGTCGCGCGCCATGTCGGCGGCGAGCTGCTGCACGAGCGAGAGCAGCACGTGCTGGCGCAGCTGGCAGGGCGGCGCGAACACGCGCGCCGGGTCGGCCATCACCATCTGTATATGGTGCGACTGGTCGGGTATCGGTGTAGAGTGTAGTGCTGCATACCTATGTTTGAGCGCGGTGTCGCGCGCCATGTCGGCGGCGAGCTGCTGCACGAGCGAGAGCAGCACGTGCTGGCGCAGCTGGCAGGGCGGCGCGAACACGCGCGCCGGGTCGGCCATCACCATCTGTATATGGTGCGACTGGTCGGGTATCGGTGTAGAGTGTAGTGCTGCATACCTATGTTTGAGCGCGGTGTCGCGCGCCATGTCGGCGGCGAGCTGCTGCACGAGCGAGAGCAGCACGTGCTGGCGCAGCTGGCAGGGCGGCGCGAACACGCGCGCCGGGTCGGCCATCACCATCTGTATATGGTGCGACTGGTCGGGTATCGGTGTAGAGTGTAGTGCTGCATACCTATGTTTGAGCGCGGTGTCGCGCGCCATGTCGGCGGCGAGCTGCTGCACGAGCGAGAGCAGCACGTGCTGGCGCAGCTGGCAGGGCGGCGCGAACACGCGCGCCGGGTCGGCCATCACCATCTGTATATGGTGCGACTGGTCGGGTATCGGTGTAGAGTGTAGTGCTGCATACCTATGTTTGAGCGCGGTGTCGCGCGCCATGTCGGCGGCGAGCTGCTGCACGAGCGAGAGCAGCACGTGCTGGCGCAGCTGGCAGGGCGGCGCGAACACGCGCGCCGGGTCGGCCATCACCATCTGTATATGGTGCGACTGGTCGGGTATCGGTGTAGAGTGTAGTGCTGCATACCTATGTTTGAGCGCGGTGTCGCGCGCCATGTCGGCGGCGAGCTGCTGCACGAGCGAGAGCAGCACGTGCTGGCGCAGCTGGCAGGGCGGCGCGAACACGCGCGCCGGGTCGGCCATCACCATCTGTATATGGTGCGACTGGTCGGGTATCGGTGTAGAGTGTAGTGCTGCATACCTATGTTTGAGCGCGGTGTCGCGCGCCATGTCGGCGGCGAGCTGCTGCACGAGCGAGAGCAGCACGTGCTGGCGCAGCTGGCAGGGCGGCGCGAACACGCGCGCCGGGTCGGCCATCACCATCTGTATATGGTGCGACTGGTCGGGTATCGGTGTAGAGTGTAGTGCTGCATACCTATGTTTGAGCGCGGTGTCGCGCGCCATGTCGGCGGCGAGCTGCTGCACGAGCGAGAGCAGCACGTGCTGGCGCAGCTGGCAGGGCGGCGCGAACACGCGCGCCGGGTCGGCCATCACCATCTGTATATGGTGCGACTGGTCGGGTATCGGTGTAGAGTGTAGTGCTGCATACCTATGTTTGAGCGCGGTGTCGCGCGCCATGTCGGCGGCGAGCTGCTGCACGAGCGAGAGCAGCACGTGCTGGCGCAGCTGGCAGGGCGGCGCGAACACGCGCGCCGGGTCGGCCATCACCATCTGTATATGGTGCGACTGGTCGGGTATCGGTGTAGAGTGTAGTGCTGCATACCTATGTTTGAGCGCGGTGTCGCGCGCCATGTCGGCGGCGAGCTGCTGCACGAGCGAGAGCAGCACGTGCTGGCGCAGCTGGCAGGGCGGCGCGAACACGCGCGCCGGGTCGGCCATCACCATCTGTATATGGTGCGACTGGTCGGGTATCGGTGTAGAGTGTAGTGCTGCATACCTATGTTTGAGCGCGGTGTCGCGCGCCATGTCGGCGGCGAGCTGCTGCACGAGCGAGAGCAGCACGTGCTGGCGCAGCTGGCAGGGCGGCGCGAACACGCGCGCCGGGTCGGCCATCACCATCTGTATATGGTGCGACTGGTCGGGTATCGGTGTAGAGTGTAGTGCTGCATACCTATGTTTGAGCGCGGTGTCGCGCGCCATGTCGGCGGCGAGCTGCTGCACGAGCGAGAGCAGCACGTGCTGGCGCAGCTGGCAGGGCGGCGCGAACACGCGCGCCGGGTCGGCCATCACCATCTGTATATGGTGCGACTGGTCGGGTATCGGTGTAGAGTGTAGTGCTGCATACCTATGTTTGAGCGCGGTGTCGCGCGCCATGTCGGCGGCGAGCTGCTGCACGAGCGAGAGCAGCACGTGCTGGCGCAGCTGGCAGGGCGGCGCGAACACGCGCGCCGGGTCGGCCATCACCATCTGTATATGGTGCGACTGGTCGGGTATCGGTGTAGAGTGTAGTGCTGCATACCTATGTTTGAGCGCGGTGTCGCGCGCCATGTCGGCGGCGAGCTGCTGCACGAGCGAGAGCAGCACGTGCTGGCGCAGCTGGCAGGGCGGCGCGAACACGCGCGCCGGGTCGGCCATCACCATCTGTATATGGTGCGACTGGTCGGGTATCGGTGTAGAGTGTAGTGCTGCATACCTATGTTTGAGCGCGGTGTCGCGCGCCATGTCGGCGGCGAGCTGCTGCACGAGCGAGAGCAGCACGTGCTGGCGCAGCTGGCAGGGCGGCGCGAACACGCGCGCCGGGTCGGCCATCACCATCTGTATATGGTGCGACTGGTCGGGTATCGGTGTAGAGTGTAGTGCTGCATACCTATGTTTGAGCGCGGTGTCGCGCGCCATGTCGGCGGCGAGCTGCTGCACGAGCGAGAGCAGCACGTGCTGGCGCAGCTGGCAGGGCGGCGCGAACACGCGCGCCGGGTCGGCCATCACCATCTGTATATGGTGCGACTGGTCGGGTATCGGTGTAGAGTGTAGTGCTGCATACCTATGTTTGAGCGCGGTGTCGCGCGCCATGTCGGCGGCGAGCTGCTGCACGAGCGAGAGCAGCACGTGCTGGCGCAGCTGGCAGGGCGGCGCGAACACGCGCGCCGGGTCGGCCATCACCATCTGTATATGGTGCGACTGGTCGGGTATCGGTGTAGAGTGTAGTGCTGCATACCTATGTTTGAGCGCGGTGTCGCGCGCCATGTCGGCGGCGAGCTGCTGCACGAGCGAGAGCAGCACGTGCTGGCGCAGCTGGCAGGGCGGCGCGAACACGCGCGCCGGGTCGGCCATCACCATCTGTATATGGTGCGACTGGTCGGGTATCGGTGTAGAGTGTAGTGCTGCATACCTATGTTTGAGCGCGGTGTCGCGCGCCATGTCGGCGGCGAGCTGCTGCACGAGCGAGAGCAGCACGTGCTGGCGCAGCTGGCAGGGCGGCGCGAACACGCGCGCCGGGTCGGCCATCACCATCTGTATATGGTGCGACTGGTCGGGTATCGGTGTAGAGTGTAGTGCTGCATACCTATGTTTGAGCGCGGTGTCGCGCGCCATGTCGGCGGCGAGCTGCTGCACGAGCGAGAGCAGCACGTGCTGGCGCAGCTGGCAGGGCGGCGCGAACACGCGCGCCGGGTCGGCCATCACCATCTGTATATGGTGCGACTGGTCGGGTATCGGTGTAGAGTGTAGTGCTGCATACCTATGTTTGAGCGCGGTGTCGCGCGCCATGTCGGCGGCGAGCTGCTGCACGAGCGAGAGCAGCACGTGCTGGCGCAGCTGGCAGGGCGGCGCGAACACGCGCGCCGGGTCGGCCATCACCATCTGTATATGGTGCGACTGGTCGGGTATCGGTGTAGAGTGTAGTGCTGCATACCTATGTTTGAGCGCGGTGTCGCGCGCCATGTCGGCGGCGAGCTGCTGCACGAGCGAGAGCAGCACGTGCTGGCGCAGCTGGCAGGGCGGCGCGAACACGCGCGCCGGGTCGGCCATCACCATCTGTATATGGTGCGACTGGTCGGGTATCGGTGTAGAGTGTAGTGCTGCATACCTATGTTTGAGCGCGGTGTCGCGCGCCATGTCGGCGGCGAGCTGCTGCACGAGCGAGAGCAGCACGTGCTGGCGCAGCTGGCAGGGCGGCGCGAACACGCGCGCCGGGTCGGCCGCGCGGCACGCGCACATCACCAGCGCCAGGTCCGACGCCGACAGCGCCAGCTGGAACGCGCCGTTCACGTCGCCGCTGCTCATCAGCGACTGGATCTGGGCTACTTGCATCTGACAATCATTACAAACTATTATAAAAACTTGCAAAATTCAATTCAAGAATACAAATATATTTCAAATGTGTTAATGATGCCATTTCAATGGCCACCCCACACGACATAAAAAAAAACTTGTAGTTCATGACTTTGTCCTCTAGAGGGCGCTATATTCAATTTAACGTGACGTCACATAGCCTATAACCAGCGGACCATCAAAACGCTTCCAACGATACCCCAGTTGTTAGATTATCATAAGTGGTTTAGAAATTATGAGGGAACAGATGAACATACATACATACAAACATACATACCGGTCAAAATCATAACCCTCCTTCCTGTTTCGCCGTAGTCGGGTAAAAACAACACCCTATATGTATAATGCTGTTATCCTGGTTCTATTCTAAACGGTAAAACTTAACCCCCAAAAGCTAGGCAGTATCTCAAATTAAATAACCTGTTAGTAATAAGGTTGCATTTGCTACAGTAGTTTTATCGGGGTTCTCTTAGGAAGGCAGTGTTATGGTATTATTTTTAAAACCGTCATTGCTGTCAAGTAAATAAGATCTATCAAGACGATGACAACACGGGAACACATCACAAACAAATGGATAACCCTGTAGAATAGAGACCCAAGGCTCAGATTCCACAGTTTATTCAAATAATTGTCAACGTTATTATTTACTTGACAATATAAGCGAAAGAGTTTAAAAGATGTCC